>JAEQBH010004789.1:0-192066 GCA_016808115.1 Tetrastigma voinierianum | reverse complement strand
GGTGGATCTTGCATCCTTGGAGGATTAATGTTGCTCTTGCTTGTGTTTCGTGTTGAAACCATTAGTGTGAATCGATTATATTTATAAAGGCGTCGTTCCCCACGGCAGCCAATGATGATGCTTTTTCAATCGGGCGGGCTGGAGCGTGTGGGGTCGTTAGGCGGACTGGAGGCGCTAGCGGGGTACAGGTTGTAGGCTCCTGGATCGTCTGGGCTGAAGTAGGATCCCTGCAATGTTGGTCTGCAGGTTCCAGATGTAGCACTCCTCTGCAAAAACAAGAAAGAAGGGGGTCGTGAGGAAGCCGCGTGTATCTCAAATCTAAGTCGATTTCTTTCTGAGAGAAAAGAAGAGGCGCAGAGGCCAGGTGTGTTGGTGTTGGATTTTGCATTACCTTTCACCGATGGGGTGGCCTTGTATTTATAGTAGATGTTCAGCAGGTTCAGGATGATTAAGTTTGTTCCCATTGGATGGGGTATTTCTTGTTATTATCGATATCGGGTTGGTAATGGATATAGAAGCGAGTTTATTTGGGATAATCTTCCTTCCTTATTGGAGGATCCGATTTGATACTGATCTAATTTTGTCTTTCTTTCTTTATTGGTGAGATTTGGCTGGACTTGAGAAATAATATATTATTAGGGACTATTCTATTTTCTGTACCTGTGGGAGACTTCCCATAATTGGTCTTTGGGCCAATCGGGTTCGGCCCTTATTCTGGGTTGGCACCAAAGGCTTGAATGTTGGCGCAAAAAGACCTAAATGCTCTAATGGGCATGTCTCTCCCTTGGGGTTCAACGGACGAGCCTCAATGTTTATTGGGCTAGCCACTCTTTTCTTGGGCACGCGGTGGGCACATGAGCCTTTTGAACCTATCATAAATAATGGATTTGTTCATTTTTTAACTGACATCATCCGCAGATTAAATAAATATAGAAAGTTAGACTCTTAACAATAGTCCCGGATATTCTATAAATAAGTGTTTTTGGGATGCTCGAGGACCGCAGCCCAGTTCCACCAGCGCTTGAATTCCTCGACCATTTGTGTGATCTTCCTAATGTTCATTATCAAGCCCATATTCGATTTCCACACAGCAGTTGTACTAGCCAAGGTGCGGCTTTACGGACCTGATGAAAGTTTGCATTGTAGTGGGAAGGTAAGTCATGACAATCCAATTTAGATATAGGCACTCGTCATCGTCGATCGGTATCATAGCAAATGAGTAAGCTCGGTAAGCGAAGCGTTTGAGTTCAACGGATGAACCATTTCGATTACCGATTAGTAGCTATGCGACAAGAGTCAGCAATAGGAAGGTTTCAGCCCTTTGAGATTGGGATGATCATGATGCATGCGAGAATGTCGGCTAAAATTGGATGAACTTATTCTTAACTCAATAAGTTGGGAGGTGAAAGAACTCAAGGTAGAGGATATTGACACTGCGATACTCTTCTTAGTATCAAAGATGGTAAATCAATCTACCCTAAAAGAAGTTAAAAGTCTTGAGGAAAAAGCTATGCAAGAATTTGATTCATCGAGGATCCAATCGAAAAAATGAAAGATGCAACCGATCTTAAGAAAATACAAGAGCAAATCAAAGAAAATAAGGTTTTCGGAAGATCTAGAGACCAAGATATCAAACATAGAAAAGGAAGTTGAGGACTTGTCCAGAGTGGTAAGCGATTTGCCGACCAGTTGCTATTCCTCAGGTGTGAAGAGGATCTTGATGGAAGAAAACATTTTCGATACGCGTGTATTTTGATTTTTATTACTGCGTGAATTTTTACATTTTGTGCATTGTGCTTAAAAAGGGAATATATATTTCTCATTTATGTTCTGTATGTAATGGAGAAACTATGTATTGTAAAATAGACATCAATAATATGGAGTCTAGAGAGAGAGGTCTCTCTCTGTACTTGTAAAATAGACACCAATAATATGGAGTTTCACGTAGAAGTCTCTTTATGCTCTCATTTTCTTCCTTCACGGTTTTATCATAGTTATGGAATCCAGCCTGATCCTAAAGACACCATGATTGGAAATATTGGTTGTGTGGAGTAACAAGAAAATAACTCACATTTATTAAGCAGTTAGTATTAATTGACCCGAACCTGATTATAGTCAACCCTAAACCCATCTAGTTGTGTAGACGAATCATGTCATATATGAATATTCGACTTTTATTTTGAAGTTATTAGACTTCAAAATCACAATACCCTGATTAGTGGCTATGGCATTGACTTTAAAAAAAAAATTCTGATAATAAAACCCAGTCGCGGCTGTAGCATTGAACTTTAAAAATTTCAATGTCACCGATCACGGCTACGACATTATCGTTTAAAACCAAGGCGCACTCTTCTTCTCACCCCATTTGCTTTTCTCCATTTTCTCTCCTCAGCTCCTCCTCTCAGACCTTTATTAAGACTGATTTTGCCTATTTATTTTAAGCTTAAGAAGTCGACCAACTGCTCTGTCCGATCCAGCGGTCATATAAGAGCTAGTAACCTACTTACACTTGATTTTTAGGGTTTTTTTGGGTTGGCAGAAAATGCATTAAGATATAGGTTGAGTTTTTCATAAAATCTAAGGATGAGAAATCCTCCATAGCAGTGAATGTATGTTTTATGCACATTTGTTACAGTGTTTTGTAATGTGCTGATTTCTTCTACAATTTTTAGGTTATTTGAAAATTAAACATTGTTCTTCATCTAAAAACTATTCTTGGTAAAACCTTTTTTTTTTTTTCTACTCTATTATTGATGTTATCTAAAAACTATTTTGTACGTCCACAACAGCTACTCTATTTTGAGTGTATGATTACTAGAGCTTTTCTCTCAAGGTTAGAGCCTTAAAGATCGGCTGTGATATAAGAGAAGATAAAATTGTTTGGGAGTCCACCTAGTAGTCTTGGTTGGTAGTGAGAGGGCTGAGTAAAGGAAAAATCCTAGTTTGTTTCGGTCCTGTATTACCACTTCATTACCTTCGACTACTTATGGACACTTAACATTTAGTACATCTATACTTGCTCTTGTACTACACTCACCAAAAAATGTCATGCTAAGCATCCCCACTCAAATTTTCCTTCATTGCACCTTTGAAACTAATAACATTATTTTTCTTTTCTTTTCTTTTCTTTATTATGTGATCAGCAACTATAAATGCATTATTTCTCTCCTTTTTTGTGTGTGAATACATTTGTGATTGTACATTTTCTATCTTTATATGTTTTGGGTTTAATGAAAATTGTTTTCATTATTTGAATTAAGTGATTTATGTGTTGTTTTGGTAACTATTGGCATTCCACTTGGTGTGTTTGTTTTGTAAGACAAATTTGGTAATGATATTATCTTATGGACCAGAAATTTTTGTGTAGGTAAATAATGTGTGATTTCATTATTCCCGTCATATGTTTTGTAATGGAAAGCAGAAGCGAAACATATGTGAAATATTTTGGGAACACGGCTGTTACTGTGCCTTTGGATGTACCATTTGATTGCACATGTAATCAGTTGTTAGCTATGATATAATCAGTTGTTGCACGTATTGATAAAGAAATGATTAAATTAGTCTTCACTTGTAAGTATCCCTTAAAAAGCGAAATAGGTTCCAACCTTGTCCAATATGGGATGACAATAGTATGTACCGAATGTTGAAATTGGTTAACACGGTTAGAATGGAAGAAATTGGTGTATCTTGACTAGTGCTTGTTAAGCCCTGAGTGAATCAATCGATTGGTACAGTTTATTACTTGGAGGAAATTTTAATGTTGGGGAATTGGACTATGGGTGTGGGCCTAGTAGCGCTCTAGTTACTGTAACTGATAGATGTGAAGTAAATGAAGATGATAAAGATTGTGAAGAGGAAGGAGATGATGAAGATGGTGACAATGAAAGTGATGGACATGGAGATGTTCAAGCTGATGGACAAGTTTCGTCTTTGTTAACTCTTAACCAACTTATAGGCCATTACCCAGGGAGATATGTCTACATGGATGGCGCAATCAGTGATGTCTCAAATAGCCCGGATACGAGGACCCTAGATTCTAAGGACCACCTTCTAAGGACCCACACGAGAGGGGAAGCGTTAATTATTATAGCACCATGCAGTTTGAAAATGTGGAAAACTTTGGTAATGTTGTTTCAAGTGACTGGACTCCATGGGTCAACTATAATACCACAAACTCAAGTGGAGAATTTGTAGTTGGCTAGGTTTTTACTTCTAAACTTGCTTTGCAAGATGTTGTTAAGTTGTACTCTATTCAAGTACACCAACAGTATGTGGTTGTTGCATCTTCAAAAAAATTGCTAGTGTTAAAATGTAAGAAGGCCGAGGAGTGTCAATGTACATGGAAGCTTCGTGCTATGGTTGTGAAAGATACGTATTTCTTCACAATCAATAAGTATAAAGGTCCACATACTTGTGCCAATCCTTGCTTGAATCGGGACCATCAACAATTAGACTCCAACTTGGTTGTTGATCATATTAAGGCAATGTTTAAGACACAGTTCACTTTGTTAGTAGCTGCTATCCAAGCAACCATTATGGAGAAATTTGGATATGAAATATCATACAAGAAGGCATTGGTTAGAAAACATAAAGCACTTACAATCTTATTTGGGGACTTCCATAAGTCATGCAGAACTGCCACGTTTCTTCATGACATTAGAGTAAGCAAATCCTGGATGTGTTGTAACTTGGAAAACATTTGACAGTCATATGCATAACACTGAGGTATTTCAATGCGTTTTTTGGGCGTTTCATCCATCTATTGAAGGATTCAAACATTGTCGGCCCATACTGAGTATTGATGGTACACATTTGTATGGGAAGTATAAAGGCACGTTAATGATTGCTATGGGTTGTGGTGGAAATAATCAGTTGTTTCCACTAGCATTTGCTATTACAAAATGAGAGAATATTGATAGCTGAGGATGGTTCTTGGCATGTATTAAAAACAAAGTAACTCAACGGATGAGACTTTGTGTTATATCTGACAAACATCCAGGCATTATGGCAACAATGACTGATGTTCATCTTGGTTGGATGAGTATATATACATATCATCGTTTTCATGCATCATCTTGCAAGCAACTTTATGAATCGATTCAAAGATAAATTCTTAAAGAATTTGATGTGCAGAACAATTTGAGCAACTAAAGTTGGAAAATTCAATAAGCATATGAACCTGATTATGAAATTAATTTAGACTGCTTGATGGTTGGGAGACAGCCCACTTTTGAGAAATGGGCACTTTCACATGATAAGAATTAGAAGATATAGCAAAATAATGACTAAAAACATGTCTAATGTTTTCAATAGTATTCTTAAAGGAGAATTTGAGACTTACATAACCATTGGTTGATTGACACATGCTTAATAGTTATTTTGTTGCGAAGAGCGGGTTATAACATATTAGCATTAGATGAAGCTGATAGACTCCATATGTTGATGCTAAGATTAAGGCACATGGTTAAGGCTAGATCATTTAAAGTTATTCTTTAAGATCTAGCAAGGGACGATTTCATGTCAGAAAAAAGCGAAAAGGGAGTCGGACACATTGCCTCGGCACCATGACCAAAAATGCACTTGTGGTAAGACACTTATATGGATTTCCCGGTAGTCATATTATAGCAGCATGTCAGTTTTGCTCCGTAGATTTTCTATCATTTGTTTGAGGCTACTACAGTACTCATTCGTACAATGATACATGAAACCTTGTTCCATCCCATCTTCAATGAATATGAATGGTCTCCTTATGATAAGTCAGCCATTATGCCTTTTGAGTCAATGAAACACACATCACGGGCGTCCTAAATCAACTTGGATTTGCATAATGAAATGGATGTTAGAGAGGGGAAGACTACTATTACATGTGAGTTGTGCAAACAACCTGGTCACAATCTGATCTAGTCAAAATATGAATCAAGTTAAGTGAAACATGTATGTTTTATTTGTTTGTTATAATTGCATTATTATCTATATACTAGTACTTGCACTCATTTGTTAATCGTTATTGATTATTTATATGTTACGGATATGGCATTCGAGAGGGCCTTATGATGCGGTCAGTTATATAAATCTATCTTTGTTTTACAAGGGACATATATCCAGTCTCATTTAGTGGACCTTTACTAAGGTATGCATTTTCATATCCTTAAAATATTGTTTACAATTATTGTGTAACGTAAGGGCGGGAATTGATTTATTAATATCTTTGTAATTTGTAGCTTTCGTTGGTATTCACATGTCTACAATAGATGTCGAAGTTCATGCTAGAGTGGTAGATGGATCCTCATATTCACCCTTATGTGATTGATTAAACATCGTAGTGCAGCACTCATCATTACCACGTCACATAGCGGGGCCTCGTCTAGAGTTTGGTTGAGAGATGGTGTCGAACACACATTTTATTTCTGGGTTGGGGAGATGATGATCACATTATAGGTGTTGCTATCATCCACGGGCCTGCAGACGGATTCATGGACCACCGATCCACATGTGACTTGATATGTCGTCACTATGTCGAAGCTAGGTGTGATCCCATTAATCGAAGCTAAGCTTAAAGGATCTACTATATCAATGCATTGGTTGTCTCAACACTTATTGACTCCAACCATAGAAGCAGATGAGGTGACATTAGGCGCGGGATAACATGGATTTCATCTACTTTGCTGAGATCCTTTCTATTCACGGACAAGAAGGGTATGCATGTCCACCTCTCCTCCCATTACTATGAGATTTGATCACGGAGACATCTACTTACAATTTAGGTAATACGGTTCTAGCACACTTATACCAGGAGTTATATCGAGTGAGGCTACTTGATGGTGCTATTAAGTTACAGTTGTATGTGACATCGTTCACAATTGATGATAAATTTTTTATAAACATGCACATATAAAGTCAATTACTAGGATGTTGCTAATATTGAATGAACAACATCTAGCTCTAGTCTTGGGAAAGACTACACATGGGGTGACCTGATTTTGGTTGACCAGTAGTACCTCTTGTTGCTCAACACTTACACGATGATGGCGATGCAATTGATGGAAACGCAACTGAGGGTCTATGGCATGGATTACAGTGGTGAGGTTGGGCGGTGAGCAGACGGGTGATCCATTAGGGTTTCATTGGAAAGTGTCTTTATCATGGGTGAATAACCCATCTGGTGTGCTCGCCTTATATCGAGACCAGTTGGATGCACAGACTCATGATCAGGTAATTATATATTAATATATATTATTTTTAGTCGCTCGCGATAACGATAATTTTAGTCATATTAACATTAGGGTAGCATGGATATTTGTAGGTGTTATGTGAGCCATACATCGGAGAGTCGGTTGCCCATCTACCTGATATATGTCTACCTGATTAGGAGATTTGGTGGACAGTGTCACCATATGTACTTTGGGGCGTAAGTGGCATCGTCAGTAGTCTTGTCGGTCATTAGGGGATACCTTTGTTGGAATCTAGCGATAAAGCGCCGACGGAAATAAAAAAATTTAGCGGTAGGCTGCATCAGGATCAAGCGTTTGATGAAACTAAAATGAATCAAGGAAATCGGATCTTAAACATGGGCGAATCCTTTTAGGCTAGTGCAAATTTGCTTGATCACACACACAATGAAACACAAACATAACTCCTTCTGGAAACGATCCAGCAGCAACGAGCCAAGACGATGCAGTGTGCAAATGCCCTCTAAAGGTATCCAACTATCAAGTCACATACTTGATGACATAAAGTGAAGCCAACTATTCAAGGATCTGATTTTATCAAGTTAAACCACAATTTAAATAACAAGATAAAATGATAAATGCCTCATGTATATAAACATATAATGACAATGTATATGCCCTTTGGGCTAAGAGCATATCACTAACAACCTTCATCTTACTCATTAGAACAAAATACATTTGGTTGTGACGGATGAGGATGCCACGAGTGATTGAGACATATCATGCACAATCACGTGCCTTATGGGCTACAGCGTTGAAGGGATAATACCCACATAACCTCTTACGGCTGGTATTATGGACTTCCATGATCCATATATGGAATGAGTATCGATGTAGTACGCCATGTTTGATCACACCACCACTCGCAGGGATCAAATGAGGTATCATATCTGTTGTGCTTTTATCCACTTATTCAATTATTTTCCAAAATTTAATGCATAGATAAAAAATTTACTTTTGTTTGGTTTGTTTTTTTAAATCTCTAGGATGGTAGACATCGCTAATATATCTCATGGGGCTTCCTCATGCTTGTTGTACGAAATTCATCATATTACTACCTAGATCAATTTTATGCCTGATTGGAGAGGAGCATCATCGGCTTGCACACATGATGAGGGAGGCACCTCGTCATGAACCATCCATCAAACCTCCTACCTCATCCCACTTTGTAGTTATAATGCAACCCGATCAGGAATTCGAGGGAGAGGTGGTGGCGAGGTCGTGGTCGGGGTGAAGCCAGGTGGTGGTCGACCGGGTGGTTACACTAATGAGACTTCCATATAGCCCCCGAGACTTTCATGCCTTTTCCACCTCCCGAACTTTCAAACCACCCGCATATTCCACACCATATCGAGACTTAAGGCTCCATGTCATCCCACCATTATCACCCACATCTACAGCCTTAGAATTTTATTACCATCCTACGACATCACTGCGACATTGCCTCCCATTAATGAGATATGATTGACCTTGTTCCCGGACTTGGAGCATGCCCACCTAGGCGACCTCGGCGCTCACGTACACGTGAGTCGTTCATCATCAAGCTCCACATCGTATTATCAGATTTGAGATTGCACATGCCCTTACATATCATAGTTGTGTATTATAGGCATCCTAAGAGAAAGACAAAGCCTCCATCAAGTGGGACTCATTGATGATTATTTAGATCTGTACATATTGTTATTTGTATTATATGTATACATTTATATGATTTGGTTTATAAATAAAATGATCAATTGTTGTGTATTGGTTGTCATTTCAATGCAATTGAGTTTATTTGGATGAAATGGTTGTAATGCATGTGTAGTGACTTAGTTGAATATTAGATAGGTGTAATTGGTTGTAATTTGGATGCAAGTTGATAAATTTGGATGAAATGTTTGTAATGCGGGTGATGTGAATTGGTTGAATTTTTTTATAGGTGTATGAGGTTGTAATTTAGGTAATTATATGTAATTTCAAATTTCCATTATTTACAAAAATACCAATGTCACAGTTAGTGAATGCGGCACTGAAGTAGGCAATGAAGTGAAAATAAATTTTTTTTTTTTTGTTATATTCTCTAGTTACCGAAAACATTATTAATTTTTAATTTGTTTCCAAACATGAAGTAGTGTCAACGCTTCACATTGGGAATGCATGACATGAATGCAAATATTACAATACTACTAGGTATCAACTTCCTTTCAATAATATGTCACAGACTTATTGTGTGTGCGTTCGTGACTATTGTGGAAGAACTAAATGAAGATCAAGCATGTTGATAGGTTTGAGCGGAATTGTATGAGAGTGTTCCAGATGCGCATGCAAGTGGATCATGGATGAAACTTCTTCGGAGTTCAGGCAGGCCGACCAGGTTAAGTTTGAGGAGCTTATCGCTAGTCTGGGACTTGACTAAGAAGAAAGGTTTTAACCAACCCTGTACAAACTGGCCAATAGTTGGAGTCCCTCTCTTGATGAGCCCAATGCAAGGCAAAACTAGTCAGCATAGATGCATGAAGTTGTGGCGTGGCAGACTGGGTCTCACGAATGTGTCGATGCAAGACTACCGCAGCGGGCCGTACCTCTTTGCATGGTAGGCCCGTGACAAGTGGTATCAAGCGACACGAAGGCTGCAAAGCCAGAGTGGTGTTGTCTTCTATCGATCTTAGCGGTCGAAAGTGTCTATCTCTCCTACAGATGCACATTAGCTCATGAAGTCGTGGTGGTTGATCAAAGCTGCAATGATAAGGACCATGTGTTGATGGGCGTTCCTCTAGATCATATGAGATGTTGGTTTGACGTCTAGTAGTGCGCAAGGGTGGTTGCCTACTAGGGGCAAAATTAGAGCGAGGTGCTCCTTTCGGGTAGAAGTTGAGTGGGGCTCCTTCCATGGTGGGGTGATGTCGCATTTGAGGTGATGGACGCCCTCTTTGGCTCATGAGGTATCAGCTCGAACCTTAGTGGATAATGGTTTGTGGGGAGCTTTAAAAGAAAAATTTTTTTTTGCGAAAGAGGCATCTGAATTTTAGCTTTTATTTTTTAAGTTATTGTTTTTCTTCATAACATTGATTTTCTAAGGCTATTATTTGGACCTCCAAGTAACACCAAATATGTTGAGTGTGCATCCAAAGTCCCACATATAAGAAGAATTATGAATTATAAATTGGTGCAGGCCATTTTGGGTAGAATACAAAAACAAATCCATGAGGGTATAGATCTAAAGTGGACAATATCATACCAACCCATAAATTAATAGGTCCATAAATTTCCAAACAAAACATTGGCAAGGGCACCTGGTTGCCGGTCGTCGTCGACTTGCCGAGAAGGGAATTCAAGGATTGAAATATATAGAATACCAAAACTAAGGGCCAGCTAGCTCAACAAGAACATAAAAATTTGGAAGTAAAGCTTCTCATAACGAAACCCGCAGAGAGGCAGAAAAATCCATTTAGAAACCTCTGATCGAATAATCAGTATGAAAGTACTTAAACCTATATACGCCATTAGCTGCGCAGGTAATATTCAATATCATAAAATAAAAGCTAATAAGCAGTAGAGGTGCATGGATTAATTCAATGAAAGTACTACGTCGGCGGTAAGATTCCATAATCTAAGAAACGGATGTTGTTCTTTTTTTAATTTCATTGGCCTTTCTACGTGATCATACCCTCACCCGGTTTAAACATGTAGATATGGTAGAAAAGAGAGTTTCGCCACCTTAGCACCAATCCACAAGATAAAATAAGAGAAAAATGGGTTATGAATTTGCAATTTGAGAATATTAGGATTTTAGAACCAAGTCTGTCTTCAATACTGATATATTGATTGGAAAAATATTATGTGCTGCTACATTATGTGTTGAGTGTATATTCTTGGACAAAAATACTCTTGTCTACAATATTAGTGCATTTGAGGAACATCCTTAGTGAAGCTAAAAGGTACAACCTTCGTTAAGTTGAGGTGCAACCTTAGTAAAGTTGAAGTGCAACTTTAATGAACCTTAAGTACAACATTAATGAAGTTGAGGAACAACATTAGTGTACAATCTTAGTTAAGTTGAGATAAGACTTTAATGAAGTTGAAGTACAACCTTAGTGAAGGTAAGATACAACCTTAATGAACCTTACGTACAACATTAGTGTAGTTGAGGAACAACCTTCGCAAAGCTATAAGTACAACCTTGAGTAGAGTTGGGGGTATGATGTAGTGAATATCTTGTTAATTTCTTTATCCTCATAAACACTGCAAATGGGAGGTGAAAAATGATGTATTTTTAACATTAAAAACTTCAAATGGGAGGTGAAAATTATATTCCAAACATGTAAAGCACCAAGTGGTGAATAGAACTTATGGGATGCATTGGAATTAGTTGATTATCGGGCAAAAAGTTAAAAAATATATATAAAAGCAAGTTACAATTTTTGTGGTTGGTAGAACGTGTAGTTTTTCCTACTTCGGTGATAAAAATATATATGTTCCTATTTTTCATTCCAAAATGAAATTGTTAATAAATCACTTAGTGAAGCTAAGCCTGACCATAACTAGTGGACCGAGCGACCTTATATGATGGATACAACATTAGTGAAGTTGAGGAATAACCTTAGTGAAGTTAAGGTACAACTTTGATAAATTTGAGGAACGACCTTAGTGAAGCTAAGGTACAACATTAATGAACTTGAGAATTTAGAACATGTAGTTCACTAATTTGTTGGGCAAAAATAAATCAATTATCATTTTTTTTCATTTAAAAAAACATAAATTAGCTAATAAAACATTTTTACATATTTTATGTAAATAATTTCTCTTCACGATATTAAAAAACCGAATAATAATTAAACATACAAAATAGGCAATGTCCATTTACTACCAAACAAAATGATACTATCCAACTTCGGAAAACAACAATTATCAATAATAATGCAAGTTTGGTTTCATCTTAGAAACATGATAAAGTATATCCGCTAATTCTTCCTCCATTATTAAAGTTTGCTTCTCATGATCCAAAAAAGAGTGTTACTCCGTCATAAGAAGGTCAAAATAATTTGGGCATCTTCTCCTCCGCATTCATACTTTCACATTTCTTGAATATGAAAAAATAACACAACACATGTAGTACCTTCAAGACCAACCAAGGAAATTATGATTTAGAAAATATGATATTAAATATTCCATAGATCTTTACCTATAAAAGTAATCAACTTCATAATCAAACAACATTAGCATAACAAAACTACCTGACACTAACAAGTCTTATATCAGTCATATGGAGCCACACAGCAGAACTGAAGACACAATCCAATTCGAGTTTGAGATAATAATTTGAATAATTGCGATGAGTGAACATGTTTTCCTTTTATACTTACATAATGAGACATGTGTCACTTGATAAACAACCCTGTTAGAAAGTTCTCTCTAGCCACATTGCTTTCATCCATGTCAGTATGAACCAAGCCCATATTCTATACAGTGGGTTTTCCCACACAAAAAGATGAGTAAATTAATTATGCGACAAATATAAAGTAACTAATTATGTAATGATTTAGCTTATACACTGCCTTGTGTTAGTGTAGAGGTATTCAAATATTCCATAAATTTTATCGTACACACACCACAATCAAACCTATAGTGAGAATGATGCATCTTCATTAATGAGACCAATAGCTAAGAACAAATAAAAAATAAAATTAAAAGGGAAAAACTTTTGAATAATGGTAGTCTACTACCAATTACTCTATTGTACTATTTCGGGTTGTACATGTTCAAACTTAGATATATCGACGTTCATGTAGAGGCCAAATGCATGCAGAGCCCTAGAAATTGACAATGATAATCTCCTTGATGCGGCATTGATCTTGTTTTGACGTTTCAATGGAAAAGATGATAATATCTCTACTCTTGCCGCGACAATGTTCACAACATGAACATGCCAGTGGTCGTTATCACAAATGAAATCAACTAATGAAATAAAAATAAATAAATAATTAGTTTATTCTCTCACAAACGCATGCTCATAAATGTATAATTGTTATTAAAATCTATAAATATACAATCATCCTCTACTATATTTGTCATACTTGATCACAATTTGAGTTATCTAATCTGAGTAACCAAGGATTTAAAAACATGTTGCATTTATAAATCAATTCACTCTTTTTCAGCTTGTTAGGAATCTTGGCCAACACAACTTTTAATTAATTTGGGACACAAACAAATAAACAAAGATTATACAAATTTATGATATTGCATGAATAAGTTGTGAACAACATGAAGTTATGAATGCATAAGAAAATGAAAGTAACATAAGTTGATAAGCTTTAATAAGGAATCCAAAGTCACGACATATGCATCATACAAAAAAGAATAGGACCTAAGTTAACAAACAATCAGTGGATTTATGAGTCCAAAACATACTACATAAGACATTAATGCATTTAAGCTAATGGATTTTTGTAAAGTTTACCTATTGTGACCAATTGAATTGCACCGTGAGCAATATACTATCCCTCTTATCCTAAAATTAAAGTTGTTACATTTCTTCCTTAGTCTTTTGGGAGGTCGTTTTGAATGTGGAGGTTGTAAAGAGAAAAAAACTTTCTCAGTTAAGTCACGCACTACACCATCAGTATCTACACTTGGCATGTTATGAGTCTCTATACCGAGGAAAGAACTCGACTATATCAACTCTTGCTTAGGAAATTTGTACCAATAATTAACCGTCGACAGCGTTTTGCCCGATTGATAGTATGGTGCACATGCATGCCCAGCGAGGAATTCCACCGTTTTCCATTCCCTACATATTGCAACTATATACGATTGAACATATCAACACTTACAGTATCTTTGTTAGAGATAGTAAGAACGGCGTTCATGGATTGAATAAGCACGGGAAGTGCCTCTCCCGCCGCGGTATTAGTCATCACCTTATAGCCCGATCTTTGGCTATGCACCCGCGCAATTGTTTGACTCTTCTTTGCTTAACTAGCGGGGCACCCAAGTTAAGCATGTTCTGATATAGGCTGCAAATGGATTGATGTACTCATTTTTACCCATGCATCAAATCGTCAACCAAGGTTGGTGGTCATTTGTCCGTCTTTGTTTTGGGAACTTTGACATGACCCAATGTTAGTGCACTTTTCTACCCATGTGTCTAAAGCTTAGTTATAATTTCATGGTTCATACATGCAAACATTGTAATTTGGCTCACCACCCTTACTTAAGTGATATCAACCATTTCGAATTTTACTTTCTTTACCCTTGTTTCCTCTGCGTGTTATGCACAGTAAGGAAAGCACTAAAATTCTCTTTTAAGTAGCCCGATAACAATAAGCATGATTTTTAAACAAAGAAATCTCAAGAATACGCCATAATATGGCAAGATGCTGCTCGGAGAAATAATCACAACTTCTCTATTTTAAACAACTTTCTTCAAATTTTGTAAAAACTAAACGACCCGATCTTCATAATTCTCTGACCTACAACTCCAAATGCTAGTAGGAACATGAAGTCATACCATTATATGTACTAGTGAAAATAATCTGCGCCATAAGGACCACTCGCGTAGGATGGAATTCAATATATATGATGAGGCGATATGCCATTGAAAAACCTTGAATTGAAATTGAATGAAGCGATGAATTGTTGTTAGAAATTTCATTACTGAATAAATTTCAATTGACAATGGTTCTCGGATTAGTTTGGATGACTCTTTCACACATCAAAATGAGTTTGTAGTAATTTTTCGAAAGACCGTAAATTCTCTCTTTTTGCTCTCCTTCATTTGCCAAAACTGATTACCATAAGTTAATTGCATCACATATTTGCCTTACAAATTCTTTATAAATTTGTCTAGGTTGATATTGAGTGGACCGATAACATTATCAATTGCAAAAGGGTACAAGTCGATCTAGCAAAGGTTGGTAGAGCAACATATTCTAAACTATGGTTATGAAAATTCCGAAAAGTATGAAGCGAACCACGTTAGATGACCCTGATTGCATGGCATGTGATTTTCCATGGGCACTCAACAACTGTACAAAGCATGGTTGACACACCCCCTTCAGTGGGTGTGCGGGCCACTCACGAAAATCGGCTGTGCCTCAACGACTAGAAATCCTATGAGCGAAGCGTATTGCTTGCTTAAACCTCTATAAAATTTTCTTTTATTTATAACTTAGGATTTGGTAAAATCTTAGCCGGCGGAAAAACCGACATGGCGGTACGCATATAGTATGATTCCAAATCCTGTATACATCAAATTTACACTATATCCAAATATGGCAGCTTGGCATCGACACATTTGCACAATACTAAAACTATGTACATACATATGTTCCATTATACATATTCAAAGTGTTTCCTGAATAATATTAGTACAACACTTGTACAATGTCGGAGAAATCTGTGTGCTCAGCATCTTGCGTACTGTGCTGGAAATAGTTTTTAAAATGGAAAATAATAAGCTAAACGAGCTCAGTGAGTGTATGCTTTTATAAAATGTTTTGCTTTTCCGGAAAACATCTCAAAATGTAAAACTCTCTTTTACAAATATTTTCCAGAAGCTTTACTTTGCTTTGCTTGCTTTAAAAGTTTCTAAAACTTTTCTTTGCTTGCTTGCTTTTGTACTTGCTTGCTTTTAAAAGTTTAATAAAAACTTATCTTTAACAACTTCTTTGCTTTTCTTTAAAAACATAAAACTCTTATTGCTTGCTTGCTTAGAAGTTTATAAAACTTCTCAAAATTTCTCTTGCTTGCTTTATCTTGCTTGAAAAGTTTCTTAAAACCTTTCACAAACCTTTTGCTTTAAAAATTTCTCAAAACTTTTTCATAAAAACGGGAGCTTGGCTCAACCGCATGCTTTAGTAAGCAGGGCACGAGCTCAGCGGATTGCTTTAAAATCCGCAGGGAGCTTGGCTCCAGCCAGATGGTTTTAGAGCGGGAGCCTAGGCTCAGCGGATTAACTAAAACTCTCACGGAAGCACGGGCGATCGTGGACCCAATGGTTGATTTTTTCAAGCGTATGTCAGGCATAAAACATCAGCCCTTTGAGCTATTTTTGCTTCTTTGTGCCCTAGTGAACACGGGGCTTTGGGCATCGGCCCAGGTGCGGTGGAAGGACACAATGTGCGCATCACCTTTTTTCCATGAATATGGTGGAATTGACCTCGTGTCGCCATCACCATAATTTAGTTAGAGCTCATAACCTTATATACTCCTGTACGTGCCATAGTCTCCTTTAAATGCATGATGTATGACCTAAGTTTGAGCCGGGCAAAACTACAATGCATAACAGGATCCTAACTCCACCGTGCACGTACGGAATACCTCTGGCCGGTTTGCTTGCTTAGAACTAGGGAAGGCACATTTAAATATTCTTTTGCTTGCTTGCTTTTGAAAATGGTTTTAATTTAAAACAAATTTGCTTGCTTGAACAATGGTTTAATTATTCAAAAACCATTTACTTACTTGCTTGAAAAATGGTTTTACCATTTAAAACCAATGCTTGCTTTTCAAAAATGGTTTAACTCAAAACCATTTGCTTGATTTCTAATTCATTGCTTGCTTCTTGAAAATGGTTTGCAATCAAACCATGATACCAGGTGTAAACAGGTTTATAATAATAATAATAATACTAGTATTTGGAAAATGAGTTTAGAACACTCACCTCTTTGCTTGCTAAACTTGAGAGCACAGTTCCACACTTTTCCCCGCCTTTGCTTTTTAACCTACACACTCAACAGAATACAACAAATATTAATTGCCTATGTAATCGCATAACTTAACATACTCCTTATACTTAGTCACACTCAACGAATATCGTCGAGGTGGCGAGGTACGCTACATTTTTCGTCGAGTTCTAATCTTATTCGAACCTATCTTAATCATTTAATAAGGTTCCTAAACTATCGGTGTCTGGTCGGGCTTAATTTTACAAAAACATAGCGATACGGGCATTTTGGGCTCACATGTCTGTGCACCACTGTGGACGTACCGGTACATGTTGCATTTGTTAGCATGTACCGGTACATATTGGACGTAATACCCGGTACATGTTGGCCTCTAGTGACACATGCAGTACACCCTGTACATGTCTTAGAGTACACCCAAAATTGCCCAAATTTGTTATTTTGCCACTTTTGCTACCAATTCACATCATACAACTTCTATAATTATAACACCTCAAGAATCATCATGGAAATCACATCTAAAACAACTTCACAAAACTTGAATTGGTGGTTTGGAACTCATACTTGCAAAACCCTAGGTGAAAATCCAAGAACTCAACCTAGGTCCGCAATTCTTTAAAACCATATAATTTGATGATTCCATGTTTATTTTCCCCAATTGGGGTTTTACTCTCATAACCCCAACAATTCAAGGTTTATGTGATCTTTGCACAAAACCTAGACCAAAGGAGCAACTAATCTCCATACCAAGCCTTAGAACCCAAATACCCGTGATTCGAGACGAAACACATACACAGATTTTTGGTCCTCTCCTTCTTCTTCCGCCTCTTCCTCTTCCTTGCTCTTCTTTCCTCTATTCTCAAAATGTGGAGCCCCTAGCCTTTGAGACAAAATGAATTATTTTGTTTGTCTCCCACATTTATAATCTCAAGTCTCTTCTAATTACAATTAAGTCCTTCCATCTCAAAGAATTTTGAAGATCAACTTTTGTTATTTATATGATGGCCCATCTCTACTTGTTTTATGACTTACATTTCCTTTATGGTCAATTACAATTTTACCCTTGCACTAGCACCAAAATCCCGGGTTCCATAATTTATCATTTCATATTTTCATCTCCAAAATATTACAATATGACACTTGGTACTCTTATACACCCCTACAGTATCATGTACTGTACACTCTCTCGGGACGGGGGTGTTCTGATAGTCATGTGCTTAGGCTATTTCTCTTAAGAATGTCCCGAAATCGCCCGATAGGAGCATCATATACAGCATCTCAAAAATCCCAGTATTAAGGGAAGGTATTACCACTACCAATAATCGCATTTTCAAACTGTCTAAACTGAAGTTCACCAAATTTTGATTCCGCGCATCTTTGGGAAAAACCTAATGAATCAAATGCAATGACTCTTTGGAGATATCCATATGAATTACCACATTGGCATCAATAGGAGATGTAACTAGAGGTGAAGAATTAGAGCGGCAGTAGGTATTTGGGGCGCCAAAAGTGAAAAAAATTAATCAAACATAGAAAGAACCTTATGCAAAGTGAAATACTAACAACGTAAGTAACTAAGGGTATCTGATATTTTACATTGTCGGTTGACCGCTATCTCTTCCTGAAGTAGATACATATAAACAAAAAAATCGATCGTTGTATCTAAACATTCTTGATACTGATGCATCATCATCTAATGGTACTAAACATGATGGATCAAATTGGAGTGTGAAGCTAATTTTAGTTGAAATGGGCTGAATATCCATCACACAACAGACAGTCGCCACAAATTCAGGATGAGACATATTATGTACGATTAACATCAATTGATTCATGAGGATTACCACTGTATTTACGATCCATCGGGACTGTGCCCATTCACCTCCTTCCTTGAATGTAGCAAAACATGTCTCCATCCATCATATCCTTAGTTACAAACATTTGAATAAAATTAATATAAAACTCAATAAGTTAAGGAGAAAATAAGGAAAAAAATTTAATGAGAAGAGCAAATTATCATGATGGGAACTATATCTAAGTAGTTTTCTATCAAAGGAATCTTAGTCCTGAAGATAGAAATGCACAGTACACTTAAGCAAATTTTATTGCTTGCAAACTATAAGGATTTTCCATTTTGGCAAACTTTTTAGCCTTCATTTGCAAACAATCATCACTACATAACCCATTTCCTACAAGTTTTATGCCAAAAGCTAGGTTCAAACGAAAGCACCTAAATACAATAAAGTAGTTATGACAAAAGGACATTGGTTACAAATACTCGCATCCATTGATAAATAGGTTCTTTAGATACACATCATACTTTCATAAGTATTATATTATAAAACGCCGATTCATGCTTTTCTATGTTTTACACATGACAAATCAAAGCCTTCTACAACAACACCCAGAGAAGTTTGAGAAAGTTAAAAGGAAAGGCATCTTGAGAAAGATTAATGATAGAGACAAAATTGACCTGTCCTTCCTGAAAGTGGATTCAGAAGTGAAGAAATCTAAAGATGCCAAAATTTCAGGGAAGACTAGAAAGGGATTGCCTCTTCCTATCACAAAAAGGATTCACACACTAGATCATGTTCATTAGAGTGTTGCCTCTAGCTGAATGGGATCTTGTGTATGAATCACTTCTCACAGTTTTCTACTTCCAATATGTTTGAAAAGGTCTTATGTGGAAGAGAGATTCATTCTGGTAAGAATTCCAGCCCTTTTCCCCTTCGTTTTACCCTTTTTGTTTGTATAATTAATTATTGGATATTAATTTTGGTGAGTTGTGCTCTAACAGGCTGCAAATTATATGAGTGAACCCTATCCCTTTTTGAGTCCCTTCTTACCTTTTCCTTGAAGTCGTAAAAAATAAGGGAAGAATAATGAAAGAGGTGAAACAGCGGTGGATGTATTCAGCTACCATTCTAGTTTCATCGGATTCAACTTAAGGTTTCTTCATTGTGAATCAGGGTATAAAAATCCAAAAAAATAAAACAAAATTTTGGTATAAAATTTCAAGCACAAACAGAAAATTGAAGAAAAAAAGAACATAACCATTAGGGAAAAATAAAAAATCACAACCCACAAACAAACCTAGAAAGAAAAAATTCTTAAAATTTTATAATATCAATTTCAAAGGGTAAGTTTTTACCTTTGTTTCAGTCTTCAAATGGTGAGATGGGGGACAACGTAGACGAAATCAAAACGAAGAAGATCAAAGGTTGCTTGAAGAGGCAAAGGGGCAAGTTATTACCTTAATCTGTTTCGTCTTTCAAAGAGTAAGGTGGGAGACGATGCCGAGGGGAACCAAATCAATGAGGCCTAGGTTGTGTTTTCTTGTTAGGGTTATGAGAACTTCATTCTCAGGATTTCTTGACTGTTTCTTTATCTTCTTTCCATCAGTGTTCCAAAAGAAAATGGAGTTTAAGGTTTGGAAAGGAAAAGGAAGGGGTGTGAAAATGTAGTGTTTTTGTTTTGTTTTTTTTTTTTTTTGTTTTTTTTTAAGGATTAACTTAAGTGCCGTGTGAAATTGGATTCTAGACAAATACTGTTTTGTCCAATAGTATACACTCAGCAAATAATATTTTCCAAAATTAACATCTCTTATTATTGAATTATCAAAATTTTGGTTTAAAAGTCTCAATATTTCCAAATTGATAGCCTACCAACCTACTTTTCTCATAAAAAAGATAGAAAAGACAAGATCTGTATAATCTTGTAATCGGTAAGGGTCTTGAATTTTGTTTCTAAGGAACCATGATGAAACATTAACCCATATCTGACGAGGAGGAGATAATAATTCACTGGAGTCGGTAGGATATCAATTAAATCACGTAGACACTTAATAATACTCCCAGATATAGATTCTATAAATAAGTGTTTTTGGGATGCCCAGCACACAACATTTCCACCCACATAATCAAAATTCCTCTCACCTATGTGTGTAATATTCTTTCATATGTTCATCCTTTCGCATGAGAAGTAGCTAAGTCTCGTCTTGAAGTTCTTGGATCAAAAGCTTGCATTAGTGGAAAGATTAAGTCATTGACGAAGCATAACGGGGACATCCATCACCATCGGCTAACAATCGTCATCATTACAGAACGTGTATATGTCTTTCTATGTTCATCCTCTCGCATAGAAGTATCTAGATCGTCCTAAAGTTCTTGGATCGGCATTAGTGGAAAGACTAAGGTGGTGTTTATTTTTTGACTTAATGCTGAAAGCTATTCAGTTTTCAACATTAAGCTGTTTGTTTTTTTAAAATTTTCATGGCCTATTGCTGAAATTTTTTTAAAAAGTTCTGAATAGAAAAAAGTGAAAATATTTGGCTTTTTCTATTCAGAAAAAGTCATTTTCCACTAAAATAAGAAAAACTCCATCGTTGTCCAACGAGGAGAAGGGTTAGCAATACACACTACTAGGGATGACAATGGGAGGGTTTGGGACGAGGCGATCACATCCGACCGGGTTTTTCATTTATTTTTTCAAATTCCCAAATTTGTCTTATTTAAAAATTCGCCCAGGACGAGGCGGGATGAGAAAAATTCTCAAACTTGCTCCGTTTACATTTGATTTTTGTTTTTATTTTTATTTTTATATTTGATTTTTTATTTTTATTATAATATTAAAATTAATATATTTCATAAAAATAAAAATATTATAATTTTATAAATTATTTATTAAAAAACATTCTAATTATTATTATTATTATTAACATATTAAAGTATAAAATAAAATAATAAAATTATTTTAAATATAATCGGGGTGGGGGGCGGAAGTAGCAATGCACGCTAAAGAAACCCGATTACAATTAAACCAAACTCGTCTCATTAAGAGCGAGACAAGACGAGAACCCGAAATAATTCGTCCCATTACAAGAACCCGAAATAATCCGTCCCGTTGCCATCCTTACTCGTTACCCAATGTTAAAAAACAAACAACTTAATACTTAATGATATTAAGTACTATTCAGCATTAAGTTCAAAAAAAGTTCTATTTAGTATTAAGTAAAAAAAAAAAACACCACCTAAGTCCGTGACAAGAAGCTAGACAAGGAAACCCTTTGAGACTTTAGGAGATCATGATGTTTTGGGCAATAATCAGCTAAACTGGACCCGACTTATTCTGCTAAAATAGGTACCAGATGACTTGATAGTTGAATGGAGGATATAGAGCTGCGATACTCTCTTCTTAGTGCTAATGATGTTGATGAATCCGTCTTAAAACAATTTAAAAGACTTGCCAAAACCTTTGTGAAAAGAATTTGAGGATTCCATCGAGGATCGAATCGAGAAGAAAATGAAAGATGAAATACAAGACCAAAAATCAAGAAAATAAGGTTTCCAGAAGATGTGGATGGCAGAATCTTGAAACTGGAAAATGAAGTTAAGAACTTGAGTGAGATGGTAAAGCGATTCTGCGAAGCCGGGTTTGGCATTACCTTGCAGTGTGGAGAAGTTAACGTGAAGTGAAATCGATAAATGAACTCAACGAGGAAGAGTAGAGAGCACTCCACAGGGTTGTTTTGTACACATGTATTATCTGTTTTGTTTTGCTTTTGTTTGGTTAGATCATGAGGTGTTACGAGTGGGTCGATACACACATAAAATAAACTTTTAGAGTCATATTACATCTAGATTAATCTTCATTCGAGTGGGATAGATCATGAGGATAGTAAAAGTTGCATTCCTAGGGCTCGAATTCAAGACTTTTGGTTAAGTTAGGAAAGACTTTAACCATATCACCTACATGTTCGATGATATGTATTATGTGTATTGTCTTTAGGAATATATTTATGTTCACTATACTTTAAGTAGAGAGCAATAGAATGAACTATGGAGTCTTTGAGAGGTCTCTCTCTCCTTGTAAAATGGAGCTCTGATAATATGGGTTTCACAAAGAAGCCTCTCTCCTCTCATTTTCTTTATAGGAGTCTTGTTCCAAACCAATACAATTTAAAAAAAAAAAACTAAAATAGTTTGAAAAGTAAAGTAATGTCCAAAACAATGCGTCTGTCACGATTGAATTTTTTTTTAAATTAATATTATCGCAGTCAATGATTAAGGCATTAGCAAAAATTAATGTATTAGCTAGTGACTATGGTATTGTTGATATGTATACTAATATCAATAGTTTAAAAGCATTATTTTGGTTTCAATAACCTATATTAGTAATTTTTTTTAAATAACCTATTTATGTCCAAAACTTTATTTAGAGTCATTTGAAAAATAGAGAGAAAAAATATAATGAAAGAAAATTTTAAAAAAAAAGGTTTAAACTTAATAAATTAATTTTATATACTTATTCAAACTCATTTTATTTGTTTATCTTTTATATTATATAAGTATTAAGAAACTAAAAAACATGCAAAATTTTAAAGAATATTAATCATATTTTATTCTCATTTATATTTTCATTATGAAAATGAGAAAATCATTTTTTTTCTTTCCCTATTATTTCAAGTTCAAAACTTGCCTTAATTATGGAGTGTAATATCAACAAATTCGACGAATCAAACACACTATCAATTTTTTCTTAAAAGCGCTCATAAATTAGCAATATATAGAAGGAATCTATGATAAATCATCGATTAACTTGGTTGTTGACTATCCCTCACACCTCGGATTATATCGTGATGTTTGGCTGCAATCCCACTTTCGAAATTTGATGATATATCAGCGATATTCTGGGTTTTGTCGATTTTGTGACTTTTGGTCTTGTGTCGGCCGGTATCGATATATGATATATCAGTAATATTTTCACCAATTTTTGTGACATTTCTGTCCTTGATGCACACATACCAACTAAAATATATATAAATATATATATATATATATATATATATATATATATATATATATATATATATATATATATATATATATATATATATATATATATATATATATATCTCTCACCTCACCTATCAATATTTTTTTTTTTTTCCTTCTATTGATTCTTTCTTTACATTTGTTGGGAAATTTATCAAAATGTCCTTTTGGTGATTCGACTTTGGATAGAAAATTTTAGGCCAAAATTATTAGAATGAAAACGAAGACGATCGTTTTTACATTCCCAATAAATTTTTTCTTTTCTTTTTAAGGAATAAATTTTCTTTTAAATTTCAACATTTTCATATGTGAGAATGGCACGGATGAAGGCGAGTATTCCAGTCCTTCAATCAAAATATTTTTCGTACTTATTGTTTAAATATTCTCATGTTAACACAAAAACATAACTTTTTCCTTTCACGAAATATAGAAATTTGCTTTTTTACAAAAGGTAACCATGTGAACCGTAGCCTCATTTTCTCTTTACTTTCTTTTCTATTCACTCATCTTCCTTAAGTTAAAAGTGTATAATTTTTTACCATTTTTAATATGAAATCACTCAACTACATATCTTTCTATCAATTTATTCCTTAAAAAATAGTTATTCGACATAGATTTAAGTTTTATCTTGTTTATCGTGATTTCGTTATTTTATTTGGGCATTTAGTTTCATGTCGTCCTAGTCTGATGGTTTTTCGTTGTCTTTTTTTATAACTTTTCATTTGTGTGTGGGCGAAGTGAGATGGAAAAACATATTAAACTAGACAAAGACAATAAATCGATTTTGACTTAATAAAGCTTTGGAATTATAAGTGATATTCTAGTTATTGTAGTGATATCAAACTTGTAGGCTTTGAGCCAGGTTATTACAGCTATTAAACTAGATGTTGTTCCATCTTCCTATTGTTTTTAGCAAATTACACATTTGCCATATGTTTTTCTATCTAAGTTATTCCACATAGATCTAAGTTTTATCTTGTTTATCGTGATTTTGTTATTTTATTGGGGCATTTAGTTTAATGTCATCCTAGTATGATGATTTGTTTTCATTGTAACTTTTCATTTGTGTGTGGATAATTCAGACGGAAAAACTTATTAAACTAAACAAAGACAACAAATTAGATTTTGACTTGTAGAATTTGAATTATAAGTATTATAGTCATTGTAGTATTATCAAACTTATAAGCTTTGAACCGATTTATTACGCTATTAAGCTAAATGTTGTTTAATCTTCTATTATTTTTAGCGAATTACACATTTGTATATGTGTTTCTATATATGTATTACTGACTAATTTGAATCAATAAAATAATTTTATTTTCAAAAAAATAATTATTCATAATTTTAGTTTAGAAGGGCTGATTTGACCTAAACCTATGAAATGGATCTTGGGCCCGGTCATTGGGCGTTGATTCTGCATCCGAGTTCGACATTTGCCTCCACGCATCGCCGGTCATACGCACCAGTTCTGTAAGCGACAATAGACTTGAATTTTCATCCTAAAATCCCCGCTCGAAAACCTCACTTCATTGTTGAATTCATCCGTGAATCCGTGTTTTCGGCGAATGAAGGAAATGGAAGAAAGTGCTCGAGTAGAATCAAATCCTCCACGGATGTCGATAGAGTTGGATCGTCGCGGCACTCAAACACATTCGAAAATTCCGGAAGAACGGAATCGGCGATCAAAGCTTCTTTAGGATTTTAAATTTTAATACCAAGGCTCTACTCGGGTTAGTGGTTTCTTTTTTCATCATCTTGTTCACGATTCTACACTTAATGAAACCGATTGAAGATGCTTTCGAGAGACCTAAGTTATTCGCCATTTCCTGCCCCAAAAGATCATGGATCTTCCTCGAGTAAATAGCCTTTAGTTTTTTCAATTTTTTTCGATTTTTATTTACTCATTTCGAGGGTTGGATGTATTTGAGTATTGCGAGGAGGAAGGGAAAAGACCGATAAAGCGAGGATAAAGGAAAGAGGTTGGTCAATTCAAGTGATCATGAGATCCCAACTTGGCCCCAGGGGATTTCACCATGTTTATCAAGACTTCGATGCATGACCTCAAATCAGTAGCGCACCATGATTTCCACTCACGAAGATGGAATATATCAGTGTCCTCAGATTTAAGGCACTTTAGGAAGCCTCTTGGATTTGAAGTGAAATCATGGTGCACTACGAAGGTAATCTTAAATCGCTGCGATGAAGCTCCGCCAGTAGCGGGATGTCATAATCACTTAGAACAGATAACAGTTTGAAGAACATATCGCCCTCGAGGTTTTATCTTGGAATCCAGCGGTATTATTCCGCTGTTTGTTTAATTTAATACGAATTTTAATTTTAGATTACATTTGTTATTTACAGTTCGACATTTTGATGAAATTTTATCCCTAGTTTAAAGCTTGAAATTTTGCTGGGGAAGCGATTTTGTTTATAATTATTTGAATATAGTTGGAGAAAGAATTAAAAAATTCGACATTTAGCACACTTTTGTGTTTGAGTTTGAGTTTTTCAATTCAAACTCTAAATTTTCTAAAACCATGTTTACTTATATTTTTGCTTTTGAATTTAAACTTTATTTTCATGTTTTCTTTTAAAAAATAGAAATATAAACCATCATTTTTCTTCCAAGCGAAAAAAAGATCAGTCACCAATTCATATGACAATTAGAGGGTTAATTACAAAATAGATACATTTGTAATTTACCTTTGCATTAGACAACTTAAATAGATGATTGACAATGAGGTAGTTAAGCAAGATTGTAGTCACTTTACAAACAAATGGTGATGAAAAAACTAAGAGCGTGGCTTTGTAAAGCATAATGTTGTATCCTATGCTAATATGAAATTCACTAAGTAATAAGAATGAGTATGATGAAATAATAAATTTGAGGAGCTTAAAGTTTCTTATCACAACAACAAAAATGTCGATTGTTTATAAGGTAAGAAGAAATAATAAATTTTTAATTATTTACTTATTAAAATAATAATAATTATTTCTAAAAAGTTATTCCTTTTGAAGTCAGATCATTTGAAAGATAAATTGAGTGCGTAGATCCTTGAGATGACAAAGGTGGTTGGTGAAGTATACCCATCTATCCAATAATTTCATTTCTTACAGTTGAAGAAAGAACAGTGGAAGGCACCACTATAATTTCTATGTGACGGTGTTACATGTTGATTTGTATCTGTTTCTTTTTCTCCTTCACTTTGGTTGATCCTTATCTCTTATCAGTGCTACACGGGACAATTAGCGTAAATGACGGGACACCCCCAATCTTTGGTTCTTTGGTTTGATGGATTGGAGTGAAGGATGGAAGATATTTCATGCGACATATGCCTTGGTCGATGAGCTCGAGCACGTATGGTTGGAGCGCATCACGGTGGAAGGATTATGGACATCGAGTCTTTGATTGAATAGGAGCATGACCTTGGCTACAAGTTTCTTGAAATCAAGGAGGATGGTAGTGGCTATGGAGGGGCCAGACGGATTCGAATTGATGTGAAAAGTGAGAAGTAAATGTCCCCATATCTCTATCTTATAATGGAGTTTTTTTGTAGATTCTGGTATTAAGCTTGTCTGAGTGAACAAATGTATGTCTTTGGAACACACTTCCGCAATTGATAAACTCTAGGTTAGGTTGTGTTCAAATTGATGTTATATAATCCTGTTGCGTCTTTGTTTTAAAAAATGCCAAGGAAGCCTGAGTAAGGATGTTAAACTATGTCATTGGTTAAATTTTTGTTTTGGTAAAATTTTTTACGCATGTTATGAATATACTTAAAAGCTAACAAACAGGCTACTTGATATCTTGAAGTTTTACTTTTAGAATTTTAGAAAATTCTAAAATTTGGCCCTTTGCCAGGAGGAACAAGAGGAAGGGACATGGGAGGAGAGCTGCCTACTTTTGTTTAGCAGAGTCTTGGTTTTTTCAGTTGATGGTTATAAGGATGAAATTTTCAATACGATGAACAATATTTGTGAAAGGAGATCAAGTTGTTAAGAGCGAGGGAGACCCCGAGGACAACAAAGTTTGATAGAGAAGAAAGAAATTAGAATGGAATATGAAGGGGAGAAGAAAGGCGAAGGGGGTTCCTGGCAGAGAGAGAGCGAGGAGCACACTTGGGTTGGTAATGAAGATCAAAATTCTTTCATGGAAGGAGGGGGGTCGAATGATCTTCAAGGAAACTCATTAAGATGTTCCTTAAAAAAAAGTTAGAAACGGACATAGTTTGTATTCGAGGAAACAAAATGGAATCTGATACAAGGGTTAGTCCCGGTCTGTGCCCAGTAACTGTGGATTGGGTTGCTTCTTGATACGAGGGTGCCCAGAGGGGTTGTTATTCTTTGGATCACAAGATGGTCAGTTAGTCTAGATGGAGGAGAGCAACCACACTTTATCTTTGGAGGTTTAAGCATGCTAATGATTTCTTGGATCTTCTGGGGCATTCTGAGACCCACAAAGGGAAGCAGGCAGGGGCTATCAAAGGTATGTGAAATCCATAGTGTATATGGGTGATTTTAATGTCTAGATTCTAAGGGAGAAAGAAATAGGGAAGGAAGATGGATGGAGCCATGAGAAGATTCTCCCAATTATCGATAGGTTAAACTTGAAAGATCGCCCTTCGGGAGGGAGGTGTTTGCAATTTGGAGGAATGGCTAGGTTAAGACGATTCTTGTCCATTGGCCGGGAAAAATTATTTAGTACACCCAAAGCACTCTGCCAAGACCTCTTTCAAACCATTTCCCGATCCTGTTGATTGGAGGAGGCAGTTTGGTTCGTGGCCCTACTCTTTTTCGCTTTGAAAACCTGTGGCTTAACACGGAAGGTTTTAAAAGTCTTATTGATGGGTGGTGGAAGACCTTCAATGTTAGGGGTGCTAGTAGTTTTGTGGTGGCGGAAAATTAAAAGCTCAAAGGTTGGAATAAGGAGGTGTTCGGAAGGGTTGAGACGAGAAAAACCATGCTTTGAAAAACGCTGGCGTTGTGGGATACTATTGGGTTTGTAAGACCCTGACTCAATCGAAACTTGATAGAAAAATAGTAGAGTTAGAGGAGTTCAAAGTGGCGTTGTTGAAGGAAATAATGTGGAGACAAAAGTCTATGGAAATTTGGCTTAGGAAGGTGATAAATACAAAATTCTTTTATAAAATGGCGACTCCATAAGCACAGTGAAATGATAGGTCTAAAAATTGACGGGGTTTGGCACAAGGAAGGCCAAGATTTGCAACAAGGCATTGTTAATGCCTTTCAATCCCTGCTTATTGATCCTGGGGATTGGAGAGCTAATGTGGAGGGTCTGACCTTCTCGAAACTGGAAGATCAAGAAGTGCTAGAGAATTTGGGCTTTTCATGGAAGGAAGTTTTGTCTCTTGAGCTAAATGGGGAGAAGCGGCGGACGAGGGGTATCACGGTAGCTTTGTTTGGTCGAGTTGGGAGGCAATTAAAGGTGAGGTGATGACTACTTATTCGAGGATTTCCTTGTTTTTGGTAAATTGTGAAAATTCGAACTCCACCTTCATAGTGATGGTTCCCAGAAAGAGGAAGGGGCGGATGATTTTAAGGATTTTAAACCTATAAGTCTTGTGGGAGTCTCTACAAGCGATAGCAAGGTTTTAGCAAACGGAGTTGAAAAAGGTGATGAGCGGTTGGTCGACAAAGCCCCGAAAATGCCTTTGTAGAAGGTAAGAGCCAATTTTGGATGCCTCTCAATAGCAAATGAAGTGATTGATTCAATGACAAGGAGGAAGGAAAGGAATCCTATGTAAAAATTAGATAAGTGAGAAAGCTTATAACAAGCTTAATTGGAAGTTTCTTCTCACGGTACTCAGGGAGATGGGCTTTGGTAGTAAGTGGATAGGGTTGATACAATGGTAAATTTCCATAGCCTCCTTTTCGATGATTATCAACGGTAGTCCAGTAGGTTTCTTCAAAAGCACAAGGGGTTTACGGCAAGGAGATCCGTTAGCCCCCTATTTTCTTTGTCTTGGGGATAGAGGCATTCTCTATCCTGATTGATCAAGCTATAAGGGGAAATTTATCTTGCAAGTTATAACCCGAGGCTGTTTTTGTGGTGATATCGCGAACATATCCCTTGTTGTTCACCAATGATTCTTTGGTTTTTGTAAAAGATTCCGAGGATGAAATGTTGTATCTAAGTTGGTTCCTGCTTGTACAAATCTCTCGAGTGAGAATCCCAGCACGGATAGAAGCGTCATTTTGCCGAGTGGGTATAGTGGAGAATTTTAACCCGGCGTGTGAGATGAGTGTAGAGTAGGATCCTCCTTCTCTTACCTTGGGCTTCCTCTTGGCTTTAGGTTAAATTCGTCAAAGGGGTATGGGAAGGGATTGAGAGATTCAAAAGAAGGCTCGTAGCTTGGAAGAGAGATAGTATATCTCGAAGGGAAGACTTCTGGTAATTAGAAGCATCTTCATCGATATGCACATATACTGTTGTCACTTTTTTAGAATGCCCAAGAGTGTCAAAACAAATTGGAAAAAATTCAAAGAGATTTTCTTTGGGGAGGAGGCTCAATAGTCAAAAAAATCCACCCAGTAAATTGGAACTCCGTAAGCCAAGGAAAGGATAAGGGTGGTTTACAGGGATCAAAGGCTGGGCCTCATAATCGAGCTTTTGGGAAAGTGGGCTTGGAGGTTTCATGTGGAGGATCTTTCTATTCAGGAGATCGTGTATTAATACTAAGTATGGCTCACGGGCTGGTTCACTCCTTACCCTAGAGGAAGCTATGGAGTTGGTCTTTGGAAGTCTATTGCAAAAGAGATTGATCAGCTTAAGAAAGAATGTGTGTTTAAACTGGGGGATGGTAGGAAAATCATATTCTGGGAAGACACTTGGTGTGGAAGACAACCTTTAGGAAGTTAAGGTTGCTGAGATTTGGGTGAGGGAAGATGGTGGTAGAGCCTGGGACCTAAAGTTTCTAAGGTCTTTTAATGATTGAGAGTTGGAAGAAATTGTCAGGAGTTCATACAAGTGACTAGCGACAGCCAAAAATTTCCCCACTGGAAAGGATAATCTGGTTTGGAAGGGGGATGTGTCGGGGTACTTCACGGTTAAAGCTTACTTCAAACTGTTGGAAGGAGTTTCTCCTCATAAAGTACCCTGCAAAATGTTATGGAACCAGCATATCCCTTCCAAAGTTGGTTTTTTTTGCCTGGGAGGTGTGTTGGGGTAAGGTTCTTACCTCAACTCATCTGAAGAAACGGGGTCTTCATTTAGCCAACATGTGTCCTCTCTGTAGATAGGAGGAAGAAGAGTTGAAGCATATTCTAATCCACTGTCATGCAATATGGGGACAATGGATTGATCTTCTTTCTGCATTTGGTGTTGACTGCACTTGCCCTTTCCTAGCTAAAGATCTAATCCAAAAAGTATTAGATGCTTTACGATAGGAAAAAAGCTAAGGCTATTCGGATGATTGCTCCTGCTTTTATTATGGGCTATACGGAAGAGAGGAACAAAATTATTTTGAAGGCGTTACTTTCCATTTGAAACTAAAGCTTTCGGTTATCGATCATTGTTCGTGAAAGAACGGGTTTGTCGAAGCGCGGATATCGATTTATTAGATTGCTCTTGTATGAGTTACATGGCTATGCCTAGGGTGTTGCTTTTTTGGGTTGGTTTGTTTGTCTCTTCTTTCCCTCTACCTCTTTTTTGCTAGCCCTTTGTGGTCTCTCTCTTATCGATCACATATACTCTCTTTTTTTGGTCGATATCTTTGCTCTTTATCGATGAAAAAAAAAAAAAAACTTTTTAAATTTTTAGGTCTCCTGAAAGGAGCACCAACTTGATAGTCAACACATATGCCCATAAACAATAATGCATTGATTAGTTGATGAATTGTGTTTGATAAATGCAAGTATGCATTTCATACTGTATATCAACTAAAAACATAGCAAAATTTTTGTTCTTTATACATATAACAAGATTTTTTACTTCCAGTTAAATGTATAACACGTATTTGTTGTCAATAGGTCCAACTATGCAGTAGATTCTTTGCAATTTGAAACATAAGCCCAAATTCATATGTGTTGTCTTGGGGTTTATATCTATGCATTTCTACGTTATATGTATAGTTAGGAGAACTGATTTGTAATTACCTATATATACTCTGCCTTTTGATAATTTACATATGCATTTTTAAAAAATTTCTACAATCAATTTAATTGAACATTTCTTTTTCATAGATCCAGTCTATAACCTGTGTAGATTGAACATGTTGCTTGCGGAGATGAGTTTGTGTAACTGTGATGATTTGCACTGTCGGATTGTTGTTTTCATGGCCTATTCACATGTCCGTGGAGTGAGGGAAATGTTGAGAAGTGCGCCTTTTTTTCTATTTGGTGATGTGAAGAGGGAAATGCCTAAGTTTAGTGGAGATATCTTGGACAGTCGTGAGAAATTCTCTTCGGCGTATGGTTCAGAATGGATGTTGGAGATTAGCGGTTGCATTTAGAATCGGTGGTAATGTTTTGAAAGGAATGTCGAGTCTGTCATTTGTTACTTCCCCCACTGGATTGTAGTGTTAGTGCTTTAATATGAGAATGTTTAAATCATACTATATATAAGTATTACAACCCTTGAGATCAGTCTCAGTGGTGGTAAAGGTTGTTAGGGTTTTATATATATGTGTGTGTGTGTGTAATGTGTATGCATGTATAAGTATACGGTGCCTGGCGTGATAGGTACAACTTATCATTTGTGCGAGTATGCTAGTCTTATCTAAGTTATCTTTGAAACTTAGGAATTGCTCTCCGATTATGTTTGGAGAGACATGAATTCTCTTTATGGAGATTCTTAGTATTTTGTAGCTAACTTTTCCTTTGTTGGCATCTGCTAAGAACCTAAAATTGAAATTTAAGTTCATTTTGTAGGTTGTCCCATTGTATGTAGTTTTAATCTCTTTTGTGAATTCTCACGAATAATAATAATTACTTAAATCTCTAATTTTTTATTGTTGTGGAAATTGCATGAACTGATCTCACATTAATGAAGCCCGACCTACTTATCCAGGTCACATTGTTTTTATTAAAAATTCATAGTGGATTGCTTGCATGCTACAATGTCAAAGATCTCATCGATTATTTGGCCTCTTTATGACTGTCCTTTATAGTTTGGCCATATATTGTCGTTTCTATTTTCTCCGTTTATCGGATGTTGTACGAATCTAGTTTTCTTGAGGTGTTCTTTCTTGCGGGATGATTTGATCCATTATTACGGTTTCAAAAGACACCTCCACATTCTAATTTATCCGTCTTGTCAGGAAAGTCTTGGAGATAATATCGCAAGAATTTAATCTTATTGATCTTTTCATAATTTTTTAATTTTCACTGCATCTGCAAAAATTTTCATCTACATTTCAGTTTTCAATCCCACATTTCTATCATGTGATTAAGAGACGCACCCACCCTTCCTCACTCACTCATTGGATGTGTATTTTACCAGGTAAGAAAGTTTGGTCGTCTGCAGCTTCAGGCGCGTCGATAATTCTCGAACATTTTAGTTTTAATTATGCGATCAAAGGCGGTGGATAAATATCGTCAACATCTTGCTAAATTTGATTTGCGGTCCTCATCTTTAGTTTTGACTTCTCGCGCCTTATTGGATCATTGCGCTCTTACCTCACGATTTCTGCTGATTCTTTTTCCAAATAGACATTCCTTTTCTACTCTGGAATTGGTTTGAAAAGCTCGAGGTAAACGTCTCAAAAGCCTTAATTATCTTCTATTTTACATTTATAGACCATTCTCTCTCTCTCTCTCACCTTTCTACGTGTACACACACAAGCTTTGGAAAACCATGTTTGTCTAAGGCATTTAGGTCTGAAACATTTCAATCTCTCTCATTAGAATTTCAATTTTATTGCAAAATTTCCAGATTCTAGGTCCATTAAATGTTACTATTAGAGATTACCTATTGCATTTTACCCATTATTTCGGGTCTTCAAGTGTAGTGAACTTTTGTAAAGGAATTTCCTTGTTTTTTATTTACAGCTTTTTTTATTTCAACATTTGGAATTTTGAAACATCTCCTGAATTCGTTATCATGTAATGCACTTTTTATTTAAATATATTTGTTTATAAACCCATTTCCCCGATTAATACATGATGAAGATTTTTCTCTTATGTACTTTTATCATTCACTTTGTAATTTTAAGGTACCTCATTGAAAATTAATTGAGAAATAAAAATAATTTAACAACAAATATAGAGATATGGATTCAGTCTTACTGGCAATTATTTGTCCTAGAAAATTTTCGTATCATTTGAAAATTTGATGCTTTGATGATGAGCAGCCACATCATACTCTTGTTTGATTGTCTTGTTGCCGGCAACATGTGGATTTGTGTAGTCATATACATGACGATGGAAATGAAACGAGGATGGATTCACATTATGATCCTTATTTCTAGTTTGAATCATGTGTTAGAATGATGGCCCGTAGTCATAAAGCTCTGATTCAAACATGGTAAGCTAAATAATCGGTCCAACGAATTTGAGTACTTCAATGACTATAATCATTATCTCACGTGTGGGACTTATGGAGGTCAACAATTTTCTTTTGACGATATCTTCCCACGGTCTTATCGGCTACATGGATCTGATTAATTTTTGTTGGACTTGACATTTAGTTTTTTTTGCCAAAATTGACTGTGCAAATGCTTCATTCCTTTTTTATTCTCTAATTTTGGCAATTACAAAGCAGAACAACCATTTGGACAAGATTACCTTTGGCTTTACTATGTTAAGTCAAACTGATAAATAGTAAAATAGCATGCTACTTTGGTGCTTGAAACTATTCTGGAACATTGTCCCAAAATTAAGAAGATTTGTACCTATATAAGTAATTAGAAATTGTCTCGATGTATCAAGCATGTTCCTCATTGATTTATTACCCAAGGAACTAAATATCCATTTTATCGGCCCGATGTATCCAAAATAGTAGATATCAGCCGATAAATACAATTTGCCAACCAAAAGTCGGTTGGCTAAAAAATCAGCTAAAAATCGGAAAAATCACCGATATTTTGCATGAAAATATCGGAAAATGTGAAATCATTCGTCAAATCTCAGTCACCTCTTGGCTCGTGGGTTGGATTCCGGCAAAATGTCAGTAAATATCAGAAGTGTCTCAAGTGAAATATGGAAATATCGAGAGATATGTCGATATTTTAAAAATATCGATCGTGGCTGACTTCTTGACCGACAATCAAATGACCCGGTCAGTTCTGCTTTGATCAAGGTCCAAATTTCATCCGTTTTTAATAAAAAAAAAAGCATCCAAAGTATATTTTGGATCCAACGGTTGATTTTAAATTTGAAGCTTGATCTAACGGTTTAAGATTAATTTCCAACATATATATGATGATCCAGCAGTTGGGTGAACCAAAATCAAATCAACGGTCATATTGAACCAAAATCAAATCCAACAGTTTGAATTAAATCTAATGGATTTTGACAATTCAATGGCTATTTTGACTCCAAAAAATTCTATAAATACCCCTAAAATCCATCTGATTTCTTTACAAACTCATTCATCCACATTCAAGCTCCATTTGACTCTCAAATTATTTTTTCTTTGTGATTTATCTTAATATTTTGAAGATCTTGGTTTTAAATATTGTCTTCAACAAGATGTGATCCCTTCATCAAATAATATAATGGAGGCCGCATCGGTCTTTCATTTTGGTTTTAAAAGCGATAGTAATGTAATTTCTCGATTAATTACATAATGAATATTGTCTTCAACAAGTGTATATATGCTTATTTATGTCTTTTATAGTTTAACAAAATATTTTCATGAATTTCAAAGTATTTTTGTTAATTTTCACTTTACCGATATTTTTGTCAAAATATCCACCAATATTTCCGACATATTAGTAAAATCCAAGTACCAATATATACGTGATTACTGATATTTTGATCCTTGGTTGTACCCAATCTTATTGTAAGCAATCTACAATTCACATTTTGTATTTTTCAGGTTGATTCTGAATCTTTGGTTGTTGGTAAGGCTGCTCTTATGAAATATATTGAGTGTATTATTCATATTTCTACATGTAGTAATTCACTCCAATAATGATGTAAGTTATCCCTAAATTTGTTTGCATTCTTTGCCTTTCTCATAATCATCTGCATATCACTTGTTTAACCACAAGCCCATTGTACATGAACAATTCCATCATTTGAACTTTACTTGTTTGGTATCGTTCTATTAATATGCTTATTTGTTTTTATTACATGTTAAAAAGTATTTGCATGTAATACAATTTGATAATATACATTAACAAATTATTATCTCATGCCTCGCGTGTTTATTAATGTGTATGTGTCTTCAGATTCTTCAGTTAGCATTATAATTCCCTCAAACTTTCCCACAAAACTACATATTGTTTGTGAATGACATGAAGAATATGGCCTTGGATAGGTGTAATCGACATTGATTTATCTGTTACCATGTAGTTGAGATGTATGAAGTTTGATTATATTGTTGTTTTTCTTGTGATTCTGTTTTTTGATAGCATGCATTCTGTTAAACTATGATAAACCAATAGGTGAGCCCATCAAAGCTGAGGACTCTAAATTAAGAAATCTTAGAGTCTCTTTGCTAGCTTAAATGTTACTTCTTTTGCCATTCAAAAAAAACAAAAGTGGAGATTTGCATCGACGGATATTGTTTAGATCTCAAATCAATGAAAAATGGAAACATTGTGTTCACATTTATTGCCTTAATATGGCATACATTTAGCCAAATTCATGCTTGGTTCAAAGGTAAAATAATGATTATTGGGAAGGTTGGTACAAAGTGAATCCTTTAACGCATTTTGGATGATGTCAGTGATATACAAAATAATACTCTTTTTGAAACTCGAAATATTTCTTAAAAATATAAAAATAAATAAATAAGATCATTGGAATAAAATTTTAATAAAATAAAATTTTATCATAATATAACAATGATTAAATAATGATGAATTTTTTCATCAAAATTAATTCTGATAATATTAGAATATGACTCCTCTCCCACTTAGTCTGTTCATTGAATAGTCTTCTTGTTTTGTGTTTTATAAGTGGAAATCAATAATGGCTTTCTATATAAATATAAATGCTCTTATTAAAAAGAATGAACTATCTTTTATTCATAAACCTTACTTTTAAAATTTTTTAAATTTCGAGTTGTATAAATTTTTGTAATACCTTAATTTTTATGTTAAATTTTTTTGTCATTGGACTTGAACACAGATCCTCATACAATCTGTACCATTTCTTTTACCACTCAAGCTCAAGGTGAATCGCGAGGTGATTTCATCTCTAACTGCATCCAGGCCGGAAGTGTTACTCTGAGGAATTAGGCCCAGGCAGGAGGATCGCCTCATTGTCTCTGCATTCAGTTTCTCATCGTTCTCTATATTTTCACTTCCTCTTCCTCTTCTCTCTCCCACCACCTTCCCTCTCCATATCACCAACTTCATCCTGATGTTAAGATTTTTGCATCATCTTGGTTCGCCATATCAATTTATAAAATCCTGATTTATCTATGGGTTGCCTAGTTATTCTCTACTCACGAATATGCAGCTATTCTTGTGACATTGTAATGTGTTATTGAGGTGGATACAACTTCGGTGAGTTCTTTGTTCTTGGCTGAGGTTTTGAACCTTGCATACATCCACATACTTGTTTACACACAGTCATACGTAAGTACACCCAAGAAAGCGATAGAGACTCAGCGAAGCCTTATTAACATATCACTTAATTGCTAAGTTGATATGTAGTATTCATTATTATTTTTGGTTTCTTGGTGAAGTTGCTATCCTTTATGCTTGTCATCACTTCGTAATTTTGGACCTCGACAAAGTCGTACGGTCGTCGTTTTCATACGAGTGGGCCATTTTCTCTTCAACGGTTTAAAGTCATGATAATTTTATTTCATATTGGCCATTGAACTTTACCGCAATTGTTCAGAGTGATCCCTTCTTTCGAGGATTTTTGTGGGATGAAAGTTTTAATAAATCTTGATTTGGTTAGTTGATTATTATTATGATTATTGTTTGCATTTGTGTTTGTTTTTCATCCCTCAGTGCTAGCCATCCATTACTTGTATCTTTAGGAAATAGAGTGTTCATTTTGCCACACATTGAAGGGTTTTTTAATGTGATAACAATAAATAAATCTTCCTCCATTCCACTTAACATATTCTTATACTTGAACAATGTTGGGACATCCACATTTATTTGGATATAATTGGACATTGGTTAGATTTGTGAACATTGATGGATGGATTCGAGAACAAATTTTGAGTCTTGGAAGCTCTAGGTAGTACAAAGTATTTTTGCTAGGGTAATCATGATAACTTGAGGTTTGCATTCGTGATAAATATCTTATTGTGTATTATTTGCGTGTTAAGGTCCCAGAGGAATTTGTTCTTATTTATCCAACTAATGGGAAATCCTGACTTTGTTCTTGGTTTTACCGGTAAAGTTTCCTTGATAAAAAGTTTTCTATTTTTCGAGATTTTACTTCTACATTGCATTTGAGATTTTGCATGCACCCCTACAATTCAAGGAAATTTTTTTTATTCTGGCAGGTTGATGAGGATGCCGGTGTTGATAAATGTTAGATAAGGAGGTGTGGCTATGGCATATGACATTTAACTCCCTTGATTGGGAAATGATTTAGAAATTTTAAGCATAGCATGGTTTAGGTATACATGTCATGCATACATTAAATATGTGTGGGGGAGGTCGTGAATATTTTCAATAGAAACACTAGTAATTGAAATCACTTCTGTGTTTATGTAGGTATGCATGTGATTGGGAAATGATTTAGAGAAATTTTCTGCATAGCATGGTTTAGGTACTTCTGTGTCATGCATCTGTTAAATATATTGGGGGAGGTCGTGAATATTTTCAATAGAACATAGTAGTGAAATCACTTCAACGACTTCAAGTATGTGAGTGTGTGTAGGTATGCATGTGTTTATGTAGGTATGTGTGTATTATGTATGTGTGCATGCATATATATCCATCATGCATTTCTTTGGAATTTTGATTAGGAGTTTATTCAAGATGTATGATTTATGAGCACATGCTCAGAGGAGTCTGCAATCTAGTCAGGAGTTTTGAAACCAGGCAATGGATTCAAGCATTCATCTAAATTTGTTACATTAATATAAGCCTCCAATCCCCTTTCTCTGTCAACAAGTCTTGAAAGGTCCTAACCAGCCCCATCTTTGATCTCATTTTCCTTAGTGAGCAATGACCATTCGCTTTAACCCTAGCGTGATTTCTCATGTGGGTGCTTGTATCCATAAGAAAGAAGCGTTATCATTTGTGCCTTATATTTTGTTATTCATCAAGTTTTGATTGATAAGTATATTCATTCCCAAGCCTTAAAAGTTAAACTGCATGAGGGATTTTTTAATTCAAATAGATTGATTGCCAAATCCATAAATTAGGCCATTCTTGAAGCATGAGAAAAATTAAGAAAAAGAAAAATCTAAGGAAAACTCACTCTTTTTTGTTCACATGTGATAGGCAATTTGTTGAAACGAGGAATCGAATGACACTTATTAATTTCTTTAAGTCACGAGGAAAAATTCAAAGTTCAGAAAGAAAATGATGGAAAGGAATTCAAGTGGTGACTTGATATATAATTTTTTTTTAAAATTATTATCAATTTATTTTTAATATAAGATAGTTGGGTTTGAAATTGTCTATATCTTGTCTCTAGTACTCTGAGAATGATGAGTACTTTAGATGTAGAGTGATGAAGATTTGATGGTTTAAACTTGATGTCCTTTAGTAGGACGGGAGGTAGTTTGGACATGGGCCGTCCCACAGTGCAGGGACGTGCGAGTCTCGAAGAGTCTAGACTGGAAGTAGAGCAGCCGTGGGACGCATGTGAGTCTGCTAGTTTAAGGCCGAGGAACGAGGAGCAAATAACCCGATGTGTCTAGGATCTGTTGGCAAGAAGATAAAGATCGAATAACAAAGATCGGGACATCTTATGAGAATCAGGGAACAATAGTCTGCTAAATGCCAATTAAATAGGCTTGTGAATGAGTTTATTTAGACCAGCTAGATCCTTTAAAAGGAGGCCCAAGTCAAATAAAGTATTTGAAAGAATTTGAAATTCGACAAAGAAGGAAGTTTAAGAAGTCATTAAGAATATGATCATGGCTATTGATGGAAATAATTCACATGATTTTGGCATCTAAAAGGAACATAAAATCAAAGGAAATTCGTGCTCCAAATTGGCTCCATAATCTGTACACAATCAAAGACCTATTTTGGAGAGTTTTTAGCCTTGCAAGTTGGATGATCAAACTTGCCAACTTTGGTGCAAATCCTTAGTTGTCAATTTGGTCTATTATGGTCAAAATATCAAGGATGAGTGTCGATAAGGAAAAGAATAAACTATCTTCATATTGCTTTGATAGTTTTCTATTTTCAGTTTTGGTAATTTGTGTATCAAGGCTGAATTTCAACAACTTTTCCTTTCTTTCTTAGTTAATAAGGATGTCCTAAGCTCTATATAAGAGCCCCTTGATGTATTTGTTAAAACAGACATTGATGAATAACAATTCTTTTGTGAGGTTTTCTTCGCTTTATGGTTCTTGTGAGAACTTTCGAGCCTATCAAGGTTGATTCATTATAGTGTTCAAACTTAAGGCTCTTGGTTCTTCTATAGCTCGAGGGAAAGGTTACTTTCCTTTGTTCTTACGACTTTTTGGTTCCATACTGTGGGGATGGAATAGCGATATATTTGATTATGACTCTTGACTCAATATAATCAAGGTGATGGGGCCATTGTTCTAGATCATGTTTGAAAATCCTTGGACTAATCTGCAACAATTGGTGGATCTCGAAGCAACAAGCAGTGGGGTTTGCATCAACATCTAAGCTATCGGCCCCAGAATTAGAAACAATTTAGGATTCCTATTTTGATGAGGATACTTTGAGCAACAAGTTCTTATTTCCACTATGATAGCTTAAAGGAAAGAACATAAAATGAAGGTAGGGTTGGAGTCATATTGGGATATTAGTCAATCGTATACAGCTTTAGACTAAATTACAACGCTATCAATTCAGGGCTTTTGGGAGTTTCTCAACGCGGATTTCATGACTTGAAATAACAAGCGAAGTCAGGATCTTGAGAGAGTGCGGGTACAATACCGATTAAGGGTATTCACGTTAAAAGCCTTTCACCTTGTGTGAAATATGATGTTCTTTATTTTCTTTATCTTATATTGATATAATGTTGGTTATGGGTGTGCGATGTTGTAGAGAGGGGAATTGAGGGAATTCATTCTGAATTCTACTAGCGGTGATTAGGTTTCAAGAAGGGTCGTGGGTAGAGAGGGAGTCTCATACCACATAAGACTAATTGTAAACCTTGAATCATATTAGTAGAAATCCTTACATCTGGGCATAGTCCCATGGACATAGGCATGTTTATTGCAAATATATTACATCTACTCTGCACACCTTAAGACTTATGAGGAGTTCGGACCTTGCTGCAATAGAGTCTAGAATGACATCACACATTCGAACATCAGGATTGTGACCAAGAACACACACTTATAACTATCAAGTAATTCAACTCAATAAGTCTGAGGAACCACATAAAAAGAGGTAGCTATTCTAAAAGGTGAAATCCTTAAGAACAATGTGGCTCGATAAGATTCGTCATCTCGAAAATAGTAAGAATGATGAACTCGGGAATCACACTCCACTGAATACATTCTTTATATGGGGACCACTTCCAAGACTAAGAAAGGCATAGTCTATCAGAAGGAATCTATTGAGATAAAGCTAGCATCGAAGAGCTGCGGTGTCGATCAACAAAAATAAAGAGGCCGATCATTTACCTCGAATTGGAACATCGTGTCGGGACGAAAAGACAAGTTCTTGAAAAGAAAACCAATGAAGACAGAATTGCTACTACTTAGACCATATGAAGGCCGCATCGGATGAGCATTGTAGACATAATACATCGGACAATGAGAGGCGAAAGAAAAGCAGGTGCGTGACCTACATGGATAAGAAAGGAAGAACAAGTGCTTCCCTTGGTAATTAAGCTCTGTATTTGAGAAGTAGAACAAAGGTGGTATTTTGACAATGGAAGCTCATGACATATGGTTGCAAACAAGCACCTGCTGATCAACGTTTGACCATCCAGTTTGAACTCTATAACCTTTGGGGACGATGCAAAAGGCAGTAATCTAGGATCAGGATCTTTAAACATTCCAGGATTGTCAAAACTAAGAGATGTTCTATTGGTCGATGGTCTTAAAGCCAACCTGATTAGCATCAACCAAGTATGTGACCAAGATCTCTTTGTGAAGTTTACAAATGACAGGTGTGTTGTCTTAGATCAGGTGGTCACATCATGGAGTAGCTGGTCATATGATAATTGCTATTTGTAAGTTCGAACACATGCACAAATACACTCCAAAGCGATCTAGTCTTTAGCGCAAGCCGGATAGGACATGTGAGCCACAACAGCCTCAGAGACACCATTGCTTTAGAAGCAATCAGGGGAGTCCCCAGTCTCAAAGGAGAACCTAAAGGAATGTGTAGACCATGCCAACTAGGCAAACAAGTCCCAACATCCCACCTAGAGTCCCAAGTGAGCTCTACCTCTAGAGTACTAGAGTTGGTCCACATGGATCTAATGGGACCAATGCAAGTTGAAAGCATTGTTGGAAAAAGGTATGTCTATGTATGTGTAGATGATTTCTCTAGGTTCACTTGGAACAAATTCCTCAAGTCCAAGTCCAGAGCTTTTGAAGCATTTGAAGATCTGTGGCAAAGAGTATCCCAAGAGCATAATAATAGGCTCCTAAAGATATGTAGAATAAGGGATGGTCATGGTAAGGAATTCGGAAATTCCTTGTTCGAAAGTTTTTGCAAAAAGAATGGTATAGAACATGAGTTCTCAACTCCTAAAACTCCACTGACAAAATGGAGTCGTCGAAACGAACGATTTTGCAATAAGATGGCTCAAGTCATCTTAAAGCGAGGACGTTCAACTAAATTATGGGGAAGAAGTAGTAAATAGAACATGCATCTCAAAAGCGAGTCTATTTAAAAGCTAGGTCACAGGAACCCGTATGAGATTTGGAAGGTAAGAAACCTAATTTGAAACATCTTCGTGAATTTGGTAGTTCATGCAACATGTTGAATGACAAGGAACCAAGAGGCAAGTTCTATGCTAAGAGGGATGAAGGTTTGTTTTTAGGATATTGCACAAATAGTAGTGTGTATAGGGTTTACAACAAAAGGGCTAAAACGGTGATGGAATCAATCAATGTATGAGTTGATGATTACCTTCCTCTAAGAGACATATTCAGACTAGAAGACCCTCTAGTGGTTTCAGTTCATGAAGAAGAAAATACTCTCAACAGTCTCAAAGATGCTCCACCCACTAGTGATAAAGAAAAATGCCCAGTCCCTACAGATGTTTAGACTATCCCAAAAGTTGGGTTCCCGGTCACACGGATGTCCGGACTATGGAAGACGCTTTGCAGCAACAAGATGACCTAGATAGTGCTTGGCATACAAATATTCAAACTCGAGAACCCTCCAAGAAGATTCACAAGAACCATCTTGCCACTAATATCATAGGAGACCCAGAATCGAACGTCTAGACGTGGGAGTTCCCAAGGTAAAATACCATTATAATGAGAGTAAGGGATTTCCTAACTCACACATAACCAAAGAAGGAGGTTGGAGAATTCTAACTAACAAATGGAAGAGTTCCATACGCCGATTTCTTGAACACTTCAACTAACCTTCATTTTCTTCATTTCTTCCTTTCCTTGAGCAAAGAGAACCAAACAATGGAGAGCACAAGCTAGCTTGGTCTCCTTCTCCACAACCATAAGCCCTAGCTCCCAAATCCCCATAATGGATAATGCTTATCCTAGGAGACAATTTGTTCTCTTAATGCCATTTAGCTTAATTTCTCACTTTTTTCTTTTAGTCCTTCTTCTTCATTCTAATTGCAATTGACTTCTCAAAATGCCTATCTTGACATATAACCTTTTCCTCAATGTTCATTGAGATTCCCTAACTGAAAATTACCATTTTACCCTTTTAACTTCTTTAATAATTATGGTTATATTATTTTTCACACTTAGCACTTAAATTTCCGAAAAACACTAATTTTACTTATATTATACCCTAAACATGACATAAAATTACTAGAGTATAATTCGAGGTGTTACAAATCAACTATCAAATAAACATAAACATAAAATTAAAAGGATATTTTTGAAGCATATATGATCCCAAATATATAAAAAGTAGATTGATATGCAATTTAATATTACAACTTCTCCTTTTAAATTTCCACTTACAAATAACAAAGCAACACATAGAAAAATAACATGCCAACATTTCAAATGTAGAGTTCCTAGGTAGACACAAGTACCAAAAGAATTCTTCATTATCATGGAGAATTCATTGTTTTATCAACCTGAAAGAAGCAAATACACACACAAAGAAAAATAACATGCCAACATTTCAAATATAGAGTTCTAACTAGACCGCAGTACCAAAGAATTCTTCATTATCATGGAGAATTCATTGATTGTTAATATCAACTTTGAAAGAAGCAAATACACATAATTAGCTCTAACGTAGGCAACATTTGGATTTATGTCATGGAATGTAAACAACATGTTCAATATTATAAATATAATGGATAATCACAATTTTGATTTTTCACTTCCATTTATGACTTTAGTTAACAACAAAAATATTAATAAACTTGATTATAGAGATTAATGTTTGAGTTCTTATAATATTCCTACTTATAGGTATTAACCATACTCAATGATATACAACCTTAGAAAAAATCACGTGTTAAAAATCTTCCTTAAGAAAATCACTTTTGGCAACAAAGAGTTGAACTAATTTACAAATTTCCTCAATCCTCTTTTTTAATTAATGGCTCAAACTCAAAGATTGATTACCTGGCCTATACATTGTATTTAGGAACTTAATTATAGCAAGAGAAACAACTTACGTTCATATGCATAGTTCAAGGGTCTAGAAATATGCCTCCTAATATAACATGATTCAAACATCCAAAGCAATATACTTTTAGTAAAACCTAAGTCACCAAGATCATAATTCAATTTCTTTGTTTGTTCCAAACCTAAGTCCACCAAGATTATAATTCAATTTCAAGATTTTAGAATTCCATTAATAAAATATAAGCATTAGAGATTAATAGTATAACAAATTGAAGCCTTATATACCTTATTTTGCATTACTTTGCTTAATAAAAATTCATCTTACCTTCTTTTTTGCATAATGTTTATTCTTTGAAGCTGTCTGGCGTCTGCAAAGCAGGTTGAATTCATTGTGATGATAATCATAACACCAAAAATACAATGAAATAAATGCAAAAGAGGTGGAAAGGAAAAGAATATATGAAATGATGTAGATATCATCTACCTTTTTAACCATGAACTCGATTCTCTCTATACTTCCTTTTGAGTCGAGCCATATTCTCTGTAATAAAGACAAGTAGCCTGCTTGGTTTGTAAAAAACCGAAAATAAGCATCCCTCAATTTGTTTTAAGCGCGCCGCAATATAGCCCCGAAATCCCACGGAAAACCCATTTGCCATGTATGAAGAACCATGTCGTATGCAGACCATCTTCATCGTCTTGCTTATCATCACCAGTCATTTTTATGATTTTGATTGTTTGGAGAATGCGGTTAAGTGACAATGGAAACCCGCGAAATTGGTCGCCTCATAAATGGATGGATCATTGAATGCTCGAGGCGGTTGGTTGTTGGAATTAGTCTGAGAGAAGGTTGTCTGGCCGAGTTCAAATGGCTGCGGTGGATTATGAAGCCATGCTCTCATAGGAATCGGGCACGAAAAGTGGTTACATGAGAGGTCGAGGATTTAGCCCTTGCATGAAGTACGATCTTCGAGGTATCTTTCAGATCCGGTAGTTTCGAGGACAAATTCAAGGTACCTAGCGTCGAGAGATTCGTGATTTCTTGTGGGATCTCTCCCCATAAGTTATTGCTGGAAAGATCTATCAATTTCACAATTGGCAATATGCTTTCGAATACCATATCTTGTCCCTTCACAACTAGCTCCATGTCATTGGAATACTGATAATGTTTCGTGTCGTCATCAATTTCCCGGTATAATAAGGCTACAGAAGTTAAAGCATTCAAATTGCCTAAGCATTGTGGGATGGATCCTGATAAATTGTTAAGCTATGAGAATCGAAATGTGGAGATGAGAAAGCGAAACACAATTGCTTAGGAATATCTCACAGCCAGACATGTTGCCTCATGGCGTAGGCTGCTGCGATGATGACATTCTTTCTCGATCCATTGAATTGTATCTCACACGAAAACACATTTCCAAGATCGGGAGTACGGCTCACGTGCATTTTGTAAACATGAGTCACCCGGTAAGATTGTTTTCACCCAATATTAGATTCGAAAGTGAAGATGAACACATCCAGCTTCGGAATCCACGGAAAGCTTGTTTTTGGATAAATCTATGGTGTAAAATTTGGTTGAATTGTTCCATTTCTTTGGAATCTTTCCATATAATTGATTGTTCGAGAGGGTCAATTACTCAAGACTTTATTTTATCAATTGATCACGGGAATGATGCCATTTTAACAAGTTGCGGAAAGATGAAGGACTTCCATGTGCTTGAGGGTCGCCCCGATGCTTGAGGTGGACACGATAATAAATTGTTTCCCGAAGAGCAATGTCACATTAAAAACTACATGGGGAGCCGGCCCTGTCGATTGAAGCAAATCCACAAAAATCTTTGTTGAGGTGAAGGATAATGAGTTGGGGAGCTCCGCACAATTGGTTTGGAAGATCTAACCGATTAATATCAGTTTCAAAGCCATTACGGTATCGTGTAAATCCCACATTTTTGAGTTATATCCTCGAGTCTCTTTTGAGTTCCTAAGCCAACTGGGAACATCAGGAAATATACTTGATTTAAATAGCGATATACTTGAGGCGAAGGGAGAATCCGTCGGGTCTCACATAACCGGAAGAGTACTTTTTGGGTAATAGGTGTAAGAGAGAAATTCGAGTTTTGTAAGATTATTGGAAATGAATTTCGGATACTACCCCTTCGAGAATTCCCATCAAGAAACAACTCGGTCCGGCTCTCTTAGTTGTCGATACTTTTGGGAATAGTCCCGTTCATTAGGTTGAATGACAGGTCAAAGTATTTTCATCCGTAGCATGTTTCGATCCCGTTGGAATTGGACGACGGTGAGTTTTACGAGTCAGAGGCTCTCTAAGTTGGTAAGGTGTTGAATTGAGATTGGGTGACGGGCCATCAAAATATTGTACTTCAAGTTCAAAGATCTTAAATTGTTGAGATTTCCTAATGAATCTGGCAACTCTGCGAGTCCATTGTAACAGAGTGTAACTCTTCGAGGAATTATTACGACGGATTGATAAACCATTCACGATTCAGATTCCTTCACTTCCAGTAATATTATTTACGAGAGATCTAAGGTCACCAAGTTTGAAGGCTTTGCAATTTCACATGGGGAATGGGACCTCTAATTGCGGCGGAAATTCAAATAAAAAAAGATCCTAAGAGTGCGTGTTAAACAACCCTGACCCGGAGTAAATTAGTATTATTGAAATTATTCAGGGAGAGATCAATGACACGAAGAAGTGAAATTAACAAGCAGAGATTGGGATCGGGAGTAGTGAGGAAGTCATTGAGTTCTAATTGGACAAATGTAATTCTAAGATGGAAGTATGTTTCACCGGCTTGCATCCAGGTCGTCAGTTTGCTTTGCTAAGGTTCCTCCCAGATCAGGTATTAAGGAAGGCTAGACCGAAATCCAGATTTAAATTATAGACCCTACTTTGCGGGAGTTGGAGTAACCTTCTCCATGAAGATCGAATAATGAGTGTGATAAATTTCAGAGATGCGGAGAATCATTCCACGAATCTTTGCGTAAGAGAGATTAAGGTATCTCGACCTTTTAAATGAGCCCGAAATCGAATTTGAATTCCTTTAAAATCATTACATTGAGTCAAGTAATTTAAATGTTTCAAGTCAAGTAAGGAATCACTTATCTACTTTTAACGAGGTGGGAAGTCACAATCATTTCGAGGTCAGCCTTGACAACATTCCACTGTTTTGTTGTTTGCAATCCACCATCCATCGCGACCCAATCAACGCAGACGGGAAGAGAAAGATGACCAAAAGGATCTATGAGGCCATGTTTGAATTCAAGCGGTAGCTTTCCTCTCTCCCCTCTATGCAATGACCACAGTTGAGTTAGCATTTGTCGGGTGGTTGTATTAGCTTTAGTTGTAAGGGAGATCTCCATTGATATAGAGAGAGAAAAAAAGAATATGAAGGAAGTGTGGTTTTCTTGCCATTGATAGATAAAGTTACAGAGTTATTAAAAGGATGTTAAAGCCTATATATAATAATATTAGATGCTTTGGATTTATTAATTTATTCAGCTATTATTATTATTATTTTGAAATAATTTATTCAACTATTTTTAAGTCTTCTCAATCTGGCCAGACATGAATATAGAATAAACGAGGGTCTTTCAGTGAGTTATGGACCAAATAACCATGTCTCAATCAAGCTCAATCACACATCGCTTTTGAAATTTGAAGCCCTTTTGAAATTTGAAGTCTGATCCAAGAAAAGAAAAACACTTTTTTAATATTTAATTTTAAATGAAAATAAAGCTCCATTTTGCAGGAATAGACTAAGGACTTTGTTTTAATCAGTCAAGGTATCACAAAAGTAAAAGATCATAAAACAAATAAATTAATTAAAAAATTTCAACATATATATTCAAATTCTATTATTACTATTATATAATATAAAAGGTCAGAAATTTATTAAGGAAACTCTATAGTGATCTCTCCCTTTATTATCTCTTTCAAACCCTTTTTTCTTTAAACAGGAGATATGTGATTTTTTTTTATTCTTGTGAATCTGGCGCTTTTTTACGGATCTGAGTTTCTTACAAAAAGTAGTTTAACTCGTGCCGTCCCAGGTTTGCGCACTGTTTTTCGATATTTTTACCGTGACTTATAGCGAGATATTTTGTCATGAAACATTATGAGTAGGTAGTTGTGTCGTCGATGATTGGGCTGTTTTTCGTGTTTTTGTCATTGACCGCATAGAGATGTTTTATCGTCGGTTATTCTGACAGTTGGTTATGTCGTCGACAAAGATGATTTTTGTTATTAGCGAGCGTCTGGAGTCAGTATTTCTTTTTTCATAAGATTTATTTTTTTTTTCCAATAAAATAATTTATTTCACATCGACCTCGATTTCCCTTCTCATAAACAGAAAATTAGCGTTTGCAGCTGTCGGCCTCTTCCTCTCTCTCCTCCCCCACCCCCACAACCCCTTTTCCCCCTCCTTTACCAAAGTCTTTGTCGGGGGACTTGCTTGGGAGACGCCCACGGATGTTATGAGAAGACATTTCGAGGATATTATGATGTGATTGAAATTTGGATTAAGCATATGACATCGATTTGCATTTAATTTAATTTGACTTTATGTCGAAAAGGTAAACTAACTTTGTTTTGATTAAGAGTTAATATGCCATAAAAGTGATTGGAGTCATTGTCCATCCTAAGAAAAGTAAATTATTTTATTTATTTATTTACTTTGCTTAACACATACATCAAAGACTTAGAACTTTGCCTCATTTAAGAGTCAAGATGGCACAAAAGTCTTTCAAGTCGTTATCAAAATGCCACGAAAGTCTTTGAAGTAATTGACTAAGGAAAATAATTACCAAATAAAAGAAATTCAAATGATACTTTTATGAGTGATGCATGTATTTTCTCTAAAAATATTCATATTTTAATATTATGAGGGTCATATTCATATTGCATTTACTTCTTTCAAAAAGTTATTTTTAATATTCATGAGTTAAAAGTGGTAAGTAAAGTTTTTATCGGTGTCAACAACAAAATGAAATTTAAATCTAGCCCATCCCAGTTTAGAAGGGTTAGGGTTTATGCCTCTTCTTCTCGAGGGAAAATCGTCGACTCGTCTGAGGGAGGAGGAAGCAGCGGCATAATAAGCCGCCATGGTAGTGTGCCCTATTCTTTTCCCTCTTTCTAGCTTTCTTTCTTCTTCTCTGTATCTCTCTACAATTTGATCTTCTGGATTGACGCTTTTGTGTTTCAGGTGAAGTACTCCAGGGAGCCAGACAATCCCACCAAGTGTAAGCACTTTGATTTCTTGTTTTTCCTTCATGCGTTATGAAAATGTCTCTGCCTGCTTGGCTATTGAGAAAATGAAATGAAAACTCGGAGTTCTGTTGTAGCTTGCATTTTCTGTTTTAAGAATTCAAGATTTTTGTTCGGTAGTTTCTTAGAGAATAAACAGGGACATTTTCTGAACATCTAGGTTTCTTGGAATGGGATCTCGGTTGTCTGTTTCTAATTTCTATTGCTAAAATTAAGTAGTGTTGTTTTCTTTGCATCTCATGATTGCTGTTTTGGTGCCGCAGCTTGCAGATCAGGGCTAGATCTCAGAGTTCATTTCAAAGGTAGTATGATCTCTGTATATTTTTTTTCCCTCCTATTTCTCTTGTGGCAGATTTTTTTTTTTTTTTTTCATGTTTTTAATGTTCAAATTATCAAGGATGATGACGAATGGTTCATTGCATGCCGTGGGCTATTGGATCGATGTTTTTGAGTTACTGGTTTACTTGTCTGGGTTGTTTAACTATGAGTTGCTGTGTTCATGGTGAAACCTGATGAAAAAAAAGGTGAGGCCTGTTGACTTTTCTGGATGAGTCTCCCCTAAACTTCAGGGAAATTTGTTGCATTGTTATTGGGTGAACCTCTTGAGTTTTATCTGTTATTAAAGGTTCAGTAAACAGTGGTACATTACAGTCAGTTTCTTCAACTGATTCATGTTCGTAACAGGGTGTTGTGCTTTCTTCAAAGTGATATTTAAGTTTACTTTTCCTTCGAAGTTGTACTAATGTTCTCCTGACATTTTTTCTCTGACAAATGTATTGGGTTTTCTTTCTGATAATTTTGGAATAAGGTTCATTTCCAATCTTGTTACATTGTGACAGGGTTGGTTTGATCTTAGCTTCGTTTTTACTGCCATCTGTTTGGTACAAAAATTAAAATTTCCCTGCATTTCTGCATGTTGTTTAATTATAGTTATTAAATTTCCCTGCAGGTTATTCACTTATGAAACATATAGTTTTGGCATGTTATGGTCAATTTAGCTACAAAATAGAGAGAAATAATTTTTTTTTTCTTAATTATAAAACCTGATGAGAGAAGATTTCTGTTACCTTTACGAAAGGGATTGTTGGATACTTCAGGGAATCCTGACATTCTTCATGGGCAAATTGCTGGTTTCGCTTTTTGTAGTTGTATCCATTTTTCTATGCATTTTTCTTGGTAAAATCTTCATCCATGACATTTTAGAAGTAAATGGTGTTAATATTTTCTTGTTAACGGGTTTTTTTGGCTAATTTTTCAACTACAATTTGTTGTCATGTTTGTGAAACCTCATGAAAAGAGCAGGGACTTGTTGCCTTTGTGAATGGGTCTCTCATAAACTTCAGGGAAACTAGTTGCATCGTTATTGGGGGAATGTCTGGAGCTTTTTAAATCATGGTACATTGTGATGAGTTTTACTATACCTGGTCTTAAATGTATGTCATTCCCGTTAAATAGTCTATAGGATGAGTTCTTCGTCTAAGTTGTAATGGCACACTCTGATGGTTGCCAATGACAAAATGGGTTTTTACTTGAACTGTTAAAATCTGTATTGTTGTCTTGTTTGCAAAACCTGATGAAAAAAGCAGGGACTTGTTGCCATTGTGAACAGGTATCTCGTTTACCTCAGGGAAATTAGTTGTATTATTGTTGGGTGAACCTCTGGAGTTGTTTGTGATGGAAGGTTCAATAAATCATGCTACATTGTGACGTGTTTTACTATACTTGCTCTTAAATATATGCCATTCCTGTTAAATGGTCTATAGGATGAGTTCTTCTTCTAAGTTGTAATGGCACACTCTGATGGTTGCCATCAGTAAGTAATGAAAAAAATGGGTTTTTACTTGTACTGTTAAAATCTGTATTGTTGTCTTGTTTGCAAAACCTGAATAAAAAAGCAGGGACTTGTTGCCATCGTGAACAGGTCTCTTGTATACTGCAGGGAAATTAATTGCATTATTGTTGGGTGAACCTCTAGAGTTGTTTGTGATAGAAGGTTCAATAAATCATGGTACATTGTGATGAGTTTTACTATATTTTCACTTAAATGTATGTCATTCCTGTTTAATGGTCTATAGGATTAGTTCATCTTTTAAGTTGTAATAATCTTTGCCACATTCTTTTGACATAAAATTAGCCTTTTCTCTGTTGTATGTCTGATAAAATGATTCCTTTATCCACCAGACGCATTTTATTGCTAAATTGTTATTTGAAGTTCTGGTATATGCCTATCGTGTTGTTTCTAGGAACTCATTATTTAAAATACACAGTTGTCGTATTTACACTGCTTTTGTTTCTAGGAAATCTTTGATCCTTTTTTTGCTGCCCACACCTGTATATTATTACATTATAGAATTGCATTAGTTGGATAACCGTGGAGATGGATAAAAATGATGCTCATCCAATTTCAATTGTATTGTATCATGGACTAATATAAGTTATAATCTCTCCGTCTCCGCTTTTGAGGTCAGTCTTGTGTGGTTACAAGAATAGGTGCTTGATTAGAGGCTTGGTGCAGGGTGGTATCAAGTTGTAGGACACTGTACCCCTGCTTCTTGTCCAACCAGGGTCTCCCTCTCCCATCTCTGCTTTTGGTTGTAATGTTCATATTTTATATCCTTCTGTATGTGAGGCTTTGTTGTTAACTTAAATCATTGAATATCTCCTATCCATACTGTCTCAATAGAACACAAGGGAGACTGCTCACGCCATTAGGAAGTTGCCTTTGGCCAAGGCCAAAAGGTAATTGGAGGATGTTCTGGCTCACAAGCAAGCCATACCATTCACCCGCTTCTGTAGAGGCGTCGGACGAACTGCTCAGGCAAAGAACAGGCATCTAAATGGGCAAGGACGCTGGCCTGTCAAGTCTGCTGGATTCATCCTAGATTTGCTTAAGAATGCTGAGAGTAACGCTGACGTACGTATTTTCTCGCCCTTCACCATGTATTCTCATCTTTGTATATACCACCAACTAATATATTATGATGCCAATTCTTACAGTAGAAAGGTCTGGATGTTGATTCACTCTACATATCTCACATCCAAGTGAACCAGGCGCAGAAACAAAGGCGATGTACATACCGTGCTCATGGAAGAATCAACCGTATGTTTGTTCCCTTCCAAATTCATCTTTTGTGTATGATGCTCTGCTGGAAATGTTTGATGGAACCTTTTTTTGGCAGCATATGTAATGAATCACCCCATGCCACATTGAGTTGATTTTGTCCGAAAAGGAAGAACCCGTCAAAAAGGAGGTAATTCATCAGTCATTGCATCAAGAATCGAAGCCGATTTAGGTGAAATTCACTGCCTTTCTTTGTTCAGCATCTTATGAACTACTACTCTTTGTTGTTTCTGCAGCCTGAAACTCAATTGGCAACCAGCAAGTCAAAGTCTGGAGTGCCCCGATCGGCGAGAGCTAGTAATGCTTCTACCAATTCTCATGTCATTCTTATTATCCAAAAAAGAAGAGAAGTTCTTATATCAAAATTGATTACTCCCTTTGATTTGAATATGAGTTTTGTTGCCTTATTTAAGAAGTGATGGATTTATTGAGTTGTTTTTGAGCACTTGGTTTGTTTTATGAAGTTTGTTGTTTGAGTATTTTGGGTAGGTTATGGAAATTTAGATGACAATTGTCCCCATTAAATATCCGCCTTAATGATTTTCTCTTATAAATTCACCTATTCTAGTCAGTTCATTTGCAAGTCGTGCAACATCGGCAAATGTTAGAAAGATTTAGACTCTGTTTGCTTGTAGTTTTTGAAAACATCTTTGTTCTTAAAAAACAAGAACATGTTTTGGGCTTGTTTGTTTACCGTTTTGAAAACTGTTTTTTGTTCTCAAAAACAAGGTGAACAAGGAAAAAGAAATGTTTGGGGCTTGTTTGCTTCCTATTTTTGAAAACTTATGGTTATGAGAACAAAATGTGTTCTCACTTGATTTTCCTTGTTCTGCTTTGTTTTTTAGATCATAAAACAAATATTAAAGAGAGCCCAAGCAAACCCTTAGTTTTGGGTTTTTTTTTTTGTTTGAAATACTCATAGAACACAAAATATTAAATTCAAGAAGAAGAGTTTTTAGAGAGCATCATGTGGTGTTATGTGTTTAAATTGATGCTTAAAAGCGATTTCAAAAAAAATAGAATCAAAGCAGTATGATTTCCTTTTTTGTTTAAAAAATATGAAGAACATGGAAAATACCCAGAATTTAGATATGTAATTAATTGCTTCTAGTCTAAATAATTCGAGAAATCGAAGAGTCAGCATTGCTTGTAATAATGATGTCATCCACATAGACTAGAAAATAAACCATAGTATCTCCCCGAGAGTAAATAAACAAGGATGTATCTGCTCGAGATGTAGTGAAACCCAATGAGACTAAAAAGGCACGGAGTTCCTGGTACAAGCACGTGGTGCTTGTTTGAGACCATAAATAGCCTTATGCAGTTGACAAACATGATCAGGAAACTTAGAGTTGCGCTATCCCTACGGTTAAGTCATGTATACCTCCTTAGTGAGATGACTGTTGATAAATGCGTTATTGACATCAAGTTGGTGAATTGCCAAAGCACAAGCGATGCGAGACTCAAAGCTATGTGAATAGTGACCCAGGGTTAATCGCGTACTAAATGTCTCATGAAAGTCAACCTCAGGTCGTTGGTGAAAACCTTTGGCAACATGGCGGGCTTTATAGTGTCAATGGAACCATCGAGAAGTACATTTAATGCGAAAAAAACCCATTTATTACCTGGGTGTACTTTGGATTCGGTGGCACAAGAGTCCATGTGTTGTTGCAAAGCAGAGCAGCATACTCCTCATTCATAATCGTAACCCACTTTAGGTTTTTCAACGCCTGAGCAATTGTGGAGGGCTCAACATCATCGGGTACCACAGTACGAAATCCATACTTCGGGTTGGGCTTAACTATTGAGTTTTTAGACCGGGTATGCATTGGGTGAGTGTTTAGGCTGGGTGGTTGGATAGTGAGTTGGGTAGAGGTCAAGGGCAAGGTGGGATGGGTAAGTTGCGGTTGGTTAAGGGTGAAGGCCGAATGCAACGATAGTGGAGTTGCAGAATTTTGCAAGTGTGGAATTCGAAAATCTAACGAAAGCTAAAGAGGCGTCGGAATATGTGACAAGTGGATCATTTGGCGGATGGAACGCGTAGGCACCAATGTAGGAAGGTCAGACAAGGACAACGACAACATAGAGATCGACAAAGAGGTGATGTCGACCAAAGATTTAACTGGAGAGATAGACGTAGGGACAAAAGTAGAGAAAGGAAATTCGTGCTCTACAAATTTGACATGACACGGAACAAAAACTTTATGGCGAGACAAATCATAGCAAAGAAAGGCGCTTTGTGTGAGAGAGTAGCCTAGAAAAACACAGACACTAGACTTGTGGTCAAGTTTGTGAGACTTATAGGGACGAAGCCACGGAAAATATAAACACCCAAAAACTTGAAACTTAGAGGGATCGGGAGAATGACAAAACAAACTCTCAAAGGATGAGGCATAAGACATATTGGCTTTGGGCATATGATTTATGAGGTAGACCATCGTAGCAAAAGCGTATGGTCAGAAGGTGAGTGAAATGTTGGCTTGGTGGAGAAAGGTGAGGCCGGTGTTAATGATGTGACGATATCGATTGTTCGAGGAGTAGCCATTGTGCTCCGGTGTATGGGGAGGGTTGTGAGGTGGGTGATGCCATTGTATAAGAGAAAGGATTTGAGAGCCAAGTATTCACCGCCATTGTCGATGAACATGGTTTCAATTTTTTTGGAAAAATAGTTTTCGACAAGGCTCTTAAAAGTGACAAAGGTTGAGTAAGTGTCAATTTTTTTACGCAAAGGATACAACCAAATATATTTCATGACATAATTCCATAAAGATAGCGTAGTATTTAAGCATCAGAGATTGGCTGGAGAAATCCATACATCATAATAAATAACATCAAGTGGATAAAGCGAAGTAATGGTGAAGCGTAGAAAAGGGAGCTTGTGACTTTTTAATGTTGAAAATTACAAAAAATGATGCTAATGGTTCCTTGGTAAAAGGAAAGATTTAAATTAGATAAGCTTGGCAGAAAAATATATAAAGATAGATGACCTAGTGTGATTGCCACATAGCCCAGACCTAGTTAATGACGAAGGAGAGTGGAACGAGCCCGGGCCAAAGTAAACACCATGCTTTACGTTGCCACAGTGACTAGAGTTGCGCCGTTTGGCCCGATCTTGCATTGAAAGAAAGAGGCTTAAAAGATCACGATAACGGGATTATGAGTCGAAGAGCGAAATAATAAAGCGGTTTGGCTATAGTTAGAACATGCAAAACATCATGAAATAATAGCGGTTTGGCTAAAGAGGACAAAGGAAAGGAAGCCCAGGTGTGTTGGATGCGTGAGCCCAATACTGACTATTTGTGGTGATAGCGTTATCGAAGCCACGTAGGGTGAAGGGACCAATTTGCCAAGTCTAAGGTAATATGGTGTAACACCTTCTGAGTAAACTAACACATTCTTGCGACCAATTGCAAGGATGGCTCATGTGATGTGAGCATACGGTACAAAGTACGGGCGTGGACCATAAGGCGACGACGATGGAAGAAGTAAGAGCGGCGAGAGATGAGAACATTTAATGCGGCTTAGTGTCCGTGGCACCACAAAGTGCCATTGGACCCACTTTGGAGTAGTAGGAGGCCGTGACCGTGGTCACTAAGGCCCGAGAAAAACAAGGTGTTCAAGCAAATGGTGATTTACGGTCACCATGCCGATTGTAGATATTTGCTCACGATTGTTCGCGGTATTGGGGCGTTCAAGATCCCGAATAGACGAGTTCGTCGAAGTCAACGGTAATATCCATGAAGCAGCGCGCTCCATGTTGCGTTTAATATCACGCATATAATCAAAGAATAGAGTGTGAGATTCTTTGTGGATTGGCGGGATTAGTGCGGTGAGTGGTAATGACTCTGTGACTTAGAGGCATAGGTTTTAAGCAGTGGCCCATGTATCCGCGAGACATCTTACTGCTTGATAAAATGAAATAGATTAGCGAGACACGGAACCAAACGGTAGCATTTAAGAAGTTGATCTTGCTGAACCACGAAGGGCATGATCGAGTTAAACATGGCAATGGTTGTACCCGAGGTAAGAGAAGTTATTTGCGGGTGGACGGGCCGTTCCGTTAATGAATTCAAATAGATCATACCCGTTTAGAAGGGAATGAAATATAGGGGCAATGTCGAGTAGTTCATTGTGGTCAGTTTAAGCGGAGCTTGAGCACTAACGTTGAAGGCAACAAGGGTGATGGCGCTCTACTATAGTTGTAAAGTGTGGGTCGATAGGTGGGATTAGTTGCGACGAGGAATTATCAGTCATGTGATTGACCGTCGGTAATTGGTGATGCTTCACCAAGACCCTCCTAAGCCTCTTGTGCGGACACTCTCTATGTCGCCCTCTCGCTAAGAAAAATAAGATTAAGAGAGAAGCTCCTTAGATTGTCATGGTTCACGAATGGTGGGGATTTGCGGTTGCGGTGATCAACACACCAATAGTCATATCGGTGCAAGAAGCTTCAACGAAGGTCATTCCACAAATTGAAGTGAATCTCACAAAATGTGATTGCTATGGACTCATCCAAGAATGCACACCTGCGTATATCAAGAAGGTTTGAGAGCGATACGATGGGAAATAGATTTGCGGCTACGATGACTAGATGTAGGTTAAGGTTGACTTTCTTGATACAATGGGTTGACTTTCTTGTTCCTCCTCTTCTTTGTAGTCTTCTTGACCCATCATCCTCTGTTCGCGAGGAGAATCGATTCTTTTTCATATTAGTGAATTCTACTTGGATGTGACCATAACCACTCACATTCTCTGCACTAGATTGACTTGTTCCTGATATTTGATACTGGAGACCCTTGTGTTCAACCAAACTTAGTAGGATTCATTGCGCCAAATGCAAATTTTCAAGTTTGAGGGTTACCTTTTACCTGAGCATTCAACCTTTTTATGGCTCCTTCAAAATTCTTTGATAACAAGGCCGCATATTCTAAAAGTTCATTCCCTTCATCAACAGGTAGTTTGAACTTCGACCCTTAGTCTACAAGTTTCTCTCCCTTGGACTCTTCGTTTAGTTTTATTTCCAAACATGACGGAAGATTTAATTAATTCTTCAAGTCAAATCTTTTTCAAGTCTTTTGCCTCCCTTATTGTTGATGCCTTGTACATAAACCTAGGAGGCAAGGATTTTAGGGCCTTTTTTCACAAGCTTCTCTTTTGGAATCTTTTCCCCAAGAGCAAACTATTCATTAGCTATGTTGCACAATTTTCCATTGAAGTCATCGATAGTCTCCTTCTCACTCATCCCTGAGTTTCGAACTTTTCTAAGAAGTTCACAACCTAGATTCACAAAGCTGCATTGGTTCATTCAAAATGGACACGAAGATGTCCCATGCTTCCTTAGGTACTGGTGGTGGGAATCGTGAATTCTGCCGAGGATCAATGCGGGTTAAGGGTGCACATTTAGAGCTCGTGAGTTTTGGATGGAAAAGGCTTCTTCTTCAAGTGTCTAGTTTGCTTCATCCTTTGGGACTGCTTTCCCTTCAACATCGGTTTTGGTAGGTGACTTCCATCCTTTTAGAATTGATTTTCATGCCTTTTCATCAACTGGTTTTATGAAGGCATGCATCCTTACCTTCCAGTAGCCATAGTTCTTTTAACTAATCCATTTGACACTCACACACAATTAGTTAGTGCAAGCATGAATCTCACTCAGAAGGAAATCGACCTCTACCACCAGCAGAAAAACGGCCTCTACCACCACGACCACCTCGGAAAGATTGTCTTTGAACAAAGTGAGAGCAGGAAGGACGAGATAGATTAGCGGATTGTTTGCGACACGGGAAGCTCTCAAGCCTTATCTCATGTGTTTGAAGGATATTGGACTTCTTAAAAGTGTGATTGATTCCGTGATGTCGATTCACAGTACGCTTCAAATTATGATCGAGTCCTCCAAGGATGTAGAGGATGAGTTCATCATTTGTAATTTGTTAACTAGCAGCCATGAGTGACATTGCTAAGGATTGCATCTTGAGGATATAATCGTCAATGGAACTGTTGCCCTTCTTCATGGTTTGGAGAGAGAGTCGTATCTAAAGAGCTCGAGCCTTGGACTTGGCAGAGAATGTTTGTTCTAGAACAATCCACACCTTTGAAGCTGATTTATAGTGTAGAACCTTGACATACATTCGGTGAGGAAGCAACCCATTTCGGCCTGAGTGGTCGATCCTATCCGGGAGGCGTAAGACGGATTGATCAGGGAGAAAGATTGATCAGCGTCAGCAGAATCAGCAATGTACTCCTCTGGTTTGAGTTTTGTATTGAAGAAAGACTTCGAAGATCAAAGAGCTCTCAATGTCGGAGTATACGTGACCCCGAATCGATGTCGTGTGGTGCTGACAACTCGGCTAAGGTCTCAATTCGCGGCGGCTCGATGGGCACGTCAACTCATCCATGTCTAGCGACATCAACAACCAATATGTCTACCACCCTAAAGGTCCACTCGCTTCCAGCTGCGCAGCTACGATCATCCACGACTTTGACTCACACTCGGCCTTGTGTCTGTCTTGTTAAAGTGCTTGTATAGCACCAGTGAAACTAGTTCTCGGCCCAGTACTAGGGTGTGGAGGAATAGGCTGTATACTCTTCGTCTACGGCTGCAGGATGCTTTGTCCCGAGTCTTAGGATCCACGTCTTTGGGGCAATCCGAATCACTCATGCTTTCGATCCATTTTTAGTCTGAAACTAGTGTGAAGCTGATCCATACGCCTCTTCCACAGAACTAGGAGAAGTTCAGTCTCCCTCTTGCTTTGCAACACCCGTATCCAGGGAGTGTTCCATGTAATCACTGATCTCTATCTCTGTGGTCGGGCGATCCCGACCATGGAGTCGTGTCTTGTAGGTGAAGTCCTATGATCCTGCCCGAATGGACAACCCGGCCCATTCTTGAATCTCTGTAATACCCGGTAATCCTAGAAACTACGTATCTCGAAGATTGACATTCGGTCTACCAACTCATCACTTTGCCTCAACCTTCTGGGTCGATTGACACTCACGATGCGACACCACGTGTCCAAAACCTCACCTCGATAGCCAAAACTCGCATTCTTTTGAACTTAGTATCTGTTTGATGGTCTCGGCAAATTTGTAAGACGATCCTGTGAGTAATCTTCGTCTTTCGCTCGGTAGGAGTAGATGAAATGTCATCCCATGAGGAAGCTACGACAAAGCCCGATCTAAATAGGGTTGGAACACACATGCATGAGATCCATGAATGCTGATAAGCGCATTCATCAATCGAAGAGGCATCAGTAAACTCAAGTGCCATAGCGCGTCTAGCTATTTGTCTCGGGGATATCTGTCTCCTAACCCTCGGTGATGTGGGAGTCGAAGGTCTATCTTGGAATTAGACTCGCGCTCCTCTTGAGGCGGGTCGATAAATCATCAATCCTCGGTATTAGATCTGCAAGTTCTAGATCGTAACCGGTTCAAGCTGGCCGATAATCAATGCGCAGTCGAAGGGTCTTGTCCTTCTTCTTCGCAAATAGAACCGAAGCGCCCCTCGGTGAAGTGCTCGGTCTAATAAACCCCTTATCTAACAACTCACATGGCGGGACTGCGAGTTCTCTGACTCGGCCCGGGTGCCATCTATGCGGAGTCATGAGATGGAGTGAAGTGGGGTGTAAACTTCGATGCAGTCTATTACCCTCTGTGGAGTAGTCCGAATTAGCTCATGCGGAAAACATCCACATAATCGTTACTACCCAGGGGTAGACCTAAGTGCGGTCTCTCTTCGTCCTCACATGGTAAGGCTCGCTAGTCAACGCTAAGCGTCCACGGCCTTTGGACTCGTATACGTCTGGGGCGAAATGTCATGCTTGTCCTTGAAATACCACCGACTACGTCACTGCTGTAGGCGACGTGGCAGTCTTGCGCTCTGTCCCGATACTGACCATGTAATTTGTCGGTAGTCATCTAGGGATGACGATCAGAGCTACGACATATCAGCCAATCCTCGGAGTCCACTTTGTGAGTAGAGTCGAGATCTCAACTCACAGCCTCGACATATCATCCCTAGTCTCGCCCTAATCCCTAGGGAGAACTCACATCTGCCTTGGCTCCTCTAAGGTCTACGAGGTCCTTATTTCACCATATTTGGGCCTCACTCTCTAGCTGGAACACAACTAGTTTAATCTTGGTAGTGTCTAAAGTAATTTCCATAACCTCTAACACCTTCTCAGAGATTTGTACAGACCAATGAGTACTGCCACCATCGGATCTCCTCACTTATTAAATGTGGAGGATGTTGCGTCTAAGCCACGGAGGTTACTGGGACCTCTCGACTACACCTGCTATGCTAGCACAATGCGATAGCGGTAGCGCCAAATACCTACGACCTCAACAAGGCTTGCTTATCAAATCTTTGGTGGTGCACGACCCGGTCTGCTGTCGGGCGCCTCTACGTCCTCGTACTCGACTAGCCATCTACGTATTTCCAATGGCAACAGAAATTATTTAATTTTTCATTTAGTCTAATATGATAGGCATGCCAATTACTAATAGACTTAACAACCATGGCCAATAGTTTCATTTCTAAGTGAAGTAAATTCCAGCCACTGGAGTTCATTTTATTTCAATAAAATTCCAAGTTTTCTTGTTCGAACTTTGTTATCGAATCCACGAGGTCGTAGTTCATGACATAGCATTCACCCTTTTCCTATGCGCATTACACCATGCATATAATTTCCTCTGCCTTGATCAGCCTTGATCGCGATTTCCAATGGTAGTTAAATACAATACGGTATCTACAAGGCATAAGCCTGACCGAGACACTATTTATACACATAAATCGAGTGTACACATTATCCTTGCATTTTACAAGTAATGTGAGGCAATTAATTATACATTTAAAACATTTTTATCAACAAAAATTTTATTTTTCTAAAATTTTGTCCTATTTTGTTGATGTTATTTTTTCAAAAAAAAAAAAATTTCGAATTTACTATTCATAGTTTGGCCAGGTCAACAAATGACTATTCATCAATTCTTTGTTCATAAGATTCTTGTTCAATAATTCTTGTTGCGATTCTTGTTGGTCACAATACAAAAATTGTATTGCAACACATTTCAATGACCTTGTTGTCTTGCAAATACAATTTCCTTTCCCTTGTTATCTTGCAATGCAACTTAAACTCTATTACTTAAATTGCTGGCTACAATTCTAGCCTTTGCGCTCTCTTGCAATACACTTTGAACCTAGCAACCTAAGGTTTGATACAATTCCGACTTATATTACAATTTTCCTCCTATCTTCTGATACAATCTAACCTTATCACATAATACCTTTGCTTCATTAAGCTTCACATGTCTTGCAATACAATCTGGCTGTATTGCAATACATTCAATCTCAATACTTCCCTCTACATTGCAAAAATGGTATTGCAATACAATTTTTTTTACGATTTTCTAGCCCTCTCTCTTGCAATGCAATTGCAAGGCTTACTGTCTAGATTCACAATATTGTTTGGGCGAGTAGCCCAAAAGCAGTTTGCTGTGATTTTTTTTCATTATAATATATATTTATATATTTTCCAAGAAATTTATTTCCGACAATTGGAAAAATCACTAAAAATCTTTTTCCATTTCTTTCTTTTTCAGTCATCTACAAATTTATTCTCTTCATTTTTTCTTCAGTTTTTACACCATATAAACCTTATAAAATTATTTTCTCACCTCATAGCAGGATAAATTTATAAAATTTATTTTTCTTTAACTTCAAAATTTCTTTTCATTTTCCATAACCCAAATAAATTTAGTAAAATTTATTTTATTTAATTCTTCATTTTTACCTTTATTAAACCAAAGTGTTTCTTCACCTCTAAACCAAATAAATTTATAAAAATTTATTTTCTTTCGATTTCATACTAAAAAAATTTCTCCACCTTTCATTACCCCAAATAAAATTGTAAATTTGTTTTATTTTGCCTCTTTGTTCAAAATTTGCCCACATTAAGACTTGAATGTCTGTTTGCCAAAGTGTATATTTCTGTTTTTATCATCTAATAAACCAAATAAATTGATTTCAATTTATTTCATTTCGGATTTGTACCTTTATAAAACTCTAAACAAAATTTCCAATACACCTATGTGCTAATCACTTAAGCACACAAATATTCCACAACACACATAAAACATGGCATACCCACCATCATACAATAATTCACCAAATCACACAAAACACATCAACACAAAACCATACACCAAGCATATACCAAACTCACATGCAGTGTCCTAGTTTTTTTTTTTTTTTTTCCGTGCCTTCCTAGGTAATCTCCATACCTAAACTCAACATCGAACCACACCTAGTGGTGATGTTCTTACTCGACTATGGCCTAAGCCCAAGCCCTCATTCTCTAGGTTTTCATATACCTATACTCCACATCAAACCACCTAGTGGTGATGGATACCCAAACCCGAGCTCCCTATGTATTCGTATACTAAACTCGATGCAGTGACGACGCCCCAAAACCCGGGGTCAGTTGATACCCGTCTGACCAGCGGAATAAGAGTAAATGTCGGGTTACCCGACACCACTTCAGAAAATCGGGCAGAGTCTCCTTTGTACGGAGAGCTCTACCCAAGTACAGTATCTGCATGAAACCTGTCTCAAGCAATCCAATATATGCAATATATATCCAATACGACCACTTGGGCCCATAAACAGTACTCAATATACATGTCAACTATGAATCCAACTATATATCCTATAGTTACAAGAGTTACAATATTTTCACTCTTAAACCATACATATATTAAACTAAGAGTTCAATACATGTAGCATCAACAAAGCCACATTACGGCTTTTTCTTCTGAACTGACCTCTGGGGCCAGGCCGTCTCACCATGGACCACTGTTACCTATAAAAAAGGGGATCCCACGGCCAGGGTGAACTAAAGCTCAATGGAGAATCGCCCTAAGTGGGCTACTCACCACTGAAAGTGCGGAGTGCAATGTTCGATTTAAACACACATTCAAGCCGTGCATAAAAATCTACTTGAATGTCTACATGACCAACTCGGATCAGAGTCCTCTGGGCTCCCCTCACACTACTTTAAGCCTCGTATAGCATTTACCCTCAATGTTATAAATTGTGGACCGTCTCCGATGTTATATTTGTGAATATAGAGATATATTAGATTGGGCCGCTCAGACGATTGATATATTATTTGTTTGTGGACTACCCTCAGATGGATATCAATTGGGCCTTCAGACGATTGATATTTTCATTTGGACTACCTGCGATAATTAATATTTTTGGATACCCTCGAACCCGTTTTCCTCTGAACTCATCTCATGTAACTCCTGTAATCCTAGAATTTGTTCCAATGCATATGGAATGCATGTGTGTCAAATTCAATCTGATCCTAATCACATGCAAATGTATAAACATGAATATACTCGCATAATTCAAATCACACAATCATGTTATATAATTATCGTTTAAATGGCATCAAAATTACTTTCATGGGAATTTGTGATCGATCATGACGATTTAATTTAAATCACTCAGGTCAAACACATATTTCACAAAAATATATTTTGAGAACTTTTTCTTATTCGGGAATAGTGAAACCTAGTTTACTATTCGAAAAATCACAAAAATGTCGGTTCACTTAGTAGACGAGGTTTCCATGACCATTTAGGCCTCTATCAAATCCAATACATAATTAACAACAAAACACACAATTTCACACCAACATCCAGTGGGCCGACCAGAAGCATATCATTTGTCTCAAATTTTATATTAGTCGATCCCAATGTTTGAGAACCGTCCAAATGGCACTGTCGCTCAAATCGGCTGAAGCAGTCGAAAATCTTAAAGTAGAATAAAACCCAAGTAGGGAGAAAAATCCACCTCTTTGAGTTTGTCAAAAACTCACGATCCAGGAATCCGCCTTGGCCTTTGTTCGCGACCAGAGCGTTTTTCTTTCTGGCTTCAGAAGGCCGTGACGGTCGGATCTCAGATATTCTAGAGAAGCACCACTCTCTCTCTCTAAAAAGCTCTAAAAAATGGAAGCCCACTTTGCATCTCAAAAATCACTTGCGCGTTTTTGGGCAATGAAGGGGAAGAAGGACTATTCTATTTTGTCGCCTGGTGACTTAAAATCAAATTTCACTGTAATGACTAATTAATCCCTCTTTTACGAATTGATGTCGGCACTATTTCGGTAGATCCATTTTCATCATTTCTCTACTCATCTGCGCATAGCCACGTGAGTCACGTGTTATATGTCTTGACTTTCGTCGCATCGAAAATCGTTTCTGGCGCGGCAAAGCGTGATCTTGAAGAAAGTGTGAACTTCAGACGGTCTCGGAATATTAATTTTACGTGCTAACAGATTTTTTTTAGACGTGATTCAGCCCGATGCAATCAGTTTAGGTAAATCCGAGAGATGCAGAGAATAAATTACGGATTTTTAACCGAAATTACGATTTTCACCTTATTAAATTAAATTTACCGGTCTTACCTGTGGCGATATCATATTATCCCCCTCAGGGAAAGTAGGCCTCATATGCATATACCGCCTTCACTATTTTTCATTATTTATTTTTGTTAGTGTTTTTTATTCCATGTGGGGCACACAGTATGTCACCCCACTAGGCATCTACCGTCTTTACTATTTTTCATTATTTATTTTTGTTAGTTCTTTTTATTCCATGTCGGACACACATGATGTCACCCGAGAGTTATTTAATTTAAATTTTAAATTTTAAAATATTTTTCAAACGAGAAAGGAAATGTGGAGACAAAAACTGTTTTCCATTTTTTTTTTTTAAATAGTAAAGAAGAAAGAGAGAAAACAGTGACTCTATGAAAAGAAAACTCTGTCAAAAAAAAAAACTCTAAATAAAAAGAGATCAAGAACTACATAAGGAAATCTCACTCTCATATTTTTTATGGATTCAAAATATGTATGTCGTTATGATAAATATAATATCATTCGTTGTTTATTGATGTGATTGGAATTTGGATTAAGCATATATGATATTGGACATCGATTTGCATTTAATTTGATTTTATGTCGAAAAGGTAAACTAACAATTTTCGTTAAATTGATGTAATTATTAAAAAAAATTATTTCATTTCTTTGTCATGTCAGGAATAATGATCCAGGAGTGTTTTACATGCTACCAGGCGATTCACTCCCATTCTTCCATTAGGAACATACAATTTTATTTAATTTTGAAAAAATATATGATGCATAATCGCTAAACAAAATTACATTTCTCCGTTTTATTCATAACTATAAACTGATTTTCTTATACTATTTTCTATAATAAAAATTTCAAAGAAAAATAAATTAAATTAAAAACTTATATATTTTTTTAAAAAAATTAACGTTTTTATTTTAAAATAAATCTGAGTTTGCAGTAGTTTTTTTTTTTTTTATTTTTAAATTTTATTTTCCTTACATTTCCTTCAATGTTACCAAATATATTCTTAGAAATAGGTAAAACCAATTCTAGAGATATAGTAGTTGAGGTATAGACATTTTTTTGAAGGGACTGGATCAGGATCAATCACGATTGGATGACACAAAAACTTGTATAATAATCATATTCACAAGTAATTAATTCAAGATATTAGTTATCAAGTTTTGAAACACAGGAGACATATTCTATTCAAAAAAAGAAAAATATTTTTTTTTATTTATTTTGCCTTACGCATACAAAGAGACTTAGAACTTTGTTTTGATTAGAGTTAATATCCCACAAGAGTGATTGGAGTCGTTGTCCATTCTAAGAAAAGAAAATTATTTTATTTATTTATTTACTTTGTTTAACACGTACATAATAGACTTAGAACTTTGCCTCATTTAAGAGTCAAGATGGCACAAAAGTCTTTCAAATCGTTGTCAAAATGCCACGAAAGTTATGAAATCTCAGAAAATCCAAATTTTTGAAAAATGGTAAAATGGTAATTTCGATTAAAAACCAGAAATTTTCTAGATCTTGGATGATGAAACGGATTACGTCGTTAAATTAGATCTTCTGAAATTTAGTAACGGAAAAGTTTAAGTCAATTAAGACGCGGAATATTTCGATTTTAAGGTGATAAGTTGGCGGTAATTGAGGGCGAGATTTTACGAAAATCTCGGAAGTAAAAATAGCTTAGGTAAATTATTAAAATAAATTAGGCGAAAAAGAAATAAATTGTTTCGGAATAGAAACGGACCTGAATTAGGTAATATAAACCATATATTCAAATAATAATTAAAACGAAAATAAAATGAATGAAAGTCAATGAGGCATGTTTCAGGAGAGTTAGAGCGCGAAGAGGGAGAAGATAATTTTATTTTTTTTCTTTTCGTTTTTCTCTAAGATTTATGAAAATTGGACCGTAGGTTTTCATTTGGGAGTAAAAGACAAAGTCGGTCCACACATCGAGAGTTATGCGTGGGTACCAAAATCTTGGAATTTTGTCAAACTCCATGAGGTATGGAATTTTCCTACTTAGGTTATTTATAGTCTAAAAGTTATTTAATGACTTGAGATTTGATTAGAGGTTGTGAGAGGTCATAAATTTCAGTCCCAAATTTTTGGAGTTGAGTATATAAATTTTTAGGAATTTTCGGAACTATTTTCGAACAGTCCGGGCTGAATTTCAGGACTCTTTTTGGACAGTTCGGGCTGAATTTTTGGAATTGTTTTTAAACAGTCCGAACAGGATTTTCAGGACTATTTTTTCGCAGTCCCGGATTGTGTTGATGTTCGGTTTTGATCTCGGGACTGATATCTTTGGGTTTTGTAGTATGTTTTGGTATCTCAATAATTCGATAACGAACCGTGAAGGGACCAAGAGGTGCCTTGTTGTATATGAGTCCAAGATATTGGCCATTTTGTATGTTATTGTTGAAAAATTAAATAATATGTTGTCTTATGTAAAATTCATGTTAATATGTGCTTGCAGAATGTATTAACATGAAAATGGTGGTGAATGTAAATTATATGTAGAAAATATAATTATTCAGAATTTATAAATGTTTTAACTCTTATTGTGCATGTAGTATGACATCACATGAAATGACATAATTGCATTTCATATGTATGGTCACATCGCGTCGAGTCGGGTGTGAGTGCATGGTACTGTTATTCACCATTCTTGGTGAACGAGTGGTGAGCTCGAAAATGAGACAACGTCCAAAATCGAGACTCACGATTGTATAAAATAATAATAATAATAAATTTCATGTGTTTGGGTGAAGCAAGATGGGGTAGATCCCCTAGGGTGAAAGACCCAAATTTTATTCTTAGTCAGACATATGTCCGGCGGTGAAAGTTAGAGAGTATCGAAGGCGGTTGCAAAACTGCGGTGAGACCACGGTCGCGACCCAAATAAACACAGGTTGATAAATTAAAATCGGAGGGTTGTTCAATGAGTTTAAGTCATTAGGAAACACGATGATTAGTTTTCACACTTGGCGTTGCAAGTGTGAAGTCGGGCGGGAAACTAGGTTGTGGGCATGAGGAGTCTCATTTCATGCATGACATAGAACATTCCATATAGGATTGCATTAATTATATGAAATATGATTGATGTTTATGTACGCTATTGCATGTGCTTTTTAGGTGGGGAGTAACCCTTGTAGGAAAACTTTCTACTGGGCATTGCTCACCCCGTGTGGGGAATTATTTTTCAGGTGCATAGGGGGAGGAAACGGGTTTTGGAGCTCAGTGATGACTTAGGCCGGTTTGTGGCCTATTCAGTTATTTTAAAATGTTTTGGATAAAATATCCAGTTTTTACATGTAAATAATGTATCGCATATATTTTTGTATATTTGTAAATTAAATATGTAGGAAATGAGTGTGATATCGGGACACCCGATATTTACAGGTTTTCGCAAGTTGAAGGTTGTCAACAAGACCCCCGGGATAGAGGTGTCACAAAAGTCTTTGAAGTGATTGTCTAAGGAAAATAATTACTAAATAAAAGAAATTCAAATAATGCTTTAATGAGTGATGCATGTATTTTCTCTAAAAGTATTCATATTTTAATAGTATGAGGGTCATATTCATATTTCATTTAGTTCTTTCAAAAAGTTATTTTTAATATTCATGAGTTAAAACTCAAATATATTAATATTTTCTATATTGTTACAAAATTTAGCAAATTAATAAGTAGTAAGTGAAAGAAAACTAAAAATGGCGCATATTGAAAAACACCATCTATGTTTAATTGTTGAGAAAGCCATAAACTTACAGTCCATCTTAAGTATGAGGGCTTATATTTTTTAGTCATTTCTTTGCCTTATTGCGCGTAAACGACTTTATAGATAAGTTCTTATCTATTTTCACTTTATAGCGCTTAAAAGTTACAAAGCCCAAGATTTCAATAGCTTGTTCAAGAGATACATAGATACAACAATTTGTTATGCTTATTTCATGAGCTTCATTAGGACCTGAAAAAGAAGTGTATTAATTAGAAAGTGTTTTCTTGGTGAATTTCATAGAAAATGCAAAAATGCGAGATTGGTAGATGCCTGAGCATGCAGGAAATTATATTTCCAATGGCGTAAATCTAACTTTTGCTCAAACGAAAACTAGATTCCCTAGTTCCCTTGACAGTTCCCTATAATCTAAGAGGAAAACACTTTAGAAATTGGTTGGTGAAGCTAAGAAGAATTATGCGGACCCCAGCGAAGATAACCAAATTTCATGGCAATTAGACTTAAAATGAAATGTTGGCAAGCTTTAAAAATAACAAATGCTTAAAAGAACATGTGACATCCCAAAACCTAGGGGCCCCATTGACTAACCATCAACCCGCGGAAGTACTACCTTAGGTAATCTTATACCTAAGCTTTGATACCAAATTGGTATCAAATACTTGTGGATACTAAATGACTCGACACCACCCCGATATGTCCCATTTACCGGGATGCATTCACGCATATTTAAGTTAAAAGTATGTAGAAATTACATTTAAAACAGTCCGTAAGAGTTCGATCACGACTTTCTTACCATTATCACATACTCTAACTAGATTGTTCCACAATTTTACAAAAAGATTTATCAAGACCACATGTTGGCCTTCTTCACAATTGCGGTTTCGAATGAGCGTCGTCTATTGGTGTACACCCTGCACTTGAAATGTTTTCTCATAAAGGGTGAGCCACGCCCAATAGAGAATATTTCCTACAAGGGCTACTCCACACCTAAGTGCACATGCAATGGTCATGTTCCACACATTCACATTCTAAGTAAAAACATGCAATTTTTACTATGGAATCCTATATGTCATGCCCTGAAACGAGATGAGACTCAATCATGTGCCATGCTTGAATCCTTGCCGAGTCCCATCATACCCTAGTCCTTACCGACTCCTATCACATAATGTCGAGGCCCATGCGTGATAAAATCCATCATTTCTGGATCAGTAGGGAATCTTAAAAGTTTGTGGCACTTTGAGGTGAAGTGGCGAGCTGACTTTCTTGTCTCAAATCTTATCTTGGAACTGGACTCATACCTATTTCTCCAATGACCTTAATAATCCTTAGATATATCCGGAGAGGGAACAAGAACACCCTTGGAAAATGTAATGTCTTGTGAATACAATAGCGAAGACCTTTATTACTAGGCCATCTATATTTCTCAATCTTAAAGTGAGCCTTAGTACGCAAAGAAAAGATGGCCAAATTTGCTCCGAGAATCACCACGATACGACAAAAGTTGTAAGACCATTATAGAGTTGGCTCCATGGGGTGAATGCATGAGAACTTTGACGTGCAGTAAGCCCCATGTCAAGGTGGAAGAGTGCATTGTTCGGTTAATGTAGGAAATAGATGCTACAATTGTGAACAAAAATAAAAAATAGAAAATAAAATCGTAGGAAGACTATGTACTCCAAGTTTATAGTTGAGCACAACTATCTACCTCTCAAGAATGATGGAGGCGAAATACTAACCTATCCATAGTTGGTAAAGTCTAGCTGGACTAAAAAAATGGAGCATCTTCTTGGGAGGCAACCCAAGCTTAGTAATGTTTCCTTTTCCCTTTTCTAGTTTTTTTTTCCTTGTTGAATCTTGTTTTGTTTTTAGTTGTTCTTTTCAGGTTTTTGGAAGTCCTAAAGTTGGTTCTAAGGCAAGAGACGAGATGATCAATGATCACTTCAGGGGAGTCCTCTCTTTCCCTTCTTGTTTTTCATGCTCTATTTCATTGAGATTGTTTTGTTCAAGTTTGGGGAGGGGACAAATTGTTGAATCAACTTTGGATTTCTTCAGTACATTAATGATATACATGTTGTGTTTGTGTCTCATATGAGTTGATTTGGTGTAACTGTTGCTTGGATAATGCTTTATTGTGCTCCTAAAGTTTGTTTATTTGGCCAAAACTTGGGATACTGAGGCTTGATTTTAGAGCCTTCATGTTTTTCAAGGAATTGTTGTAGTACATTGTGATATACATGTTTGTGTTTGTGTTTGTGTCTCATATGAGTTGATTTGGTGCTTAACAACTGCTTGGATAATGTTTTGACATTGTGCTCTAAAAGTTTGTTTATTTGGCCAAAACTTGGGATACCATCCACGACTATGTGATCTAAGATTGAGTGTATCTAGTGGTTGTGGGAGGCTTGGTTTTAAAGCTTTCATGTTTTTCAAGGAACCACTTCTTAATGGAACTCATGGCACACACATACATTAGATCTCATTTGTACATCGTGGTTTTGGCCTCTTCTTCTCCAACCAAACTTACCTTGATAGACCTTAACTTTCATAGTGTTGGGACACCTCAATAAAGAGGGCCGATGAACCCCACAATTGTAAAAACAAAAGAAAAAAGATAAAAATAAACATAAAAAGAAAACAAATTAGAAAAAGAAAGGAAAAATAGATAAATAAGTGAGTTGTTCCAGTTGGAATCCCGGGCACAGTCTAAGGGGCCTTTCAAAGCCTAATGCCCTAAGCCAACTAGTTGGGAGTCATTGACTTCACTGCCCGTTACATGGGATAGAGGATGGTTTAGTCTCACAAGGAGGTACTTTGGTTTTCTAGTTAAGTGATCGGAGTGAAGTTTAAAGGGAATTTAATGCTTGGTGCCCCTAACCAACTGGTGGGGAGTCACCAACGGATGGACACTTTTCTAGAGCGCCTTAATATTGCATCCTACTTTTTAGTTTTAGTATTGAATAAAAGGTGAGTTCTCAACCTTTTTTTTTTTTTAATCTCTTTCAAATGAGTGGGTTTAGTTTAGTTGAAAAGTGTCTTAGAACCTTCGTTTATATTTGAGATCTAGCGTACCATTTTCACCAAGTTTCTTTAGGAAGGATTCATTGAGAAATTGAGGGCAAAGCTTGCCTTTATTACCATGCCCCTAAATGCCTTTCCTTTAATGATTTTAAATGTGTTGGGATCCATGTAGGCTACATTGTTTCCATAGAACTTTGTCATGAAGTATTCCTCACTGGCTTGTTTCTAGCACCATTCTTTACTCATATTTGTTTTAGTGTGTTGTATATATGTGTGTTTTTCCTTTGCTTGAGGACAAGCAAAGATTTAAGTTTGTGGGTGTGATGAGGATCTTGAATACTCATTTTATCCCATGTTTTGCTTAGGTTTTAGTAGTTCTATGATATAAATAAGTGTCTGATGAGTGTGACTCATCTATTTTAAAATCAAATTCTCATGCATATTTGAGACTTTAATGTTCATTAATGCAGATATGGAATCTTCACCCAATCTGGTGTTTTGCGGGAATTTAGATAAAAAGGAACAAAAAGAGCAAGGAAAGCAACCAGAATGACTGAGGCAGGGTGCATATAAATGTCGTGACATTCAACAAATTGTCTCAACAAATCAGACAATAGATGGCAAGAAGGTTTGTCACGACATTTCCAAAATTGTTGCGACAAATATTGAGGACACTCACTGAGGAATCAACCGAAGTTTGTCATGACAATCACCAAAAATGTCGCGACAATTATCCAAAGGAAATGTCAAGCAGCAAGTGTCACGACAACCTCACGATAACCTAAGGACACTCGAAACTCAGAGTTGTTCTGACAAAATTTTATTAATAATCGCGATAGATATTTCAGAGATCAATAGTTGAGCATAATGAAGAAATTGTCAAGACAAATTCTGAAAACAAAAGCAAGACAAGATTGTTGCGACAACTTTTAAATTGTCTCGACAAAGTTCAACTTAGTCTCAAAGACAAAGCATCAATTGATTGTTGCAACAACCTAACGACAACATTGAAGACAAATGTTTACAAGACGTGTCGCAGCCAAATTAGAATTTTGTCGACAATTGTTCAGAGAAGAAAGCGGAGTTGAAGTCACGTAGTGGAATGTCGCGACAATCTCGAAGACAATATTGAAGACAGAAAGACAACAATGTCGCGACAATTGAATCTTTGTCACGACAACTTTACAATAAACGAATTAAATCCACAAATTCTACCTTTGAATTGAGCCACGTCGATCATTGACATAAATAACAAGCGATAGCCATGGAAAAACAATTTGGATGCAAATTTGGTTGGATATTAGAGGAGTAGGATAGGAGTGTTTAGAGTATTTTTCTTTTCTTTTCTTTTCTTTTAATTTTTAGTTTATTTTATTTGTTTTAGATTTCCATTTTTCATTAGATTGTAGATTGATATGAGTTTCTTAGGAGCGATAATTTTGCTAAATCAAATTCCATCTTGTACGAACTTTGAAAAGAAGCATAATACATTTTTTTAATCTTTTCCTTCATTTTCTTGATTCACTTAAAATGAATTGTTCAACCAACTAGTCATTGAGTGTAATCCAGTTATGGAAGGCTGAACCTCTTCTAGGAGGGAGCTAGTCATGTGATGATTATTTGCATTGATTTTAATGTAAGTTGTGGGTTTGAATACTGAATTAAATAATTGGTATTGGTTTGAAGAAAAGAACTGTTATGAGTATCAATTTAGTATACCTAAAAGAGTTGTTCTAAGCTCTGTTTTCTAGGACATCTTATAGTGACGAAGATTGTTCTGAGATGAAAAGCAACATCTATGGTATATGTTAGATTGATGCTTATAGAACTAATGAACTCCATTTATCACTTGATTAATCAAAAATCGTTTGATGAGCTTAAAGTCATCTCTTTTAGTCCGTTTTACATTCTATTTTCATCCCAAAAATGAATAATTTATATCACGAAATATGGAAGAAACTCACGAGTGTTATTAGCGGGAAGAGAAGAAGTAGAAAAATCTGACAATAAGTGGAGAGAAAAGTGCGGTCGAATGGCGGAAGCGAAATAGAAAGAAGCGGCTGATTCATTGATGCGGTTTTGGGTTGACAGTCAAATTCGAGTCGTGACACCAAAGAATTAAAGAGATTTGATGCAGTGCTTGACGGTAAGTACGGATCAGCAGCGAAGGGTAATCGGAGCCCTAAGAGGCGACGTCGCGGCGGCATTACAGTCGACAACAATTGATGTCGTGGCGAGGATAGAAGGTCAGCGACAAGCGAAACACCTTTTAGCTATGAGGTTTGGGTAAAGAAGCTCACGGGAACTTAAGCCGATGTGCGACGTGAGGTGTCATGGCGACGTTGATGTCGACAGAAGCGAAGTCACGACATCGGAAGCCATCAGAGAAGACTTTAAGCCACAGGCGATGTCGCGACATGAGATCGAAGTCGCGACGCGGACGCACTTTCGATTGAAGGTTGAAGTTTCGCAAAGTGAAATTCGCGACAAGATATCGATCTTCGTGACATCGAAACGACTAGATCAAGGCTGCGAGTCGCCAGCGTGTCAGCGACATCAATCGATATCAGCGACAACGAAGCGACGATTGAAACGATTTCTTAAGGCGATGTCGCGGTAGATTGATGTGCGACATCCGAAGATCAGTCAAAGACTGCAGATGATTTGGCTGATGTCACGACGCAGATATAGAATTCGCGACATCATGAATGACCAAATCAAGGTAACATGGGTAAGTTGATGTCCTGACGTGGGGATTGATGTCGCGACATGATGATATCACGACAAAGAGAAGAGGCGAAGTCGACTTGAGCACGGTGGCAGGCACGGTTACTTTAAAATCCACGTGGTCTACATTGGGATTAGGGCCCAATTGCAGAACCTGTAAATGCGCAGCTATCAACTCATTCAAGTAGCTCGGCGGCCTGATGAGAGAAGTGCCGGGATAAACCCAGCTCATTTTCTTTATTTTTTACTTTTGTTTTCTTTATTTTCATTTGATCATTTAAAACTGATTGTTTCTCGTATTTTCTTTTCCTTTTCTTTTCGTTTGTTTTGTTTTTGGATCGAATGTTGCTCGTTAATTGTGAATCTTTGAAATCAATTTCTTTTCAAGTTACTACACGGAGCATTATGGAGATTTGAACGAGTCACGAGGGTCGATTGTTCCGATTCCATTCTGATCATTCACCGTCGGAGAATCTTTGTATCGTGGTCGGTAATTGAGGAATCCGGCTTCCATTTAGAAGCGTTTTAGTTGCGAATTGATGCTCGTAGTGTTTCCGATGTCTTGTTCATTTCGTTATAGATTTCGCCAGGATTATGGGTTTATTGATTTTGGATGAATATCAGTTTCCTATACGGATTAAATTGCGTCATTACGATTTCCAGGAAGTCCTCTGAGTAGCCGGAAGACAATCTGGGGTAACGTCTAGTTCTTTGAAGGTATACTAATAACACTATTAGGGATCCTTTAAGCTGCAAGTTCATGAATAAATCCTCTTCGCCCGAAGTCGAAGCGAGTTGAGCGACTTATCAACTGGCAGCGAGAGATTTCCTCGGTCGGGATGGTGAGGCGATCCACGTGTTAGGCGAGATCTAATCAAGGAAGGTTGAATCTATTCTAATTTCGAGAAGAAGTAATTTGAAGTTGTATATCCTTGGCAATGGGCTTGGAAGCTAGGTCATACACGGTCAAGTAAATGGGTATAGTACGAAAAATACCCGAGTTCGAGGAAGTTCATATTAATAAAAGTAGTTATCTAAATCCTGTAATTGAGAGAATCGGGAAAAATGGGAATATGAAATGTAGGTGTGGAGGAAATCGAATTTGCACTACATTTGCCTTAGACTGATTTTGAAATTGAGATAATGAAATTCAATCAATACCACTACGAGGAATTGATCGTTCATACAATTTGTTCTCTTTATGTGTCTCCTTTATGATAATTATTGGTATTCATTTCGTTATAGAACTTAGTTTTACTTTCATTCGTTTTATTTCATTTATTTCTATTTTGTTTTTCTTGCGATTAGTTTAATTCCCGGCTTTACGGCGAACAGATTATCAGCGATGAATACGAATAGTATGGATCTCAAGTAGTCAGAGATAGTTGATGAAAAATTCTTGAGATCTACGTGAGTTCGATCTCGGACTTAAATCCATTTTATTACCATCGACACATTGCACTTGCAGTGTATCTTGCCTAAACCAAAATTGGAAATGATAAATTATAGGAGATCCTTTAATTCTCAACAAGTTTTATGGCGAAGTTTCGGGGATTAGACAATAGTCCTCACGAGTAATAGCGACATATAAATTTAATATAGATGTTTGATTGAGTCGACAAGTTTTATGAAGCGATTGCGGATCGAAGGAATTTTGTAACTGAACTTCAAGTTCCTTGAGTGGTAGAAATGTGTTCTCGGAATTTAGGATTGTATCCTATGATTGTTCATTTAATGTTTGAAGGTAATTTTATCTCAGTTTCAGCAGAATAATCTTGATCTCGGCTAGAAAGTTATTCATTTGAAACTCTGATTGAGTGTAATTATATTAGAAGGGAGCTTGATTTTGCCACGTCTATGGGGACTAGGATTGAAACTACAAGTCTAAGAACCAGTTGATTGATTACAGTTTAGGAAAGACACATACTAATTCTTAAAAGGATTAAAGTTTGAAAAGTAGCTATTTGAACCCATCTTTGCTCTTGGTTTAGAACATAGATGTCTAAGAATTTGTTAAATGTATAGTGGTTGAAGGCATTTCAAGACTATACTAACATGCCACCAGACAAATTCAGTATAAACCCACAACTATTGTATTTTACATTTCCGGGAGGTCCGTGACTACTGGTCAACCTACGGAATACTCGTGAATGTCGGGTAACTTGAGCAGGCTCACAAAAATGACTGAGAGTCTCCCTTATCTGGGGAGCTCACCACAACCTTTTTGTCCCAATCATCAATCACAAGATATAAACATGAGTAAAAAGGGTCTCTTGGGCCCATAATCTGATATTTACATCTAATAGATATCAAACTATATCAATAGTTTCAAGAGTTAATAAATTACTCTTATACAACATATATTAAAATTCCTGAATTCCTAATGCCTTACCTGATATAACCCCAAAGCCACAACCCGGCTTTCTTCTAAAATGATCTCTAGGATAGGCAGCGCGTCTCCTCGTCTGCTCCACATTGCACCGAAAAAATAATATTACCTCAGACGGGGTGGTATACTTTCATTAGTGGAATCACCACTAAATGGGCTACTCCACCTAAGTGCGCTATCACGATGCTCCGATGAAAACATACATTCAAGTAAATCGTGATCCTGCAGATATGCATGAATCAGCACATGCTCAGTGTCGCTTACTCATAACGCTTGCACAAGCCACGTATGAAACCTTATTTTTAAACAAGATGTTTGTTTTTATTTGGACAACCCTCCGATATAAGTAGTGGACCGACTCCGATGTTATATTTAGTGGACTACCCTCCAATGTATATCAATTGGGCCGACTCCGACGATTGATATTGTGTGGACTACCCTCCGATATTAGTAATGGACCGACTCCGATATTTATTGTTATTAGTCAACCCTCCGAAATCACTCTCTCGATAAACCACCTCATGCACTCACTCCTATCTTTCTAGGGTGCCCCAGTGCATATGGAATGCATGATGTCAATTCCAATACAGTTCATATAACACATGCAAATATATATAACATGATATATCTACATAATTTAAATCACACAAACATGTTATGTAATTTCACAATCCATTATCTCAAAAATTGGCTCCATTAGGATAATGATCCAACGACATTCAACTTGAATTACTTTCGACCAAACGGTTTCACACAAAGAAGTATTTTCGTGTCACTATTCTATGACATTAAAACACCGGGTTTACTTGTTCCGAATCCTCATAAAATCATCGGTTCACTTTGGGAACCCGAATTTCATAGTCATTTCGACCTCATCACAATACAATTTAAAGCACACATTTCACCGCAGTAGCCCCGAACGGCGGAAATTGGACAGTCACGGGTCCGACAGGTTTCTAAAATTTCAATAATTAGGTCCAAGTTTTGGGACCAAATAAATGGTCGTTCAAGGCCTCAGCAACTCAAGCATCATAATACCTTAAACAAAGTGTAAAACCCAAGTAAGGATGAAACCCTACCTCACGGGTTTGTCGAAACTCCGAGAAAGCGGGGGTACCTACGCGTTGCCACTCTTGCGTGAAATGACTTTACTTCTTGCTAGAAGAATTCCATTGGTTGGATTGTCCAAAACCTGAGAGAAAGACATCTCTCTCACAGAAAGTAGAAAATCAAAACTTCTTGTAAGTCTCTCCCTCTCACATTTTTTTCTTTTCCTTTTTGATGTAAGAGCTGACACTATTACAATTTTGACCATCGGTGGCATAATCGTTTAAAATTTAAATAATGGCCAGTGTATGTCAGCCTTTCACAGTTTTGGCCTTGGCACTATCACCAGTGATCGTTTTCATGTTTTCTCTATCCATACCATATTGTATGTTGTACATGTTATATATGACTTTGTCACTTCAAATTTTGTTTTCCGGCTTTTAGATACTCAATGCCTCGGCGATGTAAATTTTATTTGTCTACCGAGATTGTGAAATTCGTGGTAGCTAGATTTCGGGCAGTTCAACGGTGAAATCCGTTTTGTCATTTGAGATCTAGAGAATAAATTTCAGATCTTTAACCGAAATTACGATTTTTGCCCTTTTTCCAGAAATTTGAATTTCTCGAGTCTTACAACTATTGTGTTTTGAAAAATATGCAAACTATGAGTCCCATAATCAACTCCATTCTCAGTACTTATTCAATCATCATAAACACATTTAGTTATTTTGAATTTTCTATCTTGCTTTAAAAAGAAAAGAACACAAAGTTTGATAATGTTATTTTTTGTCATTTTGATTTTAATTTACGAAAATTTGAAGTTCAAATAGTGGTGCCCTTGAGTATTGGAGTAATTGCTCTTTAAATTTTCTTATTGATCCCTATGGGAATGATATTCGAACTTGAAAATCCACTTTATTACTTGTTGACTTGTGCACTTGTAGAAGATAGGACCAAGTTAAGGTTGGTTAAATAGTTAAGAGAGTATGAATCTTGGTCAGAGTGACAAGTTTTTGGAGCCATTGCTTTGGATTTAATACATAACATGAGGAAGAAATAACCAAAAATTTGAAGCTCAATCCCATCAACAGTGTCCTAATGTTGTATTTTCCTAATTTTGTGATTAAGGCCCGACTATTGAGGCGAACGAATGTCGAAGAAAAATTGACAAAGTCATCATGCAGTCGTAGTAAACATGTGATCATTTTGCCTACGTGATGTCCTTCTATGGCTCCCTCATTGGCATGAATAGATTCTAGACTCCGAGGGCTTTTCGTAGGTACCAAGATCGCGTGATTTGAAGTCCGGATGAAGAAGTTATGAAGGAAGGAGTGAAGGATGCCAAAGCAGGAGTTCCTAAGTGAAGCATAGAAACTCCACGCCACGGCGTAGAGTGCTCTTATGCTTTTAAGCGTGAATCACTCATGCTACGGCATGGAATCCATTCACTCTGGCATTAGTCCATTCCCATTCACGGTGTGGTTTGACTTCTTACTCCGATGGCTTCCCTGTGCAGCGTTGTAGCGCCAAATTCATCATGCTACAGCATTGATGCGAAGCCCATGTTTTAGAAGATGTCTCTTCTGCTCTCCTGGTTTTTGGCTTGTAAAAGAAGAATGGACATTTTTAGAGGGGATTTTTCGTTTGGAGGCTCGAAATTGGCTGAAGGAGGCCCTCTCTTCACGGTTCCTCCCTCTTGAGATTTTCACCCCCTCCTCTAGGGTTTACTTTCAGTTCTTGGAAGAAGGAGACTTGAAGAAGAAGAAGAAGATGGAAGAGAAGAAGGAAGCTCCTCCATATATTTTTCTTTTCTTCCTTTTAAGTTTCATTCCTTGGATGGTTGTATTTTCTTCTCATAATTATGTTTTAGTCATTTTTCTTAGGGTTTAGATGTAGCTGAGGACAAGTTTGTATGGATCTCTTAATTTCTATTGATTTATGTTTTATTTCATATTTATGTTGAGTATTTCATTTGATCCTAATGCTTGTGGGTATTTAGTAATATTTGCATGAATTGTGGTTTGATTCAAGATCCGAGATGTGAGAGTTAAAATTAGACCATGGATGATTTACCATCTAATTATCATGGGATAGAGATATAAATGAGATTAGGCATGATATTAGGGTTTCTTGTGTTTAATGTGCCCTTAGAAATCTTGGGTTGAGTAGAGATGCAAAATACTTGATCCTAAGGGTAGTGTGTGAATGTTCAAGAGAGATTTGCATATACAATAGTGAAATCGACATCTTCATAATGAAATAATCATTGATAAATTTTGTTAGGAGGTTCATACATAATTGTTTAGATGAAATCTATGCCCTAAGGCCTTTTATTCTTAATTGAGTCTTCTTGCATGCTTAGTTAGTGTAATTTTAGATCCTTTCACAGATTTTCAACCATATAAATAGAGCCTAGGCTAGATTAGAGTCGATACTTAGTAACCCAATTCTCTATGGGACCGATGCTCACTTATCATTATTTTACTTGAGACCTAAGCCTATATTTAAGACCTAAAACATCATTCACACCAAGTTCCTATAGGAAAGATCTATTGAGGGACTGAGGGTGAAACTTGCCTTGATCACCATACCATTTGAACGCCTCATCCTTTACAGATGATAAATGCTTTGGGATCTCATTTAGGCTAACATGTTTTCTTAGAACATTTCCAAGCTTTCTCTTAACTTGTTGCTAACACCATACTCATACTCATATCTATCTTAGTGTTTTGTTTTGCGTCAGTCTCTTGCTTGGGGACAAATGGGAATTTAGGATTTGGGGTGTGATAGTGTCTATAATGCTCATTTATCCCTATGTTTTACTTAGATTTTTAGCATTTTATGTTAAATAAAGTGTCTGTGCTCCCCAAATGTTCATCTTTATGATTAGGTCAACCAATTGGTGGAATTGTACGAAAATAGGCGAAAAAATATGGGTAAAATTCGCAATTTCCCATATAGCATAAAAATAGTGTCTTGGTTCATCATGTCGAGCATCACCCTCATCGTAACAAACCTGAAGATTGAAAGATGTTGGCTTACTTGGGTTTTATCGCAATGAAGCAACAAATGATTAACACTACTCACGGGTTCATCTGACAAGCATCGAAATTTGACAACAAAAATAGCCCATTTTTACCTAATTTGATGAGGCTTATAAAAGGAGAGTAGAGAATGTTGCAAAAAGGAGGAGACATGACCAGATCGACGTAGAGACGAAGACGCACGGATTGGGACGACCCCTTTGGGTGGAAACACCCTATGGTTTTGTTATTGGAAGGACAAAGAGCTTGATGCAATTCTTTATCTCTTCCTTTTTCCTGTTTTTATTTCTTTTTTTTTGATGGTTATGAAATTCGTTTCCCAATTATGTTTTAGTTTGTTTTCTTAGGAGCTTAGATGTAGCAAACGGGAATGTATAATTCATTTAATTTCCTAGTGTAATGCTATTCCATTCAATGTTGAGTATTTCATTTAGTGTGCCCAATGTCTTGTGGGTATTTGGCTAACATTCATAGTTGGTTTAGTTCAGTGAAATTGAATTAAAATTTGATGGTGCTTTTTCTGTCTTTTGGGCAAGAGCCTGTTGAGGCCATTGGGCCAGTTTGATGGACCGGATCGTCGGGCAACCTGTAACCTGCACAAAAAGGGTGATCCGACGGGGTTGTGCCGACTGCCGCTCCGATGGCTAAGTCAGTTTCTTCCTTATGAAAAAGAATTCAACTGTTTTCTATGACAATTCTTTGGCATTACCTCTTTTGTGGTGGAATGGAGTGATGTTATAAAGGAAATAGTGGTTACTTTCCTCGTTGGATGGTGATACGGTATCTTTCTCATTGGGTGATGAGTTTACTTTTCCTTATCATGGACTGACTCTTAAAGGATAATGGAGGAGTCGTGATCATGCACGATCTTTATTTCCTAATCCGTGGGATGCGGATCATGGAGATTGGGCACTTTTCCTTTTACATGAGTTTTTCGGGCCGCCTATATCACTTGATTTCCCGGAGGGTGATTTTAACTCTGGGACTTGGCCCCGAGTGTTATTAATAGGTAGGGTCTCGTGGGCGAGCTTCTTTATTGGTAGGGGGTCCCCGACTCCCTTTATAGAGGTGGAGGTTTGAACTCACGCCCCCTAGGTTTGCGCTCTGGGCCTATGTATATGTTGTTCTCTACCCCATCAAAATTAGACCATGGATGACTTACCATCTAATTATCATGAGATATAGATATAAGTGAGATTATATGTGGTATTGAGATTTCTTGGGTTTCATGCATCTTTAGAAATCAGGTAGTTTGTAGTCTGAAAATACTTGATCCTAAGGGTAATGTGCGGATGCTCGAGAGAGATTCGCATATACATTATTGAAATCGCCATCTTCATGATAAAATAAACATTGATTAATTAAGTTAGGAGGTTCATACATAATTGTTTAAGTGAAATCTATGCCTTGAGGCTTTTTAGTCTTAATCGAGTCATTGTAGTTCTGGATTTGCATGCTAGTTAGTGTTAATTTGAATCTTTTACAAATTTTCCATCATCTAAATAGAACCTAGGCTAAATTAGATTTGGTACTTAGTAACCCAATTCTCCGTGGGAACGATATCACTTATCATTATATTACTTGAGGCAATGTGTGCATTTGTGCATATAGGCATACACATTTTACCTAACACAAATCGGCCTATCAAGTTTTTGACACCGTTTTCAGAGACTAACAAGTCTTTGACAACATTGCCAGCAACTATCAATATGACATATTAGGGTTCCAACTATCTAGTCAGCTCATGGGACTTGAGTTGCTTAATCAACTAGTGAGAGTTAAGAGAAACTCCTTAATGAAATTTTTTATATAGTAATTAAAATTGACAATTTACCTTTATTTGTATATATTTAAACTATTTTAGGATTTTTTTATTCTTGTTTAATATATTAATGTATTTGCAAGCGAGAAAAGATTTAATTTGTTAAGAGTTTCTGAATGTTCCACCCTTCTAGTACCTCCACGAACCTAGGGATCACATTGGTTGTTGAACCAGTTAAAATCCTATGTATTTTCCTTTTTTTATATATGTTTGTATTATTTAGTTAAAAGTTAATTTGATCATCCAAATAGTGGTATTAAATCAAGTTGCTCTCTTGTTATATAATATTGAAATAGTATCTAATATAAATATATATTCATGTGTAAGATAACAAATATGAAAATACTAAAAATAACAAAATTAAAAAATATATAATTTTCTTAAATATGACATATATTTAATAATTAAATATTTTATCACAACTATTTATACAATTAGAAAAATTAAAATATTTACATTCTTAAATATGATCAGATAATAAACTTAGTCGATCTTGAAGATATAAGTGAGTGATGAAGTTCTCCACTTTACGAGGATATTTGTGCGAAAGATCTCGGCTGTGAAGAGTCTTTAAGTCTTCCATATTAGCAGACTTTCAGCCATACATGGCGAATGCTTCTGTTAACATTTCGAAAAAATAGTAATAGAAAACCTTGAAAATATGATAAAAAGCATTTGACTCCTTAAAAGCCCAGATAGAAACCGATTATCTTTTGTTATTCATCAATTTAATAGATAAGACTTGAGGATTTTATCAAGTTAATAGATAGAAAGTTTTGATTGGATTTTATCGAAACTCGAATCATAGTTTGCCACCTTGATTGATAAGTATATTCATTTTCAAGCCTTAAAAGTTAGATTATCATGAATAAAATTGTTAGAGGAAAATCCGGGTTAGTTTTCCCCAAATTAACAAATGTTACTATTCATATGAATAGTACTCACGTGAAATACCGTAGCTTACTAAATACAAAATAATGGCGGCTAAACAAAATAATAACAAATAAAGAACAGGAAATTGCGAGGTTCGGCAATAGCTGCGATCCTCGAGGCGTCAACGAACAACTCCCACTAATGAAACTTAATTACAAACTTAAGACCTGATCAATTTCTTAAGAAATTGAGGCAAAAAGTAAATACCCAAAACAATTGGGTAATACTACAAATAGCCTTAAGTGGAGGGGAAAGGTGTTTTTTACAATAGAAGGGGGGGCTCCTTTTTATAGGAGGAAAGGAGAGAGCAATTCCCACATCTTACCGATGTGGGATTGCATATTTTTTAAAAACCAACAAATCTCCACCTTTGACAAATATGCGAATCCCATCTCGAAACTTCTCTTTAACAAAAAACTGCAACGCCTCCAAATGCGCTCAACGACGCAATCAAACTTTTACAATGTTGATCAAGTCTAAACAATGATTGAACTTGATTGTTGTCACCACCTTAGTCAACATATCTACAGGATTATCATCAGTCTTGATCGCCGAACTAAGACTCCACCTTCTTGATGATTTCCGCCTGAAATGATGACCCTTACATCAATATGCTTCGTCCGTGCATGATAAACTTGGTTCTTCGCTAAATGAATAAGCGCTCATTTGTCACAAAACAACGCCAACATGTTTCGGCCTTTGAATCCTTGAGAAGCAACCCTTGTAGCCATATTGCTTCCTTAACTGCTTCAGTGATCGCCATATACTCTGCCTCCGTCGTAGACAAGCCCTTTGTTGGTAGTAAAGTAGACTTCGACTAGCGGTGCTTTTGCAAGAGTAAACACATAACATGGTGATCTCACGTTTATCAAGATCACGAATAATACGAATCGTAGTATCAACTACATGTTGACCAACCATATCATCCTTCTCCAAATATCAAACCAACATCTAAGGTTTTGAGATGTACCTTAGTATCCATTTCCTTGCTTGCGATGTTCTTTCGAGTTATGCATGTACACACTCCACAATCCAGCTTGCATGTGAAATGTCGGGCCTTCATACACACCATAGCATACATCAAGCTGCAAGGTTTGGTCTTCTCGGACATACCAAGCGTTGTAGTACCTTCTTCAAATGTTAGCCACAGGTTAAACAAGAGTGTGCCCCTGCATGCGTCTTTCGCTATTTCCATCTTTGAGAATGCTTCTGGCTTCACCGGATCTTTCATTTCGAACTCCTTGCTCGGTTGAGCCTTCAATCTGCATATCTCCCCTTGATTCCTTGATGTTATCAACATGTCATCAACATATAAGAGAAGGTATATGAAAGATCCATCACAGCCAGCTAACGAGGAAATACCTGATGATCAAAATTGCTTACGGTGTAGTTACGGCTTTATCATGAAGTTGATCAAATCGCTTATACCCTTGCCTTGGCGATTGCTTCCAAATCATATAACGATTTGTTCAATTTACAAACCCAATTTTATTTTCCGACAACTTTGGAAACCATAAAATTTGAGTTATATGAATTCCTCCTCCAAATCACCATGTAAGAATGTCGTCTTCCGTCCGGCTGAACTAGTTCCATATTATTAAATTGTGCTACCAAGGCTAACAAAATACGTATGGAGGAATGTTTCACAACGGAGAAAATACCTCGTATAGTCAATTCCTTCTTACGAGCATAGCCTTTAGCTGATCTTGCCTTGTAACGAACGTCATTCTTGCTTGGAAATCCTTCTTTCTGAGCATACACCCATTTGCAGCCAATTTCCTTCTTTCCCTTTGGTAGTCTAGCTAGTTTCCAAGTGTGATTCTTCACAAGGGACTTCATTTCTTCATCCATGGCTTTCTTCCACTTTTCTTTATCCGGACTACTATTTGCTTCAAGAAAAATCTGAGGTATACTGTAACACCCCAAAATATACCCTAGTAGTTTTCGGACTTGTGTAGGGTATATTATAAGCTAAATAGGAATTTTCGGAAATAAATTGAGAAACACAGTTTACAGATACAAGGGCAATCTTGTAATTTTGCAAAAAGGATATGAGAGATCATAAAGAGGAAGATGTGGTTAAGCTAGAATATGCATAAAGTTGAATTTCAAAGGGAAGAATTCATGGGCCCAATTGCAATTAGAGGAAGTTAACCCGAATGGGTTTTATTTGGAGGAGCCAAACATAGCCTTAACAAATCCATGTTTTAAAGACCAAAAATTGGTCTCATTTGAGAGAAGAAAAACGTAGGGGAAGAGCAAAAGGAGAGAGAAGAAAGAGGAAGAGGAAGAGAAAGAGAGAAGAGGAAGAGAGATGGAGGACCCAGGTATGGAACTTGGATTTGGTATGGCTTGGAATTATGTATGGATTCTATGAGATTATGTATGAATTTCCATGCTTTGATGGTTATAATCACTTGCCCAAATCTAGGTTTTGCTAGGGTTTCATTTTAACCCAAAATTTATGTCAAGTAAGATTAATTAAACCCCACATGGCACAAAATGGGTATGGAATCCTTCCTTTGTGAATGGATTCATGGTTTAGTATGAGTAGTTGAGTTAGGGTTTGGAAGCAAAGCCTAACTAATATCATCATAATTGGTTTGTGTATGGGTCTTAACCCATATTAGAATTATTTTGGAAGGAATCTTGATATGTTTTTTGGAAGAAAGATATGTAATTGAGAGATGAAGTGAATAGAAAGATTCGAGTGAATTTAAATGGTTTTGAAGTGTATACGAAGTATAGATTTAGGATGGAAAGTGCATGAAAAGAAAGGGGGAGAAATAACAAAAATCTGGGCATTTCAGGTGTCTTCTACCGGTAGAAGTTAAGTTCTACCGGTACAGCACCTGATTACGGTCGATTTTGGCGAGTTCTACCGGTAGAAGTTAGTTCTACCGGTACAGCTTGTTACGGTTTTTCTTTGTTTCGGCCGAGTTTTTGTATTTTAGCCATAACTTCCCTCATTTCTTATCCGATTTGAGTGATTCAAGTGGCCACTTAAAATGAACTTCAAGGAGAACAAAACATATTTACTAAGTATCTCAAATTCTGACTCTAAGTGGCCCAAAAAATTCACTCAAAGTGGGACGTGTGCAAACCAAATTCTAGTTCCAGCTTTGAACATAGAGAATCCGGGATATTTGAGGACATTAACTCGAATTCAGATGCTCAAAGGTGAGTGATTCCAGTTGAATAAACTATAGCACCTTAGCTTTAAATGGTACAGGACATAGTGTCAAAAATATGAAGTCAAGACCCCGGAAATGAGTAATACAAACAGTCCTTGGTAAAATCGGTAAGCCCAGGCTAGTTGGCATGAAAATGCACCATAACGAGTTTGGATGATCCGATTGGATTGATTCAATTCTAAGAAAATATATTCATAGAGGACTAGAATACCCTTGAATGATGTGTGGATAGACATCATATCGTACAAGTATACAAATGCCATATGGAATAGGCATAAAACCCGAATATTATATGAAACACAGCGGCCCGAAACATGAACATGAACATGAAAAACAATATGTCATGATCACGGAATGTGATTAAGAAGGTTATAAGTTCTGAAAGACATGATCATATGACTACCTAGGACGAAGAATGAATGAGTGGGCGTCACGATTAGTGCTCGGCACTCTGATTAGTACTTTACGGCACTCTGACCATTCTGGCCAATCCTGGCGGTGCTACGGCACGATCTGTATGTCGTACCTTGGTGCCATTATCTTGCGTCCTACTCATTTCTTATGATTTGTCTAGGTAGTCGAACTTGATTATATGATAAGACATTGAATAAGAATAAAGTAAAGATCTAAAAGTACCTGCGTATGCAATTGTAGTACCTACGGGTACTCCTGTATCTGATTAAGTCCTGTAGTACCTACGGGTACTCCTGATCTGATAAGTTCCGTAGTACCTACGGGTACTCCTGTATCTGAATAAGTTACGTAGTACCTCACGGCCTCACGGTAATGTCTGAAAATGTTACGTAGTACCCTCACAGTACTCTGTATTTAATTAAGTTCCATTTCTGATCAAGTCCTGTATCTGATTAAGTCCTGTAGTACCTTCTAGTACTCCTGCATCTGAATAAGTTCTGTAGTACCTACGGGTACTCCTGTATCTGAAAATGTTCTGTAGTGCCTACGAGTACTCCTGTATTTAATTAAGTTCCGTTTCTGATCAAGTACTTGTTTGATTAAGTCTGTGTGTATCTAAGGGCCATACGTATGCGAATAAGTTCCGTCTCTGATGAAGTCTTGTCTACCTTAGGATTGTGGCACTGCGGGTACTCCTGTGTCGATTAAGGATTAACGGTACCTATGGGTACTCTCGTATTTCATCAGGATTACGTTAGTACCTACGGGCATCGTATCGATTAAGTGCATTGTACCTCACGGTACTCACATGTCCGGTCAGTTACATGGTACCCTACGGGTACTCATGATAAGTTACGTATTACCGGGTACTCGTATCATTAAGCGAAGTCTGAGTTACGCCAAAATAAGTATAAGATCTTAGTAGTACCATGGGTACTCGTATGATAAAATAAGTATATGTCTGATTATGATACGTACCTGCTATGGACTAATGTCCATACATTAATAATATCTGCATAAATCTGATCACGACCTTGTATGTGATCACGATTATGATTAGTTAGGCTTATTGTACTTGCAGTACCTTCGCGCAAAGGATAAAATCAGTAGATAAATTATATGCTACGTAAGACATGTATAAAGATACGAAATACATGTCCAAGTTACGTAAAACGAAATAAGTCATACACAACTATAAATTCAAGTAAGATAAATATAAGTTCCGTAATATACATGTAAGATACGAAATACATGTATAAGGATTACCTGCGTAACATATAAGATCCTAAATACGATATAGGATTCGAAGTAAGACCGATTATAAGTTCCGTGAACCGGTATAAAGTTACGTAAGACAGAGTATATACTCACGTATCTGAGTATAAGTCTGAAATACATGTATAAGTTCTGTAGTACATGTATAAAATCTGAAATACATGTATATGCTCACGTAATACCGGGATAAGATCCGAAATGCGAGGAATAAGCTACGTAGTACAAGTAGAGATCAGGTAAGACAGGATAAACTCCGTGGTACCTCACGGGTACTCCGTATGAGTATAGGTATACGTTAACTGAGACTTGTTGGAATATGATACCAACACAAGTTGGTATCGGAAGCGGGGCGCATTTGATCAGTAGTACTCACGGGTACTCCGTATAAAGATTAAGTTCCACCAAATCCGGTATACGTTCCGTAATCTACGTGATATCTCGGGTATCTCCGGGAACAAGTGTAAACTCATTAGGATAAGTATAAAGTTAAATGAACTCCTAAAGGGAGATAAGGATAGATCTAAATATCAATACGTGTTTAAGTACCTCTGTATAAGCATAGGTTCCGTAACTCCTACGGGAGATCGAAATAAGTATGAGCTTGAGATAAGTATACGTACATGAATAAGATCAATACAGTATACGAGAAATCTGAATAAGAATAAGATCCACTGCCATGAGTATAAGATCCAATAAGGATAAGTCTACCATAAGTGTAATTCTACGAGTAAGTATAAGATTGTTATAAGTATAAGTTCGATGCAGTTTATAAGGAATGCGAATAAGTATAAATATGGATCCTATGGGAGACATAAACATTCTGTGCAAAGTCACAAAGTACAAGTAAACGAAATTATTTGATGACTGAATAAGTTTGACACGAAATTAGAAAATCATGAGTTATGTAAAAGAGATGAATTGGATGCCTTGCCATTGTATATGTCTAAGTTTGCTCACGAATATGATTTGACACAGTATATCTTGGATTATATGAATTCATGATGATTTTGCGATATCACATTTACGTTATAAGTTTATGATTCGGTTTAAATGCATGTGTATCGATATAAGTTATAAGATATGCTTCCACTAAGCGTAAAGCTTATACAGTTTTTAATCCGTGTAGGTGCGAGGAAGAAGACATCGACAAGCACCCGCATCTGTTTGGGCCAACACACTTGTAAGGGTTCACTACATGTTAGGTTCCGCACTCTGATTTGTATAAGTAAAAGTACAATTTTGTATTTGTAAATGGACCCGCGCATAGATGTTTAGATTTTGATGACACCAATTCCTGGTAGTCTTTGATATGTACATGATATTTGGATTATAAAAGAAGGATGTGGGTCATACCCACAGTACCGCATGGTTTTAAAAAAAAAAAAATCGTAAAGAGTCCTGGGGCCGGAAGTTCGCACCGAACTCGCCCGGATCCGCCACCTGCCGAACCGATTCGGCGTGATATATACCTTTCTTCTACCACCGGAAATGCATAAGCCACCATATCTTCAACCAGCAGTTTCCTAATTCTCTTCGCCTGACGGCACTGTAAATCATGTTGCTACCGAGGTTCTTCGCTTGAAACTTCCTTTCCTCTCCAACATCTCGCTTTCATGTTATGTCCGCTGGCTCAACTCGGGCTTAACTAAGACCAAACTCCACTAGTTTCTCGAGTATCTCCACCTACTAGCAGCCTTCCTTCGCCGCTAAAAAGGTTCTTCACTTTTCCATCTCTGTTGTTACTCCTCTTTCAAGATGGGCAGATTCATCAAAAGTAACATCCCTCAAGAAAATAATTTTCTTTCGAAGATAGACAATTTAGCTCAGATCCTTTGACACCCAGGTAACTCCCATAAACACGCCTTTTAGCCCTTGATCCAACTTAGATTCCTTTCCATGATAATAAGCAAGTGGAACCAAACACATGTAAAGTATCATAATCATTTATGTTTTCCGCACTATACCTCCAAGGGTGTTTTTGCCATTTGAAAACATATAGATTGCTGTATCATGATTGACTGCATGAAGTGATAACACCTTCTGCCTCGTGAATCAAGCTTTTGCCCAAACCAAAGATTGGACAACACACAACCTAACTTTCTCCTGTTAAGGTTCATTCATGCCTTCGGCCACCCCATTTTGTCAGCAGTAGGGTATTGTCGAGAGATGCCTTCTTTCTTACAGAAATAAGAAAATTGATCATTTCTATATTATGTACCATTGTCAGATCGGAGTACTTTAATCTTCCTCCCTATCTGGTTCTCCACCATTTTCTTCCATACAAGAAGTGTTTCAAGCACCTCATCTTTGGATTTCAGCGTATACACCCAAACTCTTCTGGAAAAGTCATCAACAAATGTAACAAAATAATGTTTACCTCCCAAGGAAGCCGTCTTGGTTGGTCCCCATACGTCTGTGTGAATATAATCCAATATACCTTCAGTATTATGGATTGCGGTGCCGAACTTCACCCTCTTTTGCTTTCCTGTAACACATTGTTCGTAAAATCTAGCTTGCAAGTTCAGACCTTTCAATAACTCATGATACCAACGCTTGCAAAGATTTCTACATGTCTTAAGTCTCATATGCCATAACTGACATCTCACATTTGTTCCGCCTCGATATCACCGGGCCGTTGTCACCATCGTCTGCCGCCGATAAAGGTACAGGCTGTTTCTCCGATACCTTCATCACCACAAGCCGCTCCCGGAACAACTTTCATAATCCCATTCGTTGCACGATAGTGAAACCTGACTCCAAGGTTCCCAAAGAAATGAGATTCTTTTCAAGCTTCTGAATACCGAACATCCGGCCAACACCGGGTCGACCCATCATGATTCTTCAAACTGATTGAACCTATCCCGCTTATCTCAAGGTCATTGTCCGCATAAACAACACCACCATCAAGTTCAGAAAGTTGGAAGAACCACTCCTTTCTCTCAAACACATATGGAATGAGCAAATGAATCACACAACCATTCACGCGACTAGTCACCGATGACACAAGCCAATGAAAACTGATTATCATCTTCACCACACATGCTTCGTGATACACCCTTCCTTTCTTTTAAGCAGCTTCCTGATGATTTTCTTCCAATGCTCCCGTGACAAAAGGCACATTCATCTTTGCAAGTTTGCCTTTTAACCGAGATCTTCCCCTTCCCCGGTTTTCTGGGCTTGATTACGACTCTAAATGCTGTGGGTTTACCAAATGAGCCTACGTGTTCTTAATTTATCTTTTTTTTTTCTGATCTCATTAGAATACACAGAGCAAGAGTTACTTTTAAAGGTTACTGCTTCCTTCCCATAACATACTAACAATGATGTTCATATTCATCAAGAAGGGTAGTTTAATACATCAAAGCCTTATCAACATCACTTACTTTCTCATCTAGATTCAATAAATTAGTTACTAATGAATCAAATCCTGATGTGATCATTCATAGTGGTACCTCGGTTTATACTCGAAGCATAACTTCTCGTTTCGTATAGAGCTTGTTCTTGTGCTCTTCTTCATGAACTTGTCTTCCATCTCCTTCCACAACTTGCTTGCCGACGTCTCTCTCATAAACGGATATTTCAGCCTCCTCGAGACACAATCGAATCAGTACTCACATGCTAAACGATTGATTCTTGTCCAATCTATCTCATCAACATCTTCTGGTCTGCTTTCTTCTAGTGCAACATCAATCTCCTGTTGGAAAAGAACATCTTGCACCTCACATTGACACATGCCAAAGTTATTGGTGCCATCAAATTTCTCCACATCAAATTTGGTATTAGTCACCATTGATCTTGATGAGAATCCTTTCGATGTAGAGGTTGATGGTGCACTGGATTCAAATTCTGACATTTCTACAACAAAAAGTTGTCACTACGGAATGTCAATATCTCAATAGAATCTTTTCTGATGTAGAAGATCAGATAACACGCAAACCACGTGAGCATACTGTAAACTATAGAGCAAAATGCCAAAGCCCAAAGGACCTTCGACGCTAAGATCGATAACATCGCAACCACAAAGAGTATACCACGAACCTCGCTCGATACCAATTGTCAGAAAATCCAGGTTAGTTTTCCTACCACAAATGTTACTATTCATATGAATAGTACTCACAGCGGAAATACCCGGCAAAACACTAAATACAAAAATAACGGGCGCTTAAAAACAAAATAATAACAAATAAAGAACACCATAAATTTAACGAGGTTCTGGCATTAGCCTTACGCCCTCAAGGCCAACGAACAACCTCCCACTAATAAAATGAAATTACAAACTTAAGACCACAAATCAATTTCCTAAGAAATCGAGGAAAAGTAACACCCAAAACAATCGGCAGAATACTACAAATAACCCAGTTTGAGTATAGACAAGTGTTTTTTACCATAGAAGGAGGGCTCCTTTTTATAGGAGGAAAGGAGAGAGCAATTCCCACATCTAACCAATGTGGGATTGCATATTTTTTAAAAACCAACAAAAATTAAACTGCATTAGGGATATTTTTTTTTTTATTCAAATAGATTAATTGCCAAGTCCATAAAATTCAGCCATTGCCGGCGCATGAGAAAAAATTAAGAAAAAAAAAATTCTAAGAAAAAGTTTTTCTTCTTTCTTCTTTCTTCTTTCTTCTTATTCACATCTGATGGACAATTTTTTGAAATGAGGAATCCAAATGTCACCAATTAAGTCCGTTAAGTCGTCAAGGAAAATTTCAAAGTTCCTAGAGATGAAAATGACTGAAAATTCAAGTGGTGACTTGATATATAATTTTTATTGTTGTCGATTTATTAAAATAAGAGATGTACTTTAACCAAATGTTTTAAGATATTTTGAAAGTCAATTTAAATCCTCCACGACGATCAAGATAACGTAATTGTGATAAATTTGAATTTAAAGCCAATTTAAATCTTCCACGAAACCCAACTTTACACAATTTTTTGGTATTTATTTCATTATTTTTCATAATTTTTCCTATTTTTTTATATAAATTTTCAAAAAAATTACCTATTTTTTATATGATTTTTCGAAAAGCTGTTTTCTATTTTTTTCATAATTTTTCAAAAATACATTTTTTTTATTCAAATGACCAATTTTAGTATTTGATAAAAGTTTTTTTGAGTTTTTTTTTATAAGTTATTCCATGAAACTTATTGAAATAAGCTAAAAATAAATTTTTGGCGGGAGCATTATAAGTTATTATTTTATAAATTTTTTAAACATTTATAATTTTATAAAAATATTTAAGGGTAAGATAAGATCAAATAAATCAGAATAAGCTTCATTAAACGACCTTAATAGAATTAGAATTTGGCTTTGATTGAGAGTCAAGAAATAAGTCCTTGAAGTCGTTATCCATCCAAATTCCGAAAAAAAGAAACTAAAATTTACCTAATACATAATGAATAGACTTGGAAATTTGGAAAAGAAATAAGAATTTACTAATGCATATGGAATAGATTTGGAACTTGGACTTTAAAGAGAAATAAGAATTTACCTAATACATATGCATTAGGTAAGACTTGGAACTTTGGTTTAGTTAAGGGTCGAAATGCTACAAAAGTCTTTGAATTTGTCTCGAAAAAGGAAAAATATTTATTTTTTACCTGGAATAGAATTTGGTTCATTCAAGGTGAGAGTCAATCAAGGTGCCATATAGTCCTTGAAGTTATTGTCTAGAAAACAATCACCAAGACAATAAATTCAATAATGTTTCAAATGAATGATGTATATATAAGAAAAATAAATGATTTATCTCTTTTACAAACTCAAATTAGTCCCATATTAGAATTCAGGATGCCTGAATGTTTTGTTGCACTTCTTTTTGACTTCGTTGGAAATCACAGGCCAAGTGCTAATAATTCAAATATTTCAAGTTCAGCTATAGAATAGCTTATGGCCAACTAAACGTGACAAGGGAAAAAGGCTGCCCATTGGATTGATAAGGGTTTGGAGGTCTAACTTTATAACATGTCTAATCAGTGATGGAGCTAGGATTTCAAATGTTAATAGAGGGCCTAGCATGTTTAAGTTACTTAAGTTTGACATAGTTTAATGGGTCAAGGGAATTAGTCCAATATTTAAGTGGTCGATGGAATCTTAAAGTGGACATCCTCGATAAGGAGTAGTCAGATTCAGTTTTAAACGAGAGCAAGCCGTGTCAATGTATAAATTTTATTACTATTATTATTTATTTAATTTGAATTTTTATTTATCCATATTTTTGATGACCAAAGGTGATTTTTTGATTTATCCAAGGTGATTTTTAATTTATCAATTAGGATTTTCTATCGACGCCTATAAATAACACCCATGTTATTTCTTAAGAATTTCGACACAGATTAAAAAACTCGAGAACCAGTTTATTTTATTCAATTTCCTTTTAATTTTATTCTTTGTACCCAAGCTACATCATATCCGTGTCCTCCTTATTATATCACATCACATCACATCAAAATATTGTTATCTTTGTTATAAAAAACCATAACCAAACATGGTCAAATTTTTTGGTTTGGATTAGATTTGTTTTTTATGAAAAATAAATAATTTATCGACGTACCTTAAGAACATAACATCGTCGCTAAAAACTCAGATGATCATCAACTTCATCGAACACTGACGTGAAAACCCATAAAAAAGGTAATCATCAATACAACTATCAATCGTAATAAGTTAGCGAAAAAACATGCTGCAAAAGGTTTGTGATAGCTAACCATCAACACAATCCATAATGCAATAAGTCAACGACAAAACACGCCACAAACAGCCGCAATAAAACACGAAAAATAGCCGAACTCATATCACGCGAATAACAACTTTATCGGAAATAAACTCGCGCTCCGTGGGAAAAACTATGAAATGGGTGGTTTCAAACAAAGAATGAGAAAAAAAATCACCCTTTTAAAAAACAAGGGCTTCAAAAAGATAAACAATGGGAGGAAAATAAATAGTGTGAGGGACGGCTAGGGTTTCCAAAGAGGGCTTGGATTAGATAAAAATGAAATTAGTGATCAGGATAAAAAAAAAATGATTATGGTTATGCATCATGTGCTTGTCTCATTATTTATTTTTTATTTTTTATTTCAAAGTTTTAATAACTTTAATACAATATAAGAATTGGTTCTAATTTGGATACAACGTCAAATCTCTAACGATAGTTTGAGAGGCAAAAGCGCTCTTAAAAATGATGATGAAAAATAACTTTTGAGAACAGCTTTTAAAAAATGTTTTATGAAACAAAGTTTTTCCTGGAAGTAGAAATATTTTTAATTGTTTTTGACGGTTTTGAAAGTAGATTTCTTTAACGGGTATCTTAGTTTTAATTATTCTTCATTTTTATAAAATTATAAATCAACGAAAGAAATTTAAATATCGCTAAAAACATTATTTTCTTTGAAGATAAAAGACTACTTCAAAAAAATCAGCCTTATCGTCTCTTTTATAATTGCTAATTTTCGACAAATATTTTATACTATTCCCAATTGGATAATTATATAAAAATTAAGGTAAAAAAGTACTAATAAAAGGAAAAAAATATTATAGCAAATATTTAATTATCCTAAGAAAATATTGAAAAATTACATGTAATTAACATTACATATATATATATATATAGCTACGCTATTGGATTTCGCATTTTGACTTTCTGCTCGAAACCCTTCCGAAATTCAACATTGATTTGCAGGTTTGTGGTTCCCTTTGATCTCTGATTGTTTAATTGTTGTTTCAATTTCCGCTGTTTGTTTCCGAAAGTTTTCCAAGGAGAAAAATAAACTAGAAATTGTCTCTGTTATCCCCTGGACAAGCGGAGACCTAGGGTTTTTTATTTAGGCGGCTGGGATTCAATGTGATTTGCGTTTCGAATTCAGATGGATTGGCAAGGGCAAAAGCTAGCGGAGCAGCTGATGCAGACTATGCTGGTCGCGTTCGCGCTGGTGGCTTTTCTGATTGGCTATTGGATTGGTTCCTTTCAGATGATGTTGCTAATATACGCCGGCGGTGTTGTTCTCACTACGTTAGTAACTGTTCCCAACTGGCCTTTCTTCAATCGCCACCCCCTGAAATGGTTGGATCCAAGTGAAGTCGATCGTCATCCCAGGCCGCAGCCAGTGAAATCGAAGAAGAAGCCTACTAAGCAGAAGTAGGTCAGGTGATTGATCTTGGCAATTTGTCTAGGGTTTCTAATTTTCTTCTTGTTGAATGGATTTTAAATGTACTTGCAGAAGATCGGAATCTTTGGATAATACAGGAAAGAATTTTTATGGTTTTTTGGCATTTCCAGCAGTTCTAGTGGTTGTTATGTTCATATTTAGGGCATTTACTTGCCCTAAATTTAACCTTTGGACAATTGCTGGAAAGAATTTTTGAAATACATAACTTGATTTTCGGTTAATGACTTTGGTGGTTTGGTGAATTTTGGTGTTCTCGCTTGTTATTAATTTAGGGATTTGGTGACAATCCGTTGGTATATTTTTTAGGTTCCTGTACCTGATCTTGGCATTTTCTAGGTTTGTAATGGTATTAGCTTCTCAGAGGAATATTTCTGCCCTTGCTTGTCCTAACTTTGGGAAACTTTGGACAAGCACTAGAAATAATTTCACCATTACTTAACCAGATATTGGCATTTGGTAGCGTTTAAATTGTTTTGGTTATTTAATGGGCCTTTAGCGTATTTTCTTCCCTTGAGAAAGAACTTCATTATTACTTGGCTTTGCTCAGAAATCAAATACATTGGTATTTGTTTTTACTTTTATTTCTTGTTATTTTTACTTGTTTCTCGAAGCTCTTTGCCTTAATTTATGGGGCAAGATGAAATTGCTTTATCATTTTGTTTTTATTTTGTGACTAGTTCTGTGAGGAATATTTGGTTTGTTGTTGGAGGTGCATTTGCCCTCATCATTGCATGCAATGAACTAAATTAAGTGTCAAAACAACTAGCTAATGAAATTGCATTGGTTTTGGCGCTTTTACAAATCTTGGTTTCATATATAGTGTTGGGTGGTGGCCTTTGGAAATGCTTTATTGATATAGAGATAGATATGACTATAGATGGAGTGTCCAACTTCCTAAAGGTGTAGCATGTTAGCTTTCGATGGCCTGCAATTCATATAGTGGAAAGATTGTGTGCCTTATTCTACTATTGGTAAGCTCTATGGTTTGTCTCCTTGTATTTCCTGCCTTCTTGCTTGGGAAAGGACACAATTTCTGTATGTTGGCAACAAGAGGAATTATTAATGACATCCACATCCTTGTCAAATATTCCAAGTGTACATATAAGTTATGCAATAGCACCCACATCCTTGTCAAATATTCCATTGCATTGTCTACAATAATGCCATCTGTTGCAGGGCTTGAGTGCATTTTCCATGAATAGCTGGCTTGCTTGTATGTGAAATTGAATTGAAAACATTGCTACAAGGAATGTGATACTCATGTACTTCTCCAATGCCTTTTATTTTAGTTGGCTCTGTTATTGAAATTCTTGGTTAAGTGTAGATACATTTGTGAATTACGTTCAAAACTTTGTATGGTATCAATCATCATCCTGTTACAGCCTTCTCAGTTTTGGCAATTTAAAAGTGGTCAACACTCTTGTACTTTTAGCTGGTCTTACAAGTGAAGGAGCAATATAGGGCGAGCTAGAAGATTAAGACTGGCGACTGAGATTACTAAATATTCTGTTGGAGCAAAATGGTTATTGATGCTCTTTTGTTAGTAAGGATTGAGTTCAATCTCAATATCCATTCACTTGGGCCCTGGTTTGAATTTCCCTTATTTTGTTTTTACTCTTGTCTCCAGTTTCTTTGTGTAGTCGCTTGTAAATAGTGGGTTTAACTCCTCTAGACTATTCACCTGCCATATTATGCTTCTTGCTAATGGATTTCTCTCAAGCTCTCCTTGCTAGGAAGTCAGTTAACAGAACTATGTGCTAAGGGCCAGGGCTCTATGTTCAGGCAATAGGAATGAAATGTGAAGGCATTCCAATAATTAAGAAACACTGAAGTAGAAGAAGCCATTTTATTTTGAATTATAAAGCTGGTTTGGTAGTGTTTCTATGAGATTTTTATAGCCTTTCTAGCATTTGAAACAGTTCTTTGGATGAAAATTTGCAATGCTAAAAAAGTTAGAACTCTTCTTAAAATCATTACCAAACAGATTCTTAGTCTTCAATCCTAGCCTCGTTTCTAAGTCTCCATTCAATTGGAACTAGGGCATAGAGTTGGTATATAACAGATTCTAGGCATCAGAGGGTGGAAGGGTATCTCTTGGCAGTTTTTCTGAGCTGAAACATTTATTTTGGTGTTGTAGAAATCACTTAGTTTTTAAGTTGATGGTAGTAGCCAGTATTTGTTGATTTTCTGGGTTGGGTCAAACTAAAACTTGTTTTCAGGTCATTCTGAAACTTGGGTCAAGAGCATCTTAAATTCTGGTACCTGTGTTTACTGTTAACGAGAATGCCCTTACAGTAATGGGCATAATAATACATCCCTTTGTTTAACACTGGTTGGTAGAAGGTCTCTTTGAACAGCATTGTTAACCGTGAGAAGTTTCTTGTTTTCTACTGGGCGTGAATAGGGGAAAAAGTAGGGAGGGTAATCACCCTCATTCAAACTCATCTGATGCCATGTAATAGCTATGGCAGGGCATTCCCAAGATTCTGATTGACGATGCTGTTGCCATTTGACTTAGATATGGCAAGTTGGTTACAATGGCTAGTTGGGAGGTATAACAGGAAATAACCTTCAGTAACCTCCAGGTTGTTTTTAATGCTGAGTTCAGTGAATGAAACTCTCTTGGTTACTCTTGCCTTTTGCTGAGATTATTTATGCAAAGCATTGAGAGATCATAACTTAATTTTACTTATCAAAAAAAGAAGAGGGATCATACTTGTGTAACATCTGTTTTGAAGTTTTGATTAGCTCGGGTTAGTGGTTTTTTCTTTCTTCATCATCTTGTTCCTGATTCTACACTTAATGAAACCAGTTGAAGATGCTCAGAGACCTAGGGTTGTTACGCCATTTCCTGCCCCAAAGATCATGGATCTTCCTCAGGTAAAGTAGCCTTTGGTTTTTCAATTTTTTTTTTCGATTTTTATTTACTCATTTTCAGATTTGGATGAGTTGAGTATTGCAGAGGAAGGAAAAGAATCATAAACGGAGTGATAGTTAAAAAAGAGGTTGGTCCAATTCCAAGTGATCATGAGATCCCAACTTATTCGAGGGGATTTCACCATGTTTATCTGAAGAGGGTGAGAGTGAGGGGGACTTCAATGGAGACAAAGGAAAAGACCGATAAAACGAGGATAAAGGAAAAGAGGTTGGTCCAATTCCAAGTGATCATGAGATCCCAACTTATTCGAGGGGATTTCACCATGTCGACATAGCATGATGGGATTTAATCCAGGAGCAAGACCATGACACTCAAGATGGAATATACGCTATGCCCAATATTATATGGGTTAAGGCCCTCAAGGTTAAAGGCATTTTAGGGCGCCTCTTGAGTCCTTTCTTTGGGGGCATGCTTGACTAACCAATCGCCAGTGTCTTGTCATCCCTCAGTAGTCTCCTAAATCCATAATTTCACTCACCCAGTCTCATCTTGGAGTGGCCTGAGCCGAAACCTCACCTGAATCCTCTCGTTCATCATTAGTATATCGCCCTCAGGTTTGTCTTGGAATTAGCCAGGTATTATTCAGCATTTGTTTGGTGAAACACCAATTTTAATTTTGAGATTCTGTTTGTTATTCTACCACCACAGTTCTGACATTTTGATGAAATTTTATCCTTGGTTAAAGCTTGAAATTTTGCGGAAGCGATTTTGTTCTCAAAAATTATTTGAATATAGTTGGAGAAAGAATTAAAAAATTCTGACATTCCAGCACACTTTTGTGTTTGAGTTTATTTTCAATTCAAACTCTAAATGCCCTCTAAAACCATGTTTACTTATATTTTGCTACTTTTGAATTTAAACTTTATTTTTCATGTTTTCTTTTAAGAAATATGAAATATAAACCATCATTTTTTCTTCCAACTGAAAAGATGGAGTCCACCAATTGGCAACAGCATTTGAGTTATTACAAAATAGATAGAACATAATTTACTGCATTAGACAATAAATCGATGATTGACAATGGCTTTATGATAAACATAATGTTTGTATCCTATATGCTAATATGAAGTCCACTATTAATAAGAATGAGTATGATGAAATAATAGAATTTGAGGAGCTTAAAGTTTCTTATCACAGCAACAAAAATGTCAGTTGTTTTGTTGTTATGTTAAAGAAAATAATAAATTTTTTAATTATTTTGCCATTAAATAATAATAATTATTTCTAAAAGTTATTCCTTTTACAAGTCAGATCTAACCCAAAGATAAATTGAGTACAGCGGGCTGTCAGTATATATATGACAAAGGTGGTTGTGACATCTGCCATCTATCCAATAATTTCATTTACAGTTGAAGAGCCATGTTGAAGGCACCCTATACTTATTTTCATGCTGAACTGTTTTGCATGATGATTTCTATCTGTTTTTCTCCTTCACTGGTTGATCATATCTCTTATCAAGTCTGGGACAATTGGCAACTGTAAATGGCAGACTTTAATGTTTGGATTGCTGGTTTGATGGATTAGGAGTGAAGGATGGAAGATATTTGACATGTCGCCGAATTCTGATGAGCTCAGCACGTATGGTTGGACGCATCACAGTGTAGGGATTATGGACAATGGGTGCTTTGAATGACTAGGGCATGACCTTGGCTACAGGGTTTTCTTTGAAGCATCGGGAGGACAGGCTGCGGAGACTGGAGTTCAGGACAGTGAAAAGTGAGGAAGTAAATGTCCTTATCTTGTATCTTATAATGGAATTTTGGCTAGTTCTGTTTATTTAAAAACCTGTCTCTGGTAGAACAAATGTATGTCTTTGGAACACATAATTGATGTTAAACTGGAGTGCAAGGTTGTGTTTCAAATTGATGTTATATAATCCCTGTTGCCATACTGTTTTAAAATCTGTAGGAAGCTTTAAGAGTGAGATCTTAAACCATGGTTGTCAAACAGGATGCAGGCGTAGTTCTTGGAAAATCCGGAATTGGCCGGAACGGATGGTGGTAGGGAAAAACGGTGGTGTTGCAGCTTTATAAAACCGGCTTCGCGATTAACCAGTAACGACTGGCCGGTCATGGGTTACGGGTTCTTCAACTTTTGTCTTGATCGTAAACTTCGTTTAGAAAAAATTACATTTTTAACTTTTATTTTATTATTATTTTTAATATTATTATCGAGAATAATCAGGTTCATCTTGCAGACTTTGATATTGTTGAAAAGCGAGGTAATTTTTAAAATTTGTTATGTGTATTTTTTTTATAATATTTATTTATTTTAAGTTAAATAGGTTATTTTTAAAGAATTTACATATGACGATTTAGGTGTTGATATTGGATTTAATGATATTAGCGGTGGATATTGAGTAATTAGAAAAACATCTTGAGATGGAGATGGCGAAGTACAACCATAATATATTCTTAGCTACATCTAATTTATTATTATATGAAGTATGAGTTTTGATTATATATTGAATTTATCTCTTTAATGTGTATTATTGGATGTATCTTCTTTAATTTTATTATTAGATGAATTAAGTTTTATATATAAATATATTTTTGTTTTTCATATAGGCCAGGGTCTATCCTGGGTTGAGCATAGTTCGGCAGTTGAAAACCTCATTTGTATACCCTCTAGATTGATACCGACGGTCGCCTTGTGTTAAAGTATGTCATTGGTTAAATTTTTGTTTTGAGTAAATTTTTTTTATTTGTTATGAATATACTTAAAGCTAACAAACAATTTCTTGATATCTTTGATTTTACTTTTAGAATTTTAAGAAATTCTAAAAATTTATTGACAGGAGGGACAGAGGACATGGGAGGCTCTTACGTTTTAGCAGAGTCTTGGTTTTTCAATTTATTGATGAAGTTTATAAGGATGAAATTTTCATTGTGTATTGAACAATATTTGTGAGAAGGGATCGAAACATTAAAGGCAAGGGGCTAAGGGACTTAACAAAGTTTGATAGAGAAAGAAAAATTAGAATGGAATATGAAGGAGAAGAAGAGCCGAAAGGAGTTTTGGTTCCTTCAAAGGGGCAAGGTAGCACATAGGTTGGTAATGAGATCAAAAATTCTTTCGTGGAAGGGGCTAGGGCGGGGGGGATTCGAATGATGCTTTAAAAATGAAACTCATTAAGATGTTCCCATAAAACTTGCAAACGGAGGACGTGGTTTGTATTCGAGAAATGAGTACGTCTTGTTCTAAAAGGGTCGTCCAGGAATGCGTTTGATAACTGTGGGATAGGTAGCTTCTTGTTTTTGGGGACTGCTTTGAGAGGGGTTGTTATTCTTTGGATACCGGAATGGTCGGTTGTCTAGGCTGGAGAGAAGCGGCCACACTTTATCACGGAGGTTGAGAAACTATCTTGATGATTTTCTTTGGATCTTTACGGGGCATTCTGAGGACCCTGAGAAGCAATTTGGGGGCTATCAAAGGTATGTGAGGGGAAATCCATGATGTCTATAGAGGTGATTTTAATGTCCCTAAGATTCAGGGAGAAAAAATAGGGAAGGAGGAAGATGGATGGGAGCCATGAGAGAATTCTCCCAAATTATCGATGAGTTAAAATTAGGCGTCTGCCTTCGGGGAGGGGTGTTTACTTGGATTGAGGGGGGACCGAGGAAACCAAAGAATGGCTAGGTTGGTGGATTCTTAGTCACGTTATTTGGGAAAATTAGGAAATGCTACCCAAGCACTGCGCGAGACCTCTTTCAAACCATTTCTGATCACAATTGATTGGAAGCGGTAGTTTGGTTCGTGGCCTACTCTTTTTAAACACAAACACCGTGAGAAAAACTAACACGGAAGGTTTTAAAAGACGTCCGATGGGTGGTGGAAGACCTTCCGGCCAGGTGCTCTTGTGCGTTTTGTGGTGGCGGAAAAGATTAAAAGCCCTCGGAATTAAAAGCTCAAAGGTTGGAATAAGGAGGTGTTTGGGAAGGGTTCGCAGAAAAAGCCATGCTTTGAAAACATGGCTGAGGATGCTATTGGGTTAGCCAAGACCTTGACTCAATCGAGGCTTGATAGAAAAATAGTAGAGTTAGAGGAGTTCAAAAGATGAGCGTTGTTGAAGGAAATAATGTGGAGACAAAAGTCTAAGGAAATTTGGCTTAAGGAAGGGTGATAAAAATGCAAAAATTCTTTCATAAAATGGCAAACTCTATAGAAAGCACAGTGAAATGACAGGTCTGAAAATTGATGGGGTTTAGCTGCAAGGAAGGCGGGTTGCAACTAGGCATTAATGCCTTTCAATCCACACAGCAACTGATCTTTGGGGATTGGAGAGGCTAATGGAGGGTCTAACCTTCTCGAGCGGAAGATATCGAATTCTAGGTTGGGCTTTTCATGGAAGGAAGTTTTGTCTCTCTTCATGGGCTAAATGGGAGAGAAAGCAAGCTGGGCCAGAATGGGTGTAGGCGCTTTTTGGCAATTCGGTTGGGAAGGCAGTCAAAGGTGGTGACTATCTTGGGATTTCCTTGTTTTTGGTAAATTTGTGAAAAGTCGAACTCCACCTTCATAGTGATGGTTCCAAGAAGGATGAGATTTTAACCAACGATGAGATGGGGTGTAGAGTGGATCCTTCTCTTACCTTAGGCTCACACACTGGCTTTTGGGATTAGAATTCGTCAAGGGTATGGGAAGAGGGATTGAGGAGATTGAAAAGGCCATTTGCTTGGAAGAGATGGTATATATCTCGAAAGGGGGAAGACTTATGCTAATTAGAAGCACACTGTCCAATATGCCTATATACACATTTGTCACTTTTAGGATACCCGAGGTGTAAAACTGTGGAGAAAATTTAGGGAATTTTCTCTGGGAGAAGGCTCTATAGTTAGAAAAATCGCTTTATTAAATTGGGCTGTAAGCGAGAAGGAAAAGGGTGGTTTGGGGATGAAGGCTAGACCTCTTAAATAGAGCTTTTTGGGAAGAGTGGGCTTGGAGGTTTGCATTGGAGGATAACTCTATTGGGAGATGCGTGTATTAATCTTAAAGTGGCTCACGAGCCTTGTTTGGTCCTCCTTACCCTAGAGGAAGCTATGGGTTGGTATTTGGAAGTGCATTGCAAGAGATTGATCGGCAAAGTAATGTGTGTTTCTTGCAGGGATTGGTAGGAGAATCATATTACGGGAGACACTTGGTGTGGAGAAGACAGCTTTTAGGAAGCTAAGGCTGCTAAGATTTGGGTGAGGGAAGATGGTGGTAGAGCACGGGACCTCAAAGTTTCTAAGGACTCTTTCTGTGATTGGGAGTTTGGAAGCTATCCGGGAGTTCGTCGGTGAATAGCAACATCAAAATTTCCCTTTGGGAAGGATAATCTGGTTTGGAAGGGGGATGTGTCGGGGTACTTCACGGTTAAGCTTACTTCAAACGGTTGGAAGGAGTTTCTCCCCATAAAGTACCCTACAAAATGTTATGGAACCAACATATCCCTTCCAAAGTTGGTTTTTTTTTTTTTGCAGGAGGTGTGTTGGGAGTAGGTTCTTACCTCGAGCTCATACGAAAAGCAGGGTCTTCATTTAGCCAACATGTGTCTCTCTGTAGATAGGAGGAAGAAGAAGTGGCGTATTACAATCAGTACATGCAAATGCGATATGGGGTTGAAAATGGGCCGATCTTCTTACGCATTTGGTGTTATTTGCTTGCCCTTTCTGCGGGTAAAGATCTACAATCAAAGCGCTAGATGCACTTCCCTGATAGGATATTTTGAGCTAAGATTACTTGAAGCAAGTGCATTAAGATATTTTTGAAAGTCATCATGTCTTCCATGATTGCGATTTTATACCTGGTTAATGTTGGTTAACTTGTGAAATTTGAAATAAGTAATGATGTGCCCTCAGCTCATGGGATTTGAATTGCCCGAATTAATCAACTAGAGAGGAGTTAGAGACCCAACAGAAAGGAGTCGTTCTGAGGGCTTATCCAGCAAGAAAATACAATATCTGTCTCCTTAGTAACAATATGAAAGTTGAAGCCAGAGTGTCTATGGCACCTTGGTGGATTCTCCTGCCTTTTTTTTTAGTTGTAGCATTTTATACTGCATAATCCATTGCTTGCACTGAGAGGTGAAGAGATTTTCTAATCTCTTCCAGATATCAAATAAGGTATTTGCTCCAACCATGTGTGGCAGAATATCCTCACTTACCAGACTAGAAGCTGATCCTATTGTTGCCAAACTGTAAATGAAGGCAGGATTAAATCTGGCCAACTTCTTGATGGGATGCAGTAAAAAATTATGGAGGAGATGAGTAGCTTTCTTGAAGAAGCATTCAGAACCATGACCAATTATGACAGATATTAATTGTTGACGTTGTAACAGAAAATTGTTTCTCTCTAAATTCACGGTTAGGAAATTGTGAAGTCTAAAATTGATCTTATTGTGCATCGCTTGGGATGCCATGAGTTGAGCAACCCAGTCAGTTGACGGGATTGAACTGCCCCATTAGTTTGCAGGTGTTGAAAGGGGTGACGCATTCCGAAGAATTTTTTATTTTTTATTTTTTTTTCTTTTTATGATGGTTAAAGTTTGCTTCTATTTATATGTATTTAAACTTTATATATTTTTAATTTTTTTTTTGTTACTCTTGATAAGAGTGTGATTGCAATTGAGAGGTTATTATTTAAAGCTTCTTCTTTTATACCACTTCTCATTCACTTTTGTTAGTGTTATGACAAATGTCGTAGTAATAAAATATGAAAACAAAGAAAAACATCGTATTTACATGGAAACCCTTATAGGAAAAAAATCACGGGTTGAGAAAAAAGTTTTACTATGAATATAAGAGAAATGACAAAATACAACGGAATAAAGAATAAACCCCTAACGGCGAGGCCACTCTACTCACACTAGATCCTTTTTGACTTTTATTTTAAATGAGTCGCATGCGCGCGGTCTTTTAGGTCGAGGCGTAAGCGCAAAAACAGGTCCAGTGTGAGGGCGTATTCAGCAGTTGAGTCGTTATTGAATGTTGATGCACACCATAAACATATAATAATCATTAAACCATGTTACAATGTTATATTTTATAATTTGTTTAGAAAAACGTTACTGATGTTTCCCACAAACAAAAAGAAAAGTAAGAAAATTCCAATGGTGTTTGCTTACAAAGAAAAGAATTGAAGTCCGAAGAGAAGATGCCGTTTCACCCGATACCAATCAAAACCGTGGTGTCTTTAGTATCAGCTTAATTAGCTTTCATACCATCATATATAAAAGTTGTGGAGGAAGAAAATGAGGGGGAGAGAGAAATTTCTACATGGAACACCATATTATTATTGTCTATTTTACAAGGAGAGAGAGAGAGGCTTCTTTCTCTCTAAAGACACAACAGCCAATTTATCAGAGAGACAAAATAGACAATTTACACACACAAAACAGACAATACGCATGCAGACAGAGCAAACAAAACAAAACCCTAGCTAGTAGTACCATGCATTGCATACTCATCCATGCATCCTCCAACAAACACTGCACTTCTTCTGAAGTCATCCCCTTCAAACTGGTGCCGGAATAGCAAACCTTTCAGCAATCGCTTTTACCAGTTTGGTTATTTTCTTAATTTCATTTTAGGTTTGAGGATTACGGTATCCGTATCTTAGGAAAGCGCTATTTTGCTGATTTGAAGTGCTTGTATTTTCTTGGGTCTTATCGCGTCCACAGCCCCATTTATCGATTTGATCTGCCCATTCGAACCATTCTTCGGACAGTGATTTGAGTTTTTAATTTCTTTGAGAGTAGGTCGTTAACGTCTTTGAGGCCAGAAAGGTATCGGTTGTATCGATATCGCCTAAGCGATTTCTTTCCTCCCTGCTTATTGAAGCGAGAATAAGTTAGTCGAAATTTCCGAAGTTATTTCCCGTGCGTGGCATCTCCCCAAACCTCAATCGCTAATCTTGATGGTTCGATCTGTTGAACTGCAACGGCTGCTACGGAGTAGTACGACTTTTCACACAGATTTTGACGGCCGACAAGTATTGATTTCGACAGCCCTTATACAATATTTCATGCATAGACATGTGGCGCAAGGGAAAAGATTTTGAAAGAGCGTTTCGTTGACATCTTATATTCCCAATCTTGTGGATTATTTTAGTATACTGAACAATGCTTTTCAGTTCCGACTACTTTCTGAAACCACATTAAAGATACAGACACATAAACAGGTATCCATAAAAAAGTGAAAATTTTAATCCCACATCTTGGTTGCAAAAGTATTACTAAATATTTTTTATTATAAAAATGAAAATAAGAAGAGAGAAGACCTTAAGGGAGAGCTAGCTCATGGGTTTATAAGGTTTAGTAGATGTTTTAAAAGTGGACCCGATGGTGAATCGGAAGGATTATATGTTATTTGGTTGAGCAGATGGTGCGGCTTAGTGGACAGGACATTATAAATAAATAATTAATATATTATTATTAAAAAACAAAACTAATTATAAATGGATTTGATCGGTTCAGCCAATCCAACCATCGGATTGATAGATTCAACCAATTCAACCGCCCACGGTTTGATGGAGTTTCAATCATCGATTTGACTGATTCAATCGGTTCAATATCCCGTTCAACCATTTCAACCTTGATCAACGATTCTTAAGCGATTCTGTCCGGTTCAACCGTCCCGTTCAACCATTTCGCCACTAATCAGCGATTCTTAAATGATTCAAAAGCGGTTTTAATCTTTGGAACGAGAGCTTGATTTTGTTGCGGTTCACGGTCGGCCGGTGGGCAGACCGATGGTCGGGTTTTAAACATTGGTTTAGTAGGTAATGTCGCGATTTGCTACAATTGAGAGAAAGCGTTTCTCCACCCCATCATATTGATACTAGTGCATCTAATATGAACTTTGAAGCTCCGTTGACTTGAAAAGCACTAGAAAGGAAATAAATGTTAAGGAAGAAATGAGATTCTCATGTTTAAAGTTCACATTAAAAATAACATAAAAAGAAAATCAAATATAATCAAAATTTCTCAAAATTTTATATATTTAAAATTTATTAGTCCTAATATAATAAGTAAACAAATAAATAAGTTTGAATAAAAATATAGAATTAATTTATTAAGTTTAAACCCTGTGCACATTTTCCTTCCAAATTCTCTTTCTTTCCATTTTCCTCACTATTTTCTTTGCTTTATTTCCGGGTTCCAAACGGGGCTAGGCTTCCCTTAGGAATCGGAAAATACTAAGGAGAGAAAAAAATATTAAGAAAAAATTATTTTCCCATTTGATTTAATTCGATATGTAAAAAGAATATTAAAAAAATCAAATATAATCAAATTTCCTTAAAAATTTTACATATTTTTAATTTCTTAATCGCCCTTATAATAGACATAAATAAATAAAATGAGTTTAAATAATAAACATATAGAAATTTATTAGTTTAAACCTATTTTTATTTTTGTCAAATTTTCTTTCACATTTATTACCATTTTCTTATTGGTATTTCCCGGTTCCAAACGAAGCCTTAGTAATATGGCTCTTTTTAATTTTTTTGAAGACAAAGAAGAAAAAGAAGCATTCTTGATGAAGTTTTTCTTTACATCTATTCACTTTGTGACTCATTGTGAATGTATTATATTTTATGAAGCCTTAGACACAGCCACTTCTTATGTTTCACCCAACCTTTTAACCACTAAGTCAGGCCTCATTGGCAATGAAGTTGATTTGAATTTACTTCAACTTTTGGTGAAGGATTGCTTGCCAAATGGTATTCATTATGTTATATAGGTTATGCCAAAATAAACTAGGTTTCAAATACTTTTTTCAATAAGCTCATCAATTGAATCTTAGAAGAAAAAGATATTCAGATCTCTTAGCACAAATCTTAGAATAATGAGCAAAACTTTGAGTACCTATTTCATCTATATTTGGGGGTTCCAGAAAATTTGAGGAAATACAAGGAAGAAAGAAAATAGAGAAAAGTAGAATAAAAAAATGAAACAAAATAATAATAGAGTTAAATTCAATATATTATTTTTGTTTACTACTTCAAACCCACTTTATTTATATTAACTCATCAATATGAAGATAAATACTTAGTATTTCATTTATATTTGAATTACATAACCAATCAAACATAAAAAAATAAATGAATTTTTCTTAACTTTTTTTTTTTGTTCTTAAACCCTTTCCAGGAACCAAATACAATTTTAAAGTTTAGAACCAACAACTAATTAATTAATTAGATCAGTTTTCAATAACTCAATTTTTTTTTTTTTTTTTTTTATGGACAGGAGGCCACCTGGTTACGAGATCGTCGCGAAAACTAGAATTCAAAGGCAGCACCAAAACTGGCGAGGATCAAGCTCAACAAGAATACAGCTGAAAGGGAAAGAAAATGTAACAGGAGTTGACTACTCAACTTATCTGGAGCTTCAACAAAAAAACTACAGGATTAGAGGTCCAATTGAAATTTGCTACACAAAGTTAATTATAACTTAATATCACTTAAAATAAAATACAAAGGTAATTAGTAACCAAGTGTAGTGACGTTAATAAGATTAGATAACATATAATGGATTTTGTTCATTTTTTTAACTTTAACTCATCCACAGATTAAATAAATATAGAAAGTTACTCTTAACAATAGTCCCAGATATTCTATAAATAAGTGTTTTTGGGATTAACAAGGACACCAACACAGTTCCACCCATGGCAAATTCCTCTCTCTCAGCCATTTGTGTGATCTTCTAATGTTCATTATCACGCCCATGTTCATTTCCACACAACGGTTGTTGTACTAGCCAAGGTGCAGCTTTACGGACGTGACTGAAAGTTTGCAGTGATAGCTAATTAGAAGGCAAGTCCAGAGCAATCAACTAGACATAGGCACTCGTGTCATTGTCGGTATCTGCCTTAGCAAATCATTAAGCTCCCAGTAGCAAACGTTTCACAGTTCAACCGTCGAACCATTTCGATTACGATTAGTAGCTATCGACAAAGGGTCAGCGGCGAATGGAAGGGTTTCAACCCTTTGAGATTTGGGATGATCATGATGCACTTTGGAAATAATCAGCTAAACTGATTGAACTTATTCTTGCTGAATTAAGTTAGGAGGTAAAGAACTCAAGGTAGAGGATATTGACACTACTGAGTACTCTTCTTGGTATCAAGGATGTTAATCAATCTACCCTAAAAGATTCAAAAGTCTTGGGAAAAACTGTCCTAAAGAATTTGATTCCATCAAGGATCAAATCGAAAAAATAAAAAATACAGCTGATCTTAAGAAAATACAAGAGCAAATCAAGAAAATAAGGTTTCCAGAAGATCTAAGAAGACCAAGATAAACATAGAAAATGAAGTTGAAAACTTGTCAAACTAGTAAAAGCAGTTGCCGACCAGTTTTGCTATTCCACTACCAGTGTGAAGAGGATATATCAGCAGAAGGGCTCATTTTGTCTGTGTGTATTTTCTGTTTTGTTTGCGTGAATTTTCTGTTTTGTCTGTGTCTTAAAAAGGGAATATATATTTCTCATTTCTGTTCTGTATGTACTGGAGAAACTATGTATTGTAAATAGACATCAATAATATAAGGTCTAGAGAGAGAGGTCTCTCTGTACTTGTAAAATAGACACCAATAATATGGAGTTTCACGTAGAAGTCTCTTTATGCTCTCATTTTCTTCCTTCACAGTTTTTATCATGGTTATCAGAATCAACCTGATCCCCAAAGACCTACATGATTGGAAATATTGGTTGTGTTGTGGAATAACAAGAAAATAACTCATTTGATATGATTGACAATTCAACCCAAACACAATTATAGTCCAACCTAAGCCGCTGGTGGGTAAACGAATCATGAATCATATATGAATATTCGACTTTTATTTTGAAGTTATTAGACTTCAAAATCAATCTTAATCGATGGCTATGACGTTGACAAAAAAATTAATATCGTAGTCGGCTGACTGTAAACTGAGCTTTAAAAAATTTCGTGTGCCAATCTGGCCCAAACGTGCTCGTTTAAAAACCAAAGGCGCACTCTTCTTACCCATTTGCTCTTTCTCCTTTTTCTCATAGCTCCTCCTCTCAGAAACATGTTAGGGTTACTTTTCTTGCTGTTATTTTAAGCTTAAGTCGACCAACTACTCTGTCGATCCTTTGTAGTCCTCCTCCACAACAAGTAACCCCTACTTCTACTTCGATTTTTAGGGGTTTTTGGGTTGTACGTAGATATAGGTTGAGTTTTCCATAAAATCTAAGGATGAGAAATCCTCCATAGCAGTGAATGTATGTTTTTTCACACATATTTTGTTGTTCATTTTTGTAATGTGTGATTTCTTCTCTGTTTTTAGGTTATTTGAAAATTAAACATTGTTCTTCATCTAAAAACTATTCTTGGTAAAACCTTTTTTTTTTCTACTCTATTATTGATGTTATCTAAAAACTATTTTGTACGTCCACAACAGTTACTCTATTTTGAGTGTATGATTACTAGAGCTTTTCTCTCAAGGTTAGAGCCTTAAGGAACCTCCGACATGATATAGAAGATAAAGTGTTTGGAAATTCCACCTAATGAAAATCTTGTGGTTGGTAGTGGGGAAGACTAGGTAAGGAAAAAATCTAGTTTGTTTTTGAGGTCCACACGTACTTCATTACATCAACTACTTATGGACAACACTTGCATTTAGTACATCTAGCAACCTTTATTACTACACTCACAAAAATGTGTACTAAGCATCCCCACTGCAAATTTTCCCATTGCAACTTTGAAACTAACATTCTTTTCTTTTCTTTTTATGTGATCACAACTATAAATGCATTATTTCTCTCCTTTTTGTGTGTGAATACATTTGTGATTATACATTTTCTATCTTTATATTTTTGGGGTTTAATGAAAATTGTTTTCATTATTTGAATTAAGTGATTTATGTGTTGTTTTGGTAACTATTGGCGTCCACTTGGTGTGTTTGTTTTGTAAAGACAAAATTTGGTAATGATATTATCTTATGAATGGAAATTTTGTGGAGGCCAAATAATGTGTGATTTCATTATTCTGTCATGTTTTTTTGTAATGGAAAGCAGAAAGGATTGAAGCATATGTGAAATATGTTAGGAACACAAAGTTGTTATTGTGCCTTTGGATGTCATAGGTGATGCTTACATATGATCGGAGTTGTTAAATTTATATTGATATACTTTCTAGGGCAGGTATTGATAAAGGAATGTTTAAATTAGTCCTCATTTATAAGTATCCCTTAAAAAGCAGAAATAGGCTCTAACCTTGTCCAATATGGGATGACAATAGTGTGTACCAAATGTTGAAATTGGTTAACACGGCTAGAATGGAAGAAATTGAATTGTATCTTCAGCTAGTGCTTGTTAAGCCACAAGTGAATCAATCAGTTGGTACTTACACAGATTTATTACTTGGAGGAAATTTTAATGTTGGGGAATTGGACTATGGGTGTGGGCCTAGTAGCGCTCTAGTTACTATAACTGATAGATGTGAAGTAAATGAAGATGATAAAGATTGTGAAGAGGAAGGAGATGATGAATATGGTGACAATGAAAGTGATGGACATGGACATGTTCAAGTTAATGGACATGTTTCGTCTTTGTTAACTCTTAACCAACTTATAGACAATGACCAAGGGAGATATGTCTCTATGGATGTGCCAAGTAGTGATGTCTCGAGTAACCCCGGTTACGGGGACTGAGATTCTAAGGACCGATTCTGGGACCCACACGAGAGGGAGCTGTTGGTATTGTAGCACCATCACCTTGATTTGAAAATGTGGAAAACTTTGGTAATGTTGTTTTAGTGAAATTTGGACTCATAGATTGACTATAATACCGAGCTTCAGTGGAGAATTTGTAGTTGTTTAAGGTTTTACTTCTAAACTTGCTTTTGCAAGATGTTGTTAAGTTGTACTCTATTAAAGCACACCAACAGTATGTGGTTGTTGCATCTTCAAAAAAATTGCTAGTGTTAAAATGTAAGAAGGCCGAGGAGTGTCAATGTACATGGAAGCTTCGTGCTATGGTTGTGAAAGATACATATTTCTTCACAATCAATAAGTATAAAGGTCCACATACTTGTGTCAATCCTTACTTGAATCGGGACCATCAACAATTAGACTCCAACTTGGTTGTTGATCATATTAAGGCAATGTTTAAGACACGAGTTCGCTGTTAGTAAGCAACATCAAGCGACCATTATGAAGAAATTTGGATATGAAATATCATACGAAGGCATTGGTTAGAAAACGCCAAAGCACTTCTGATCTTGTTGGGGACTTCCATAAGTCATAAGGCGCCGCGTTTCTTCATGGCATTAGAGTAGGAAAATCTTGGATGTGTTGTAACTTGGAAAACATTTGACAGTCATATGCATAACACCGAGGTATTTCAATGCGTTTTTTGGGCGTTTCATCCATCTATTGAAGGATTCAAACATTGTCGGCCCATACTGAGTATTGATGGTACACATTTGCATGGGAAGTATAAAGACATGTTAATGATTGCTATGGGTTGTGGTGGAAATAATCAGTTGTTTCCATTAGCATTTGCTATTACAAAATGAGAGAATATTGATAGTTGAGGATGGTTCTTGGCATGTATTAAAAGCAAGTAGCTTTCAGCGGATGAGACTTTGTGTTATATCGTGAGCATCCGGACATTATAAGCAACAATGGCGATGTTCATCTTGGTTGGATAGAACCATATATGCATATCATAGTATTTTCATGCATCATCTTAACGACAACTTTATGAATCGATTCAAGATAAATTCTTAAAGAATTTGATGTGCGAAGTCATTTAGCAACTAAAGTTGGAGAAAATTCAATAAGCATATGAACACAATTATGAGAATTAATTTAGAAACTGCTTGATGGTTGAAGACAACCCCTTTTGAGAAATAGGTACTTTCACATGATAGAGAATTCGACGATATGGGATGATGACTAAAAACATGTCTAAGGTTTTCAATAGTATTCTTAAAGGAATTTGGGAGCTTACCCGTAACCACAGTGGTTCAATTGACCTTTTTATGTAGCAGATTATTTTGTTGCAAGAAGGAAACGGGGTTATAACACATATTAGCATTAGATGAAGCAGTATACTCCATATATGTTGATGCTAAGATTAAGGCACATGGTTAAGGCTAGATCATTTTGAAATTGTTCTTTAAGATCCGCAAGCCGGGGACGATTTTTAAGCTAATCCAAGCCCAAGAGAGGTCGAACACATTGCCTCGACTTACATGACCATAAATGCACTTGTGGTAGGACCTTATATGGATTTCCACAGTAGTCATATTATAGGCATGTCGGTTTTGCTCAGTAGATTTTCTATCATTTGTTGAGAGGCTACTGCGGTACTCATTCGTCTGATGATACATGGAACGACCTTGTTCCATCCATCTTGATAGATATGGATAAGTCTCCTTATGATGGTCCGACCATTATGCCTTTCGAGTCAATGAAACACACATCACTAGTGGGCGTCCTAAATCAACGGTTGCATTATGAAATGGATGTTAGAGGGGAAGACTAGCATTACATGTGAGGTTGTGCAAGCGGCGGTCCACCGATCCCGATCTAGTGAAATATGAATCAAGTTAATTGAAACATGTATGTTTTTTGTTGTTATTGTGCCTTAATAATTGCATTGTTATCTATATACTAGTACTTGCTCATTTGTTAATTGTTATTGATTGTTATATGTTACAGATATGGCATTCGAAGGGCCTTATGATGCAAATCCGTTAGATAAATCTATCTTTGTTTTACAGGACAAATATCAGTCTCATTTAGTGGACCTTTACTAAGGTATGCATTTTCATATCATAAAATATTGTTTACAATTATTATGTAGCGATAGGGGCGGAGTGGTTATTAAATCTTTGTAATTTGTAGCTTTAGGTCGGTGCTCACATGTCTCTGATAGATGTCGAAGTTCATGCGAGAGTGGCAGATGGATCCTCGTATTCGCCCATATGTGATTCGATTAGAAGCATCTATGGTGCGTACTCATCGTACGTCACACTTTCCATTTGGGGCCTCGTCAGGAGTTTGGTTGAGAGATGGTGTCGAGACACACATATTTTATTTATAAGTTGGGAGATGATGATCATTACGAATGTTCTTTATCATCTATGACCTCGGTCGATTCATAGACCACCGATCCAGCGGCACATGTGACTTCGATATGTCGTCACTATGTCAAGAGTTGCTAGGTGTGATCCCACTGCCGGCTAAGCTTAAAGAATCTACTATATCAATGCATTGGTTGTCTTAACACTTATTGACTCCAACCATAGAAGTAGATGAGGTGACATTAGAGCGCAGATAACATGGTTTCATCCTAGCATTGCTAGGATCCTTTCTATTAGACGAGGAAGGGTATGCATGTCCACCTCTGTTTCCTCCATTACTTATGAGATTTGATCACGGGACAATACGCTACGATTTTGGGTAATGCGGTTAACACACTTATACCAGAGAGTTATGCCGAGTGAGCTGCGATGGTGCTATTGAGATTTTCGATTGTATGACATCGTTACAGATATTGATAAATTTTTTTATAAACATGCACATATAAAAGTCAATTACTAGGATGTTGCTAATATTGAATGGTTTTCTTATCTAGCTCTAGTCTTGGGAAGACTACACATGGGGTGACTTGATTTTGGTCGACCAGTAGTACCTCTTGTTGCTCAACACTTACGATGATAGCGTACAATTGATGGAAAAGCGCGTACGAAATTACAACATGGATTACCGGAGTTAGTGAGGTTGAGCAGTGAAGGCTTGAGCGGTGATCCATTAGAGTTTCGTTGGAGAGTACCTTTATCATGGGTGCATAACCCATCAGTGTAGTTTGCCTTATATGTCGAGACACATTGGATGCATAGACTACGTGATCGGTAATTGTATATTAATATATTTTATTTTTAGTCACCTTTCACGATACTTGATAATTTAGTCGCATTAACATTAGGGTAGCATGGATATTTGTGTGTGAGTGTTATGTGAGCCATACATGGAGAGTGGTTGCCCATCTGCTGATATATGTCTACTGATTAGGAGATTTGGTGGGCCAGTGTCACCACTTATCTACTGCTGAGGCGTAGAGTGGCATCGTCGAGCGGGAATGCTACATCAGTCATTGGGGATACCTTTGTTGGAATCCGATAAGAAAAGCGAGTGGAAATAAAAAAAAATTGCTTGAATTGCATCGGGTCCCGAACGGTTGAGATAAAACTAAGGCGAATCAAGGAAATCCTAGAATCTTGCAGAAACGTAGGCCAGAATCCTTTTCGACTAGTGCAAATTTGCTTGATCACACACATTGAACCTAGAAACCATAACTCCTTAAAATGATCGGCGGCCCAGCGGCAAAACGATGCGGTGTCTGGAAATGCCTGCAAAGATATCGACTATCCAAATTCACATACTTGATGACATAAAGTGAAACCTGACTATTCAAGGAATGATTTTTATCAAAGATTCAAACCACAATTTAAATAACGAAGATAAAATGATAAATGCCTCGTGTATATAAACATATAATGTGATGTATATGCCCTTTGAGTTTAGAGCATATCACCTTCTTGACCTTCATCTTACTCGTTAGAAAGAGTTACATTTGGTTGACAGGATAGGATGCCGCAGTGCGATTGAGGGCATATCATACGCAATCGTCGCCTTATGGGCTCACGGCGTTGAAGAGGATCATCCACGCGCGCCCAACCTCTTCACGGTACGGTATTATGGACTTCCATGATCTATATATGGAATGGTATCGATGTAGTAACGCCGTGTTTACGTTAAACACACTCAGCTAGGGATTAAATGAGGGTATCATAATCTGTGCATGACATCCCGCCTTCAAATTTATTTTCCAAATTTTAATGAATAGATAAAAAATTTACTTTTGTTTGGCTTTTTTTTTTAGATCTCTAGGATGGTAGACATCACTATGTATATCCTCGTAGGGCTTCATGCTTGTTGTACGACATTCATCATATTGCTAGATCGGTTTTACGCTTGATTGGAGAGGATCAGCGCATCGCTGCACAAGATGAGGAGGCATCTACGTCATGAACCATCCATCGAGCCTCTGCCTCGTCCAGCGTGGTTAGAATGCGGTGATCAGGAGTCGGAGAGGGGAGAGGTGAGGTGGGCGAGGTTATTAGTCGTACGGTGGTGACAGGTGGTTACAGCAATGAGACTTCCATATCACCGCCACGAGACTTCCGGACCACCTGCAGGTATTCCACACCACCTCGAGACTTCCATACCACGCACGCCCTCCCCGAACTTCCATACCACGCATATTTCACACCACCCACGTGTCATCCCACCATTATCACCCACATCTCCTGGCCTTAAGGCCATTACCATGTACGACATCACTTGCAGCATTGCCTCCCATTAATGAGACTATGATTGACCTTGTTCCAGACTTGGGGGCGTACCCGCTTTGGGCGACTGGCGCTCACGTACCGCCAGAGTCGTTCGCCATCCCGGCTCCACGTCATATCCATTTGAGATTGCACATGCCCACATATCATAAATGTGTATTATATCTAAGAGAAAGAACAAAGCCTCCATCAAGTGGGACTCATTGATGATTATTTAAAATCTGCACATATTATTGTATTATGTGTATACATTTATATGATTTGGTTTATAAATGAAATGATCCAATTGTTGTGTATTGGTTGTCATTTCAATGCAATTGAGTTTATTTGGATAAATGGTTGTATTAAAGCTGTGTAGTGACTTGGTTGAAGATAATATTAGATGGGTGTAATTAGTTTGTAATTTTGGATCTGGGTTGATAAATTTGGATGAAATGTTTGTAATGCGGGTGATGTGAATTGGTTCTGAACCCACATAGGTGTATGAAGTTGTAATTTAGGTAATTATATGTAATTTCAAATTGCCATTATTTACAAAAATACCCGATGTCCGCAATCGGTGAATGCGGCGCGAAGTGAAAATAATTTTTTTTTTTGTTATTTTCTCTGATTCTGAAAACATTATTAATTTTAATTTGTTTCCAAACATGAGTAGTGTCGGCCCAGCTTCACATTGGGAATGCATGGTATGAAGAGATGCAAATATTACAATACTCTGGGTATCAATTTCCTTTCGATAATATGTCACGGACTTATTGTGTGTGCGCTCATGACTGTAGCAGAAGAAATTAATGAAGATTAAGCATATTGACAGGTTTGAGCGAAATTGTATGAGAGTGTTCCAGATGCGCATGCAAGTGGATCATGGATGAAACTTCTTCGGAGTTCGCGGTAGACGGGTTAAGTTTGAGGAGCTTATCGCGAGTACGGGACCTTGGCCCAGAGGGTTTTAACTTGACTCTGTCTGGCGCGATAGTTAGAGTCCCTCTGCTTGATGAGCGTGCGAAGTGAAAACTAGTGGCGCGACGAGATGCAGCAGAGTTGTGGCGTGGCAGGCTGGGTCTCACGAATGTGTCGATCACGGGGCTAGCGCGGGCCGTGCTACTTGCATGAAATGGTAGGCGGTGAGCAAGTGTATCAGCGACATTGAAGGCTGAAAATGGTGGTGTTGTCTTACATCGTTAAGCGATCGAAAGTGTCTATCTCTCTTGCAGATGCACATTAGCTCATGAAGTCGTGGTGGTTGATCAAAGTTGCAATGATAAGGTCCATGTGTTGATGGGCCTTCCTCTAGATCATATGAGATGTTGGTTTGGCCGTGGCCGGAGTGCACAAGGGTGGTCGCTACTAGAAGCGAAATTAGAGCGGGTGCTCACTTCGGAGTAGAAGTTGAGTGGGGCTCCTTCCATGGTGGGGTGATGTCGCATTTGGGGTGATGGACGCCCTCTTTGGCTCATGAGGTATCAGCTCGAACCTTGGTGGATAATGGTTTGTGGGGAGCTTTAAAAGAAAATGTTTTTTTGCGAAAGAGGCATCTGAATTTTAGCTTTTATTTTTGAAGTTATTGTTTTTCTTCATAACATTGATTTTCTAAGGCTATTATTTGGACCTGCAAGTAACACCAAATATATTTAGTGTGCGTCAAAGTCCCACATATAAGAAGAATTATGAATTATATTAAATTGAGTGCGAGGCCATTTGGGTAGAATAAAACAAATCCATGAGGCTATAGACCTAAAGTGGACAATATCCATACCAACCCATAAATTAATAGGGTCCATAAATTTCCGAACAAAACATTGGCGAGGGAGCCACTGGTTCTTAGGTCGTCGTCGGCTTCGTAGAGAAGGGAATTGATTCAAATATATAGGATACCAAAACTAAGGGCCGGCTAGCTTTCAGCGAGAACACAAAAGTTTGGAAGTAAGAAAGCTTCTCGAGCAAGAGCCACGAGAGGCAGAAAAATCCATTTAGAAACCTCTGATTGAATAATCAAGTATGAAAGTACTTAAACATATGCGCCATTAGCACAACGCGAGTAATATTCAATATCATAAAATAAAAGCTAATAAACGAGGCGAGGTGCATGGATTAATTCCTGCCAAGTACTGCGTCGACGGGGGTAAGATTCGTAATCTAAGAAGCGGATGTTGTTCTTTTTTAATTCAATTAGCCTTTCTACGTGATCATACCCTCAGTTTAAACATGTAGATATGGTAGAAAAGAGAGTTTCGCCGCCTTAGCATAATCCACAAGATAAAATAAGAGAGAAAAAGTAGGTTATGAATTTACTTGATTTGAGAATATTGGGATTTTTAGAACCAAATTCTTGATAACTCAATAACAATATGTTGATTTGGAAAAATATTATGTGCTGCTACATTATGTGTTGAGTGTATATTCTTGGACAAAAATACTTGTCTACAATATTAGTGCATTTGAGGAACATCCTTAGTGAAGGTAAAAGGTCTGACCTTAGTTAAGTTGAGGTGCAACCTTAGTAAAATTGAAGTGCGGCGCCCAATGAGCGCCCCAGGAAATCTGATATTAATGAAGTTGAGGAACAACATTAGTGTACAACCTTAGTTAAGTTGAGATAAGACTTTAATGAAGTTGAAGTACAACCTTAGGGAAGGTAAGATACAACCTTAATGAACCTTACGTACAACATTAGTGTAGTTGAGGAGCTTGACCTTAGTAAAGTATAAGTACAACCTTAATTGAAGTTGAGAACAGTCTTGAGTAGAATATCTTGTTAATTTCTTTATCCTCATAAACACTGCAAATGGGAGGTGAAAAATGATGTATTTTTAACATTAAACACTTCAAATGGGAGGTGAAAATTATATTCCAAACATGTAAAGCACCAAGTGGTGAATAGAACTTATGGGATGCATTGGAATTAGTTGATTATTGGGCAAAAAGTTAAAAAATATATATAAAAGCAAGTTACAATTTTTGTGGTTGGTAGAACGTGTAGTTTTTCCTACTTCGGTGACAAAAATATATATGTTCCTATTTTTCATTCAAAAAATGAGTGAGTAATAAATCACTTAGTGAAGCTAAGCCTGACCATAGCTGGTGGACCAGAGCGACCTTATGTTAGATACAACATTAGTGAAGTTGAGGAATAGCCTTAGTGAGTTAGGTGCGACTTTGATAAATTTGAGGGCGACCTTGAGTGAAGCTAAGGTCTGACATTAGTGAAGTTGAGGGTAGAACATGCTTAGTTCACTAATTTATTGGCAAAAATATATCAATTCTCTTTTTTTTTTTCATTTAAAAAAACATAAATTAGCTAATAAAACATTTTTACATATTTTATGTAAATAATTTCTCTTCACGATATTAAAAAATTGAATAATAATTAAACATACAAAATAGGCAATGTCCATTTACTACCAAACAAAATGATACTATCCATCTTCGGAAAACAAAAATTATCAATAATAATCCAAGTTTGGTTTCATCTTAGAAACATGATAAAGTATATCCACTAATTCTTCCTCCATTGTTAAAGTTTGCTTCTCATGATCCAAAAAAGAGTGTTACTCCATCATAAGAAGGTCAAAATTATTTGGGCATCTTTCTCCTCGGCATTCATATTTTCACACATTTCTTCAAATATTGAAAAAATAACCACAACACATATTAGTACCTTCAAGACCCAACCGAAATTATGATTTGAAAATATGAATATTGATATTCAATGATCTTTACCCTATGAATGTCGGCTACATAATCAAACAACATTAGCATAACAAAACTACCACCAACACCAACAAGTCTTATATCAGTCATATGGAGCCACCTGTAGAACTAGAACACAATCAATTCAGGTTTGAGATAATTTGAATATTAATTGCAGTAATTGAACATGTTTTCTTTTATACTTACATAATGAGACATGTGTCAACGATCAAGCAACCCTGTTAGAAAGTTCTCTCTAGCCACATTGCTTTCATCCATTATCAAATTATGAACCAAGCGTATTCTATACAATTGGGTTTTTCCTTTACAAAGATGGTAAATTAATTATGCGAAACAAATCTAAAGTAACTAATTAATAATAATGATTTAGCTTACTTACGCATTTGGCAATGGTAGTGTAGAGTCATTCCAATATTCCATAAATTTTATCGTACACACACCACAATCAAACCTATAGTGAGAATGATGCATCTTCATTAATGAGACCAATAGCTAAGAACAAATAAAAAATAAAATTAAAAGGGAAAATTTTTTGAATAATGATAGTCCACTACCAATTACTCTATTGTACTATTTCGGGTTGTACATGTTCAAACTTAGATATATCGACGTTCATGTAGAGACCAAATGCATGCAGAGCCCTAGAAATTGATAATGATAATCTCCTTGATGCGACATTGATCTTGTTTTGGCTGATTTCTGTGGAAAGATGATAATATCTCTACTCTTGCTGCGACAATGTTCACAACATGAACATGCCGGTGGTGGATTATCACAAATGGAAACCCTTCGTAAATAAAAATAATCAATAATTAGTTTATTCTCTCTGCCTTGTGCCATAAATGTATAATTGTTATTAAAATCTATAAATATACACATTCATCCTCTACTCCTATATTTGTCGCCACACGTGCAATTTGAGTTATCTGTCACGGAAGTATAGGATTTAAAAACATGTTGCATTTATAAATCAATTCACTCTTTTTCGACATTGAGGAATCTTGGCCTTTAACTTTTAATTAATTTGGGACACAAACAATAAGCAGATTATACAAATTTATGATATTATGAATAAGTTGTGAACAACATGAAGTTATGAAAATGCATAAGAAAATGAAATTAGCATAAGTTGATAGCTAATAGAATCAAGTCACGACATCATCATACAAAGAATAGGACCTAAGTTAATAAACAATCTAAAATTGGTGCATCAGTCCAAAACATACTACATAAGTCATTATTACATTTAAGCTAATGGATTTTTGTAATAAGTTTACCTATTGTGACCAATTGAATTGCACCATGACTTTTATACCTATCCTCTTATCCTAAAATTGAGATTCAATACATTTCTTCCTTAGTCTTTTGGGAGGTCGTTTTGAATGTGGAGGTTGTAAAGAGAAAAAAACTTTCTCAGTTAAGTAATGCACTACACCATCAGTATCTACACTTGGCATGTGATGAGGTCTCTATACGAAGAAAGAACTTCGACTATATCAACTCTTGCCCAGGAATTTTTGTACCAATAATTAACAAAATCAGCAACGTTTTGCCCAATTGATAGTAATGGCTGCACCTTACGTACTTACAAGGAATTCCCACCATTTTTCCAGTCCCTACATGTGCAACTATATACGATTGAACATATCAACACTTACAAATGTCTTCCCAGTAGAGATAGTAAAGAATCCATTCATGAATTGAATAACTGGAAGTGCCTCTCCTTATGTGTCATCACCTTCTCTTCAATCCCCCAGCTCTATGCACCTTACTGGTGTTTGACTCTTCTTTATGCTTAACTAGTAAGGCACCCAAAGTTAACATGTGTTCGATATGGAGAAGCTGCAAATGGATTGATGTCACTCATTTTTACCATCAAATAAATCAACAAGGTTGGTGGTCATTTTGTCCCATCTTTGTTTTGGGAACTTTGACATGACCCAATGTTCAAGTGCATTTTCTTCTACCCATGTGTCTAAAGCTTGATTATAATTTCGTAGTTCATACATGCAAACATTGTAATTTGGCTCTACCCCTTACTTAAGTGATATTATCCTAGCCATTTAAGTGCGGTTTCTTTACCTTGTTTCCTCTAGTGTTATGCACAGTAAGGCTTCAAAATTCTCTTTAAGTGGCGATAACAATAAGCATGATTTTCAGCTCCAAAAATCTCCAAGAGAATGCCTTACTTATTATGGCAAGATGCCTATCGGAAACTAATCTAACTTCTCTATTTTAAACCGCTTTCTTCAAATTTTATACAAAACCATGACCAATCTTCATAATTCTACGACCTTACAACTCAGTACTGGTAGGAACATGAAGTCATTACCATTATCTTGCACTAGCCAGAAAATAATGCACAGCCATAAGGACCACTCGTGTGGGATGAGTCAATATATATGATAGAGCCAGTATATTCATGAAAACATGAATTGAAATTGAATGAGCAATGGGTGTTGTTAGAAATTTCCATTACTCAAATGTTTCAACTCGACAATGGTTCTCAGATTTGTTTGGATGACTATTTCACATCAAGGCAAAAGTTTACTTAGTAATTTTCGAAAGACCGTAAATTCTCTCTTTTGCTTTCTCCTTCATTTATAAGAAACTTGATTATAAGTTAATTGCATCACATGTTGCCTTACAAAGTCTTTATAAATTTGTCTAGGTTGATATTCAGGAGTGGACCAAATAACATTATCAATTACCAAAGAGGTACAAGTCGATCTAACCAAAGGTTGGTAAGAGGCAACATATTCTAAACTATGGTTATGAAAATTCCGAAAAGTATGGGCTTGAACCACATTAGATGACCTAATTACATGGCATGTGATTTTCCATGGGCCTTTCGACCAGCTGGCCCGCAACATGGTTGACACACCCCCTTCCAGTGACGGGTGTCGCTCATACGAAATCTGACCGTTACACTCTATGACTAGAAATCACCGTGAGCGAAGCCGTATTGCTTACTTCATCTCCCTACAAAATTTCTTTTATTTATAACCTGGGATTTGGTAAATCCAGCGTGGAAAAACTTGGCGACATAGCGGTGCATATCGATATAATTCAAATCCTATATGCATCAATTACTATATCAAATATGGCAACCAGCATCCAACACATTTGCATGTACTAAAACTATGTACATACATATATGTTCCTTCTCCCATATTCAAAGTGTTCCTTACAAAATAGCCCAATTACGGCGCCATACAATGTTGGGAGAAATCTTGTGTGCTCCACGGCGTCTTGCGTACCTATACCTGGAAAATAGTTTTAAAATCCCAAAATAATATGAGCTAAACGAGCTCGGTGAGTGTATCTTTTATAAAATGTTTTCAGCTTTTCGGGCTTGTCTCAAAAATGTAAAACTCTCTTTACAAATATTTTCGAAGCTTTACCACTTTGTTTATTGCTTTAAAAGTTTCTAAAACTTTTCTTTGCTTGCTTACTTTTATGCTTGTTTGCTTTTAAAAGTTTAATAAACTTTAAGCCTTACTTGCTTTGCTTTGCTTTTTCTTTAAAAACATAAAACTCTTATTGCTTGCTTGCTTAGAAGTTTATAAAACTTCTCAAAATTTCTCTTGCTTGCTTTATCTTGCTTGAAAAGTTTCTTAAAACATTTCACAAACCTTTTGTACAAAAATTTCTAAAACTTTTTCATAAACGGGAGCCTGAGCTCAACACATACTTTGAAATAAAACTGGAGCACGGGCTCAACGTTTGCTTTAAATCCACGGTTGGCTCCAACCCGATCGTTTGATCTAAACGGGAGCTAAGGCTCCAATAGGTTTTCTTTAAAACTCTGAGCACGGGTGTGTAGACGATGATTGATTTTCAAGCTGTATATCATATATCACCAGGCATCAACCACTTTGGAGCTATTTTTGCTTGCTGTACCCTGAAGTGAACTTTGGGCACGGGCATCGGCGAAATGCGATGGAAGGACACATCATCATCTTCCGGTGAATATGGTGGAATTGACCTTGTGTTGCCATCACCATAGCAATTTGATTAGAGCTCGCCAACCTTATATATGCTCTATGCGTTACCACGGTCTCCTTTAAATGCATGATGTACGCATGACTAAGTTTACCGACCCGGGGCAAAACTTCCTAATATGTGGATCTGCTCCATAGTGCACGTCTGGAATACCTTTGACATTTGCTTGTAGAACTAAGGAGCATTTTCCATAAATATTCACGCACTTTTGAAAAATGGTTTTACAATTTAAAACCATTTGCTTGCTTGAAAAATTGTTTAATTATTCAAAACCATTTGCTTACTCGCTTGCTTGCTTTGAAAAATGGTTTAATTATTCAAAACCATTTGTTTTACTTACTTGCGAAAAATGGTTTACCATTTAAAACCAATACTTGCTTTTCAAAAATGGTTTAACTCAAAACCATTGTGATTTCTAATTCATTGCTTCTTGAAAATGGTTTGCAATCAAAATCACTGAAATACTAATTAATAAAGCTTAGGTTTATAATAATAATAATAATACATGTATTTGGAAAATGAGTTTAGAACACTCACCTCTTTGCTTGCACTAAAACTTGAGCACAGTTCCACACTTTTCCCGCCTTTGCTTTTTAACCTACACACTCAGCCAGAATACAGGAAAATATTCATTACCTACATAATCCCTTCATAACATATGCTCATATACCAATCCTCGGCGAATAGATCGGCGGCGAAGTGCGCTCGTTTTTAAATAGTTCTAATCTTACCAGAACCCTATCTTAATCATTTAATAAGGTTCGACTATAGGTGTATGAATTCGGGCTTAATTTGCAAAACAACGTCAGGGCATTTAAATCTACGTGTGCAGTACACCTGGACTGTCTGGTACATGTTGCATTTTCATTAGCATGTACCGGTACCATGTTGGCCTCTGATGACACGTCTTAGGGTACACCCTAGCATGTCTTTTAAGTACACCCAGAAATTTGCCCCAGATTTGTTATTTTGCCACTTTTGCTACCAATTCACTTCATACAACTTCTATAATTCATAACACCCAAGAATCATCATGTGATCATCAGAAACAACTTCCGCAAACTTGAATTGGTGGTTTGGAACTCATACCACAAAACCCTAGGTGAAAATCCAAGAACTCAACCTAGGTCCACCAATTCTTTTTAAAAACCATATAATTTGATGATTCCATGTTTATTTTCCACCAATTGGGGTTTTACTCTCATAACCCCAACAATTCAAAGGTTTATGTGATCTTTGCACAAAACCTAGATCAAAGGAGCAACTAATCTCACATTTTCCAAACCTTAAGAACAGTGCCCATGATTCCAGGCAAACACATACGAATTTTTGGTCTTCTCCTTGCTTCTTCCCTCCTCTTCCTCTTCCTTGCTCTTCTTTCCTCTATTCTCCAAATGTGGAGCCCAGCCTTTGGAAACCAAATGAATATTTTGTTTGTCTCCCATTTATAATCTCAAGTCTCTTCTAATTACAATTGATCCTTCATACTCCCCGAGAATTTTAAGATCAACTTTTGATTTATATGATGGCCCATCTCTACTTGTTTTTATGACTTACATGTCCTTGTAGTCAATTACAATTTACCGCCATAAAGCGCAAAATTCCGGGTTCCATAATTTATCATTTCATATTTTATCTCCAAAATATTACAATATGACATGGTACTCTTATACACCCCTACAATATGGTATCTTTCTCTCGGGACCTTGGTGTTACAATGGTCATGTGCTAAGAACTATTCTCTTAAAAAGAATATCGAAATATTAATAAAGACATCATATACATAACATCTAAAAATCTGAAACGTGGGAAGGAATATTATTACTAATAATACGCATTTTCAAAGCTTGTCTAATGAAGTTCTGGTGCGATTCCAGCATCTTTGGGAAAAACCTAATGAATCAAATGCAATGACTCTTTGGAGATATCCATACGAATTACCACATTGGCATCAATAGGAGATGTAACTAGAGGTGAAGAATTAGAGGCGACAATAGGTGTTGGGGGACTGCCAAAAAGTGAAAAAATAATCAAACATGAAGAACCTTATACAAGTGAAATACTAACAACGTAAGTAACTAAGGGTATACGATATTTACATTGTCGGTTGACCCGCTATCTCTTCACAAGTAGATACATATAAACAACAAAATTTATCGTTGTATACAGCTTCTTGATACTGATGCATCATCATCTAATGGTACTAAACGCGTGGATCAGGTGGGTGTGACTAATTTTAGTTGAAATGGGCTGAATATCCATCCTGACAGAACAATCATACAAATTCTTGGACATATTATATACGATTAACATCGAATTGATTCGCGAGGATTACCACTATATTTGCGATCCTGAGACTGGTAACCCATTCACCTCCTTCATGAATGTAGCAAAACAATATCCATCCATCATATCCTTAGTTTACAAACATTTGGAATAAAATTAATATAAAACTCGATAGGATAGGAAAATAAGGAAAAATTTAATGAGAAAGAGCAAATTATCTATGATGGGAACATATCTAAATGGATTTTCTATCGAAAGAGTCTGTCTGAGACAAATGCATAGTATAAGCAAATTTTATTGCTTGCAGACTATAAGGATTTTCCATTTTGGCAAACTTTTTTAGCCTTCATTTTGCAAACAATCATCACTCACGTAACCCGTTTCTAGGTTTTATGCAGCTAGGTTGAAGCAGAAAGCACCCAAATACAATAAAGTAGTTATGACAAAAAGGACATTGGTTACAAATATTACATCCATTCAGTAAATAGGTTCTTTAGATACACATCATACTTTCATAAGTATTATATTATAAAACGCCAATTCATGCTTTCTATGTTTTATGACAAATCAAAGCCTTCTATTAACACCCGGAAAGTTTGAGAAAGTTAAAAGGAAAGGCATCTTGAGAAAGATTAATGATAGAGACAAAATTGACATGTCCTTCCTGAAAGTGGATTCAAAAGTGAAGAAATCTAAAGATGCCAAAAATTTCCCGAGGAAGACTAGAAAGGGATTGTCTCTTCCTATCCTAAAAAAGGATTCACACACTAGATCATGTTCATTGGAAGTGTTGCCTCCAGCTTAATAGGATCTTGTGTGTGGATCTTTCCTCTAGTTTCTTCAAATATGTTTGAAAAGGTCTTATGTGGAAAGTTCATCTTGTGTTGGAATTCCGACCCTTTTCCCCTTCGTTTTACCCTTTTGTTTGTATAATTAATTATTGGATGTTAATTTTGGTGAGTTGTGCTCTATGTTTAAATATATGAGTGAACCCTATCCCTTTTTAGTCCCTTCTTACCTTTTTCATATGAAGTCATAAAAAATAAGGGGAAAAGAATAATGAAGAAGGTGAAACAAAAGCTGGGTGGATGTATTCAACTTCTGTTCTGATTTCGCCAGTTCAATTTAAGTTTCTTATTTATGAATCGAAGTACAAAATCAAATAAAACAAAATTTTGTATAATTGAAGAAATGGCACAAAGCAATTGAAGAAAAAAGAACATAACCATTTGGGAAAAATAAAAAATCACAACATAGATATATTTAGAAAGAAAAATTCTGGTGCATAATATCAATTTCAAAGGAGTAAGTTTTTACATTTGTTTGGAGTCTTCAAATGGTGAGATGGGGCAACGTAGTGAAATCAAAGCAAAGATCAAGGTTGCTTGAGACAGGAGCAAGTTATTACCTTGTCTGTTTAGTCTTTCAAAGAAGTAAGGTGGGAGGCGATCTGCAGGGAACCAAATCAATGAGGCCTGAGTTGTGGTATTTTCTTGTTAGGGTTATGAAAACTTCCTTCTCGGGATTCTTAATTTGTTTCTTTATCTTCTTTCCATCGGTGTTCCAAAGAAAATGGAGTTTAAGGTTTGAAAGGAAAAGGAAAGAGGGAGTGTGAAAGAGAATGTAGTGTTTTTTTTGTTTTTTGTTTTTAGGATTAACTTAGGTGCTTGGAGTGTGAGGTGGATTCTAGACAAGGTATTTTTGTCCAATAATATACACTCAGCAAATAATTTTTCCAAATTAACATCTTGTTATTGAATTATCAAAATTTTGGTTTAAAAGTCTCAATATTTCCAAATTGACAGCCTATAACCTACTTTTCTCATAAAATAAAGATGAAAAGATAGTCGTCATAATCTTGTCGATAAAAGTTGTAGATTTTGTTTCTAGACCACGATAGAACATTGCCCATATACCGACGGAGGAGCTAATAATTCACTTGAGTCGGTAGGATATCAATTAAATCACGTAGACATAATAATATCGGATATAGATTCTATAAATAAGTGTTTTGGGATACTTAACACACAACATTTCACCATAAATCAAATTCCTCTCACCTGTGTGTAATATTCTTTCATATGTTCATCCTTTCGCATGAGAAACAAGCAAGTCTCGATCTTGAAGTTCTTGGATCAGCTTGCATTAATTGGAAGATTAAGTCGCGTGACAAGAAGCATAGCAGGGCATCCATCTACCATCAACAAATTAAATGCATCATTGCAAATGTGTGTAATATTCTTTCCTAATGTTCATCTATCTGCATGAGGTATCTAGTCTCGTCACAGAAGTTCTTGGATCAGCTTGCATTAGTGGAAAGACTAAAGGAATTGGTGTTTGTTTTGACTTAATCTGCAAACTATTCCCAGTTTCGACATTAAGATGTTTCATTTTTAAGTACAAACCTATTCACTGAAATTTTTTTTAAAGTTTGGAATAGAAAAAGTGATGAAAATATTTGAAACTTTACATTCGGAAAAAGTTATTTCCACTAAAATGAAAAAGCTTCGCCGTTATCCAACAAGGAGAAAATTGGCAATACACCTTCTTGGGATGACAATGGGGAGGGTTTAGGACGAAATGATCCCATCTGACCATTCGTTCATTTTAGATTAGAACTTGTCTTATTTAAAAATTAAGCGGGGCGAGACAGGGATGAGAAAATTTTCAAACTGATCCACGTTTACATTTAGTTTTGTTTTATTTTTTATTTTTTTATATTTGATTTTTATTTTATTATATTAAAATTAATATATTTCATAAAAATAAAATATTATAATTTTATAAATTATTTGTTAAAAAACATTCTAATTATTATTATTATTTATATTAAAGAGTATAAAATAAAATAATAAAAGTATTTTAAAATATATAATGGGTGAGTGAGGAGTAACCAATACACCTTAAACAGATTATAATTAAACCAAACTAGTCTCATTGCAGACTTGAGACAAGACGAAGAACCAAATAATCCGTCCCATTACACGAGGAAATACGAAATAATCCGTCGAATTGCGAGAAGCTGGAAATAATCAGTCCCGTTACCATTCTTCTGAATTACCTAATGTTGAAACAAACAACAATACTTAATCTTTATTAAGTCTTATTCGATATAAGTTGGACCACATTGGTATTAAGTAAAAACAAAACAACACCTAAGTCGTGACAGAAGCTGAACAGGAAACCCTTTGAGACTAGAGAAGCTCATGATGTTTTTGAATGTCAATTGCTGAATGCATTTTATTCTCTTAAATAAGTTAGGATGAGCTACGATAAGTTCCAGATGGGAGGACTGTGACACCTGTGATACTCTCTTCTAGTGCTAATGATGTTGATGAATCGTCTTAAAACAATTTAAAAGACTTGCCAAAACACTGTGAAAAATTTGATTAAATCGAGGATGAATCGAAGAAATGAAAGATGAAATCTGAGATAAAAATCGAAAATAAGGTTTTGGAAGATGTGGATGAGAATCTTGGGCTGAAAATGAAGTTAAGAACTTGAGCGAGATGGTAAAAGCAGTTGCCGACAGTTTTGGCATTGCCTTACTAGTGTGGAAGAAGTTAACGTGAAGCTGAAATCAATAAATCTTCGTGAAGAAGTAGAAACACTCTAGGGTTACATTTTGTCTACATGTATTATCTGTTTTTGTTTTAACTTTTTGTTTGGTTAGATATTGAGGTGTTAGATGCATTACACTACACGAAATCAATAACTTTTTAAGTCATATTATCAGATTAATCTTCGTTAATTAGGATAGTCATGGGACCAGTAAAGTTGCATTCCTAGGACTCAGAATTCAAGATTTTGGTTAAATTGGAAGAAGACTTCTTATATCACCTACATATGTTCGATATTATGTATTGTACAGTCTTTAGAATATATTTATGTTCCACTATATACTTCAAGTAGAGAGCAATAGAATAGCATTATGGAGTCTTTGCGGGAGTCTCTCTCCTTGTAAAATAGGCTACAATAATATGGGTTCCTGCAAAGCCTCTCTCTCTCTCTCATTTTCTTTATAGGAGTCTTATTTCCAAACCAATACAATTTAAAAAAAAAAAAAAAAAAAAAAAAACTAAAATAATTTTGAAAAGTAAAGTAATGTCAAAACAATATGTCTGTCACGATTGAATTTTTTAAATTAATATTATCATGATCAATGATTAAGGCATTAGTAAAAATTAATGTCGTCTAGTGACTACTCAGTATTGTTGATAATATTATACTATCAATAGTTTAAGCATTATTTTGTGGTTTTCAATAACCCATATTAGTATTGGTACAAATAACCTATTTATGTCCAAAACTTTATTTAGAGTCTTTTGAAAAATAGAGAGAAAAAATATAATGAAAGAAAATTAAAAAAAAAAAGTTTAAACTTGATAAATTAATTTTATATACTTATTCAAACTCATTTTTATTTGTTTATCTTTTATATTATATAAGTATTAAGAAACTAAAAACATGCAAAATTTTAAAGAATATTAATCATATTTTATTCTCAATTTATATTTTCATTATGAAAATGAGAAAATCATTTTTCTTTCCCTAATATTTCAAGTTCAAAACATGATTATGGAGTGTCATATCAACCAAATTCGAATGAATCAAACACACTATCGATTTTTTCTTAAAAACGCTCATAAATTATGTAATATATGAAGAATCTATAATAAATTATCGTTGGTTGACTTCATCCTCACTCTGGTTATATGAATGTTTGCTAATCTTTCAATTTTGTTGTTCTTATCGCATTCTTCGATTTATCAATTTTTTTGTGACTTTTGGTCTTGTAGGCGGTATCAATATATGATATGTCGAGTAATATTTTCACCAATTTTTTGTGACATTTACGTCACTTGATGCACACATACCAACTAAATATATATATATATATATATATATATATATATATATATATCACTGCTGCTATATATATATATACCATATATATATATATTAATATATTTTTCCTTCTAGCAATTCTTTTGCTCTGTTTGTTGGGAAATTTATCAAAATTTCCTTTTTGATGTTGACTTTGGATGAAAATTTTGGGCCAAGAATTATTGGGGAATGAAAACGAGATGATGAATTTTTTTACATTTCCCAATAAATTTTTCTTTTCTTAATACTGAGGAATAAATTTTCTTTTGTTCAACATTTTCATATGTGGAGATGACATGGATAGAGGCCGAGGTATTTTGGTCCTTCAATCAAAATATTTTTCATTACTTACGGTTTAAATATTCTCATATTAGCGCACAAAAACATAACTTTTTCTTTTTCCTGAAATATAGAAATTTGCTTTTTTACAAAAGGTAACCATGTGAACCTTAGCCTCATTTTCTCTTTACTTTCTTTTCTATTCACTCATCTTCCTTAAGTTAGAAGTGTATAATTTTTACCATTTTAATGTAAATCACTCAACACATATCTTTCTATCAATTTATTCCTTAAAATAGTTATTCGACATAGATTTAAGTTTTATCTTGTTTATATCATTGATTTCGTTATTTTTATTTGGGTATTACAGTTTCATAATAGTCTAGTACGATGGTTTTTCGTTGTCTTGTTATAACTTTCATTTTATTATTGGGCAGATGAGATGGAAAAACATATTAAACTAGACAAAACAATAAATCAGATTTTGACTTGTATAAAGTGAATTAAGTATTCGTTATTGTAGTATTATCAGGCAGCCAGGCTTTGAACCGATTTATTACGCTATTAAACTAGATGTTGTTCCATCTTCTATTGTTTTTAGCAAATTACACATTTATATATGTTTTTCTATCTAAGTTATTCCACATAGATCTAAGTTTTATCTTATTTATCGTGATTTTGTTATTTTATTGGGGCATTTAGTTTCATGTCATCCTAGTACGATGATTTGTTTCCGTTGTAACTTTTCATTTGTGTGTGGATAATTCAGACGAAAAAACTTATTAAACTAGATAAAGACAACAAATTAGATTTTGACTTGTAGAATTGGAATTATAAGTATTCTAGTCATTGTAGTATTATCAAACTTATAAGTTTTGAACCTACGATTTAATGCAGCTATTAAGCTAGATGTTGTTTAATTTTCCTATTGTGCAGCAATTACACATTTGTATGTGTTTTCTATCTATGTATTAAAGCTAATTTGAATCAATAAAATAATTTTATTTTCAAAAAAGGAATTATTCATAATTTTTACTTTTAGAAGGGCCGTTTATTGGAAACTGTGCAATGGATCTTGGTGATCGTGGACCGGCAATTCTCTGTGACGCTCGGGATTGACACATTTGCCTCCACTTTGTCATGGAGTCATCACCTTTACGAGTTTCTGTGTAAACAGCAATATAGACTTGAATTTTCATCCTAAAATCCCTTTCGAAAACCTCACTTCATACGTTGAATTCATCAGTGAATCCGTGTTTTCCGGCCGAATGAGAGAAATGGAAGAAAGAAGTCTTTCAGTAAATCAAATCCTCCACGGATAGTCGATGAGTTGGATCTGTGGCTTTCAAACTGTCGAAAATTAGGAAGAACGGAATGTCTGGCCCGATCAAAGCTTCTTTAGAATTTTAAATTTTAATACCAAGGCTACGGGTTAGTGGTTTCGCCGCTGTCATCTTGTTCTGATTCTACACTTAATGAAGAGCCAGTTGAAGATGCTTTCGAGACCTAGGGTTATTCACCGCCATTTCACACTTTGAGTCATGGATCTTCCTAGGACCGTAGCCTTTGGTTTTTAAATTTTTCGATTTTTATTTACTCTGTTTTCCAGATTTGGATGTTGAGTATTGAGAGGAAGGAAAAAGACCGATAAAGCAGTAAAGGGGAAAGGTTGGTCGATTCCAAGTGATCATGAGATCCCAACTTATTGAGTTTCATATTCCTTAGAACTACGATGCATGACCTCAATCAGAAGTAAGCCTTTTTCATGTGATTTCCTCCTGAAGATGGAATATATCGGTTAAGGCCCTCGAGTTAAGGCACTTTGAGAGCCTTCTCTTGGATTAGTGAAATCATGATGCGCACAATTGGTCATGCATAATCTTGATAAGCACATGAGCTCCTGTGATTATCACTGGAATTGAACCTTTCTACTTATCGTCTTTAGTTTATATAGCCCTCATGTTTATCTTGGAATCAGCGCCCGGTATTCACTTTGTTTGTTTAATTTCAAAAGTACCAATTTTAATTTTAGATTCTATTTGTTATTCTACCACAGTTCGCATTTGTTTGATGAAATTTTATCCCTAGTTTAAAAACTTAAAAATTTTATGGGAAGCGATTTTGTTTATAAAAATTATTTGAATATATATTGGAGAAAGGAGTAAAAAAATTTGACATTTAGCACACTTTTGTGTTTGAGTTTTGAGTTTTCAATTCAAACTCTAAATTTTCTAAAACCATGTTTACTTATATTTTTGCTTTTGAATTTAAACTTTATTTTCCATGTTTTTCTTTTAAAAAATATGAAATATAAACCATCATTTTCTTCAACTGAAAAAAGATGGAGTACCAGTCGCAACAGCATTTAGAGTTAATTACAAAATAGATACATTGTTATTTGTTACTTGCGATAGACAACTTAAATCGATATGATTGACAACAATGAGGTAGTTAAGCTCACTACAAATGGTGATGAAAAACTAGAACATGGCTTTCTAATAAAACATAATGTTGTATCCTATGTGCTAATATGAAGTCCACTAGTAATAAGGAGAGTGAGTATGATGAAATAATAATAAATTTAGAGGGAGCAAAGTTTTCTTATCACAACTGCAACTAAAAAATGTTAGTTGTTTTGTTAAGGAGTAAAGAAGAAATACTAAAATTTTTAATTATTTGCTATTAAAATAATAATAATTATTTCTAAAGAAAGTTATTCTTGAAGTCAGCAAGATCATTTGAAGATAAATTGGAGTACGTGACATCAGCGAGATGACAAAAGGTGGTTGGTGACATGCATAATCTATCAAATAATTTCATTTACGTGATTGAAGAACAAGGCTGACACCCTATATAATTTCTATGCTGTTGGTGTTTACATATTGTTGATTTGTATCATTTCTTTTTTCTCCTTCCTTTGGTTGATCCTTATCTCTTATCCAAAGTTTGGGACAATTGGCAACTAACAATGGCGGGGACACCCAATCTTTGGTTGCTGGTTTGATGGATTAGGTGAAGGATGGAGAAGATATTTCATGTCACGACATGTCGCGGGTGATGAGCTCGGCACGTATGGTTGGACACATCAGAGTGGAAGGGATTATGGACATCAGATGTGGCGATTGACCGGGGCATGACCTTGGCTACAGAGTTTCTTGAAATCAAGGAGGATGGTAGTGGCTATGGAGAGGCGGACGGTTCGAATTGATGTGAAAAGTGAAGTAAATGTCATATCTTATCTCGCATAATGGAGTTTTTTTACTGGATCTGTTGGTAAAAACACTGTCTAGAGTGAGGCAAATGTGTACGTCTTTGAACACACTTATAATTGATGTTAAACTCTAGGTTGAGTTTGTGTTCAAATTGATGTATAATCACATTGCGATCTTGTTTTAAAAATATGGGAAACCTGGTAAGGATGTTAAACTATGTCATTGGTTAAATTTTGTTTTGGTAAATTTTTTACGGCTTATTATGAATATATACTTAAAAGCTAACAAACAATTCTTGATATCTTCATTTTACTTTTAAATTTTAGAAATTCTAAAAATTTGTACCCGGAGGAATAAGAGGAAGGGACATGGGAGGAGAGCTGCCTACTTCTGTTTAGCAGAGTCTTGGTTTTTTCAGTTGATGGTTATAAGGATGAAATTTTCAATACAATGAACAATATTTGTGAAGGAGATCAGGTTAAAAGGCAAGGGGCTGAGACAACAAAGTTTGATAGAGAAAGAAAGAAATTAGAATGGAATATGAAGGAGAAAGAAGGCTGAAAAGGGGGTTCAAGCGAGACGAGGAGCACACTTGGGTTGGTAATGAAGATCAAATTCTTTCATGGAAAGGAGGGGGGAGATTCGAATGATGCTTCAAAGGAAATCATTAAGATGTTCGCAAAACTTAAGCGGATAACGGATTTGTATTCGAGGGAAACAAAGTAAAATCTTGTTACAAGGGTTGAGTAGGATGCGGTGCTAGTAGCTTTGTGGATTGGGTAGCTTCTTGTTCTGAGGGTGCTTCCGGAGGGGTTGTTATTCTTTGAATCTGCAGGAATGGTCCGGGTTGGTCTAAGATGGAGGAGAGCAACCACACTTTATCTGGAGGTTGGCCCCATCGCGTGATTTTCTGGATCTTCTGGGGCATTCTGAGACCCACAAAAAAGGAAGTCAGGCTGGGGGCTATCAAAGTTATGTGGGGAAATCCATGGTGTATATGGGGTGATTTTAATGTCCTAAGATTCCTGGGAGAAAGAAATAAGGAAGGAAGATGGACATGAACCATGAGAAGATTCTCCCAAATTATCGATGAGTTAAGTGAAAGATCTTCCCGCTTCGGGGAGGAATTGTTTCGCAATTTGAGGACCGGGAAACCAAAGAATGAGCTAGGTTAGACCCGATTTGCGATCACGGTGACTGGGAAAGTTATTTCGAGGGAATGCTGCAAAGCACTACGCCAAGACCTCTTTTGAGTATTCCAGATCCACGTTGATTGGAGGGAGAAGCGAGTTTAGTTCGGCGGCCACTACTCTTTTAGCTTTGGCTTACAGTGGCTTAACACGGAAGGTTTAAAGTCTTATTGATGGGTGGTGGAAGACCTTCAATGTTAGGGTCTAGTAGTTTTTGTGGTGGCGGAAAATTAAAGCCCTCGAATTAAGCTCAGGTTGGAATAAGGAGAGGTTTCGGGAGGTTGAGATGAGAAAAAACCATGCTTTGAAAAACATGGCGTTGTGGGATATAATATGTGGGCCTTAAGACCCCTGACTTAATCAAAGCTTGATAGAAAAATAGTAGAGTTAGAGGAGTTTAAAAGATGAGCGTTGTTGAAGGAAATAATGTGGAGACAAAAAAGTACATGGAAAATTGGCTTAAGGAAGGTGATAGAAATACAAAATTCTTTCATAAAATGGCAAACTCCTATAAGAAAGCATAGTGAAATGACAAGTCTAAAAATTGACGGGCTTTGGCACAAGGAAGGCCAAGATTTGCAACAAGGCATTGTTAATGCATTTCAATCCACACCTTTATTGATCACGGGGATTGGAGAGGCTAATAATGGAGAAGTCCTAACCTTCTGGCTGGAAGATCAAGAAGCTGCTAGGTTGGAGAAGCCTTTCATGGAAGAGGAAGTTTTTGTCTCTCTTCATGAGTAAATGGGGAGAAAGCAAGCTGGGCGAATGCGTTATCACAGGTAGCTTTTGGCAATTCGGTTGGGGAGAGGCAATCAAAGGTGAGTGATATTGACTATATTTAAGGATTTCCTTGTTTTTGGTAAATTTATTATGAAAAGTCTGAACTCCACCTTCATAGTGATAGTTCAAAGGAGAAGGGGAGGGACACATTATGATGTTCCTAAGATGCAGACCTATAAGTCTTGTGGGGGTCTCTACAATCTGATAGCAAGGTTTTAACAAGCAGGTTGAAAAAGGTGATATGGTAGGTTGGTCCATGAAAACCCAAAATGCAGCTGTGAAGGTAGATAAATTTTGGATGCCTCTCTAACTGCGAAAAATGAAGTGATTGATTCAATGACAAGGAGGAAGGAAAGGAATCCTGTAAATTAGATGTTGAGAGAAACATGACAAGAAGCTTGGGTGGAAGTTTCTTCTCCACCGGTACTTTTTCGGAGATGGGCTTTGTTAGTAAGTGGATAGGGTTGATACAATGGTAAATTTCCATAGCCTCCACTTTGATGATTATCAACGTGAATCCCGATGGGTTTCTTCAAAAGCACAAAGGGTTTCACGACGGGGAGATCAGTTAGCCCTATTTTCTTGTCTTGGGGATAGAGGCATTCTCTATCTGATTGATCAAGAAAACTATAAGGGGAGGCTATCTTGATTATAACCTGAGGCTATTTTGGTGATGTAGAACATATCCCTTGTTAGTAATGATTCTTGGTTTTTTAGCCAAGATTCGAGGATGAAATGTTGTATCTAAGTTGGATCCTGCTGTACTTTGAAGCTCTCTCGGGGCTTGAGAATCAACCTGGATAAGAGCGTCATTTTGCCAGTGGGTATAGTGGAGAATTTTAACCAACTGGCATGTGAGATGGGGTGTAGAGTAGGATCCTCCTTCTCTTACTCTTAGGCTTCCTCTTGGCTTTAGGTTAAATTCTTCAAGGGTATGGGAGGATTGAGGAGAGATTCAAAGAAGACTCAGCTTGGAAGAGATAGTATATCTCGAAGGGAAGACTTCTCACGCTAATTAAACATCTTTGTCCAATATGCCTATATACCTACTATCACTTTTTAGGATGCCCGAGAGTGTCAAAAACAGATTGGAGAAAATTTAGAGATTTTTCTGGGAGGCTCTATAGTTAGAAAAATCCACCTGAATAAATTGGAACTCCATAAGCCGGGGAAGAGGAAAGGGTGGTTTTGGGGATCGAGAAGGCTATGAACCTCTTAAATAGGCTTTTGGGAAAGTGGGCTTGGAGGTTTGCGGTGGAGGATAACTTCTATTGGAATCTCATTGTATTCAATACTTGCAGTATATGTTCCTGAGCGGCCAAATTTGGTTCACTCCTTACCACAGAGGAAGCCTATGGAGTTGGTCTTTGGAAGTCTATTCTGCAAAAAGAGATTGATGCGGCAGAAAAGTGTGTTTAAGCCCAAGGGGGATGAGTAGGAAAATCATGATACGGGAGAGACAATTGAATTGTGGAAGACAACGCCTTTAGGAAGTTAAAGAGGCTGCGAGATTTGGGTGAGGGAAGATGGTGGTAGACACAGGTTTCAAGTTTCCTAAGGTCTTTTAATGATTAGATTGGGCTATCCGGGGTTCATCAGTGACTAGCAACATCAAAATTTCCCCTTTGGTAAAGGACAATCTGTTTTGGAAGGGGGATGTGTCGGGGTCCTTCACAGTTAAATTTTGCTTCAAATTGTTGGAAGGTGTTTCTCCCCATAAAGCCCCCTGCAAAATGTTATGGAGCCAGCATATCCCTTCCAAAGTTAGTTTACTGGTGTGTTGGGAATTAAGGTTCTTACCTCAACTCATACGGCTTGGTCTTCATTTAGCCAACATGTGTCCTCTCTGTAGATAGGAGGAAGAAGAGCTAGCTGTCACCACAATCCATGTCATGCGATATGGGGACAATGGATGATCATACTACGCATTTGGTGTTGTACTTGCCTTTCTGAGTAGATCTAATCCAAAGCTAGATGCACTTCCTATTAGGAAAAAAGCTAAGGCTATTCGGAGAGTTGCTCCACCTTTTAATCTGACTCTCGAAAGAGAACAAAATTATTTGAAGGCGATTACTTTTCCAGTGAAGCTAAGCTGATTATCTAATCATTGTTCGTGGGTGGGTTTATTCCAAGCGCGGATATCGGTTACAGTAGATTGCTTTCTTGTATAGGTTCTATGGCTATGACGAGGCCGGCGCGGTGTATAAAATGAATGCCTAAGTCTTGCATGGGGTACACGTAGCCCCCCAATGTCTCGTGTGTAGCGTGCGGATGTCGATCCTGAGGGGAAAGGTGAATTGACTACAGAGGTTCTGCTTTTCAGACAATATCTGAATAAAAGAGTTTAGGATAAAAGTAAGTAAGAGGCGCAACTAAATTTTGTTGATTCTAGTGAATTAATGGTGTTGGCGTCTAGGGTTAAATCGCCCCCTATCACGTTCAATGGATTACTTTTCTAAAGATATTGTTGTTCAATCTATTTGTAATATGTCAATTAGCGAGGTGATCTTACCTACGAGATATCCTCTCTCGAGGTATATTCGCCTATTTCGTGAATAGAATCGAGTATATCTCTATCTCGACTCGGTATTCCGAAATGCTTAAATGTTCTAACCTCAAATGCCACCTTCAGGTTCGGAATATCTCTATTAACCGAATCGGCTAAAGGCTACTCTACCGAGATCCCTGAATACCCTCATCTCTGAGATCTGGGATCCTCAGTTTGATTATGCTAACATTGGCCGAACATTAACATATAATTGAAATGGGTATAAGTAGATCAAACAATTAATAACAAGCGAATAACATGAAATATCAAACTTTAATCCATTGTACATAGCCGGGTTTGATGTAACCCTAGAAAGAGATCTAGAACATAATGAAGAAAATATAAAACTGTTTAATAAAGGAAACATTGTTCTAAAATCCGAAAATATCCGAAAGATGAAAAGCGTTACAAATCCCGGGCACTTCCTTGAAAGTCGGTGTCACCACGCTCCGGCTTTATTGCCTCGTTCGTGCGCTTCAGTCTACCGGTTATGAACCTAATTTGCTTTTAATGATGAGGGCTAGATTTTCGGCGGCCAGCGGCGATGGTGGCGATCGCGGCGTGAAGTGGTGTACGGCGTGGGGGCGTCCGCGGCGTGGGGACGTCGCGCGGCGTGGGGGCGTCGCGACGGGCGCGTCGCTGACGTGGGCGTCGCGCGGCGATGGGGAGCGTCGCGGCGGTAATGATACTTCATCGCCTTGTTCCCGTTTGTTTCCAAAATGCGCTACCGTTTGCTCTTTTCACTAATGCTCCTGCACATTCACAAAGACATCAACTTTCGATATTCTAGTCACAAAACCCCATAAAATTACTCTAAAATAAACGGAAAATGTAGGCGTAGTATAATAAGTGTTTAGCGCTCATCACACCCCCGAGCTTGTTTTGCTTGTCCTCAAGCAGAGCGGAAGCTCTAAACGAGGACACACCACCCGACATAATGTAACTCACACTAATCTGTTGATCACATCTTTGAAAAATAGGGGATCAATTTGGGTAAACTCCACATACCCAACATTTTGCTCGTGCTTCATTGAAGCGCTCTGAGATGTTGACTTTCGGTAGAAAATTCGATTGAGATAGGTAGAAGCCCGACTAGTGCATCAAATCCATGGTGTTCAATAGCCCCTTACCCCAAAATCCTATGTGCTTATAATGGTGACTTTCGGTATATGCCTGGGTTCCGATACCCCGAACTTAAACTCAGCCCGCACGTGGGAAGAAGCGAACTAGACAAGGATAAGGCACCCATTTATTTATGTCCACACATACCTGAAAATGTCCTATGTACAAAAACAAAAATGGAAGAAGACCTAGTGCCAAGAAGTTTTAGCAGTGTTCTGTAGCGAGGATCCATTAGTGACTCCCCACCGAGTTAGTTAAGAACCTTAGGCATTGATTCCTTCAAACTTCACCCGAACGCTCAGCCAAACTCAAGCGGCCTAGGTTGCGTGAATGATCCATCTTCTGTCCCATGTAGCGGGCCGGTGAGTCAATGACTCCGGCCCAGGTTGGCTCGGGGCATTGAAACTGATAGGCCCCTCGGACGTGTGCCGGAGTTCCGATTGGATGATCAGCTTATTCTATCATATACCTATTTTTGTCATATTTCTTTTTCTTTTTCTCCTTTTCCTATTGTTTTTGTTTTCTCTTTTGGTTGGGCTCGTGTGATCCTCTTGATTAGGTGTCCCATCCTCAAATGATTCGAATCTCCCTAGGTTGATCAGACTTTAGTAGTTAGTTCAAACACTGTGCATATAAAAAGTCACTAGTGTGTGAGTGTGATAGGAGTTTTTTAGATGGTTTCTTGACTACGAGTTGATTCACTTTAACCCTTTTCAACTATTCAATCTAATTAAAGGCATGAAGCAAATGTATGCAATTGAACAAGTTCTGTGAACTGATCGAAATTATGATCCTAATTTTCAACATGGCACACATGTACTGCGATTACTACATGCAAGAATGTCCTAAAATATAATCGACAACTAGCATGACTCATAAATTAAGTAGATGTAAAATAAGTAAAACAAAACACACTAATATACGAACACGCTAAAAATACTACACACTACTAAACGAAACGATAAACAAAACCTGGCTTATGGTACCCGATCACCGTCCCTCTACGAACAAAATATCGATTGTCCAGTAGTAAGATAAAAGCTATAGAGGAAGGGAACTCCCTGAATATCCTTTGCGGTGGAGGTGGTGGAGGCAGTGAAAAGCCAGAGTGCAGGCGAAATTTGGGCTGCATAGGCTACTTTCTTTCAACAGTAGGATGATGGCACGATTGGCGGAGAGCGCCCGCATATCAGCCGCGTCTACATGTCTGGGTAGCGGGCTGGTGCTCCACAGGTCTACGCTCCAGGCGTCGAAATGCTCGATGGCCTTGACTGCCGGTCCTCAAGATGCAGGAAGGGCCCAGGAGGAGTGGCCGCTGTAATTGGCAGGGAGGTGGTGGAGGTGGCTGGGATGGTGGTGGAGGTGGTCGAGACGAGGACTGGCCAATGTCCTCCTGGGTGTCACCCAGGAATCAAAGCGGCGGAATGTCGGAAGCTCGTCCTCGTCGGAGCTCGTGACCAGAGTCGTAAACCCCCTCGGTGGCGGGACAGGGGTGTGTCGACCCCGACCGATATGGCCTTGATCGGATGAAGCCGGGCCCTCATTGGCTCGTCGGGCACCGAAGCATTTGCACAGCCAAGTATCGAAGGGTGCCTAGGTTCATCTTTATCTTCCGGTTTATGGGGATGGCATCCTCGATAACACCTTGACATCGAATGGGATATCCTGGATGATGGCGAAGTTGAGCAGGCATTTGAGTGATCACCTCACACGTCGTCGTCGGGATAGGCGAAGTGATGAAATGGTGCCAAACCTTAGGAATGTAGGCCAAATGCTTGGCCTTAGAGGTATTCGCATGGCCCGCTGCTGTTGATCCTCAGCTGCCACGGCCTTTTGTTGTCTGGCAGGATGACCTCATGGTAGTCGGGATGCTCGCGGAGCTGATCAAAGGTCCGGTGGGACATGCTCTAGGCCATAGAAACTATTGATCGACTCCGTGCGTCGACCAATACATCTCGCACCCTGACCTTTTTGAGGACATGGGAAGCGAGGTTGGCGTAAAATTCTCAAACTACGCTCATTGCCTTACCCATTTGGACGAGGGTTGGCGCAAAACCTTGCCGCGCTAGCCTCGATTGTCTTTCTAAAGAAATCATCGGGGTGATGAGAGCCCCTTCTCCTTAATGAAGGATCGGTTTTTTAAATTGTGCTTGCCATCGTCAAAACGACCTTCAGCGTTTATAAGCGAGGCATCGAGCGCGAGTCGGGTCCTCGATGGTGACTCAGCAGCGAAGCAACACGCCTCTTTGCAGAACCATACCCCAGCACAGACAACAAAAAAAAATCAAACACCTAATGTGTACCACAAAACAACTAAATAACTATCGAAGGACTCAACAAAACCTAAATGCTACTCAGAGACCCTAAAGGAACCTAGCTGACCCAAAGTGAGGGCCTACAATACCTATAGAATACGCGAAAGCAACAAATGAACCACAGGCTCGCGTGCGACTAGAATCGGGCACAGGTGGTGGGAATGCCTATGACCCAAAGCGGCCAAATGAGGGTGACTTACAATGGTGTGGCTTGGTGGGGTGGTCAGGCCGGTGGGATGAGAGCTTTCAGGCAGGTCCGGTGAAGTGGATCTTGGAAGAACTAGTTAGAAAGAATAATGGGTGGGGTTGTGAAATGAACCACATTCTTGGGCTAAAGCGAGGGACCACGTCGTGGCGTGCGAGGGTGGCGTCCGCGACCGTGACGGAGAGTATAACCCAGCGACGTCGCGTGGTGTCTCAACGTCGCTGACGTGGCGGGAGCTTTACAATTTGGCGTCGCGGCGCGTGAGAATACGCGTCGCGGCGTGACGGAAGAATGTTAAAATGGCGTACAGCGGCGTGAGAAATCGCCAGCGTGGCGGAGATGAGAATTTTGGCGATACGCGGCGTGAAATCGCGTCGCGGCGTGGCGGAGAATGTTAAAATTGGCGTCGCGGCGCGTGAAAATCCGCGTCAGCGGCGTGACACTTCAAAATTGGCGTCGCGGCGTGACGAAGCTTAAAATGGCGTCAGCGTGAGAATCCGCGATCGCGGCGGCGGAAAAGTGTCTGTAATAATTTTGAACACAATTACTGCCCACTTTTAGAAACCTCACGTGTAAACATCATTAGGGTATTGAACCTGTTGAAAGACCTATACCCACCTTCGGGTCACCACTGGTCGTAACCAATGAAACAACGTCGGGGACACAACTAGAAACCAAAATTGCTGAAAATAACTAATAGAGCTTGGAACTACAAAATTTAGGAACCTTAGGTTACCTCCCAAGAAGCGCTATGTTTAATGTATCGTTGGCTTTCGGCGACCACCAAACTCAATGTATTCGGGAACTCAAACTCCTGTGATCGTTGACTATACCTTCTGCGAGCGAAGGAATGACTTGCTTGTCTGCGAAAAGCTCGCCTCCATAAAATGCGGCTTCCAAGCGTTGGGTGGCTATTTGTGAATGTGCCTTTCGGGATGCAAACCACGCCCCACCATGGGAAAGGCCTTTGTTACCGTGAAAGGTTCGGACCATGAAGACTCATTTCCGGGAAAAAGCTTTGGTAGAATTGAATAAGAAGGACTTGTTGTCCCGAGGGCGTAAATTCTTTACGGTGATGCTTATCGTGCCAGGCCTTGGTCTTCTCCTTATAAATACGGGCGTTCTCATATGCTTCGTTTCTGAACTCATCTAGCTCACTGAGTTGGAGTAGTCGTTTCACCGGTAAAATCTTGTCCATGTTTAGTTGTCGGTGGCTGATAGGCTCGATGCTCCGATCTTGGAAGGTGCACGCACCTCGCTCGTCTGACGGGGACATACTAAAGGAGTTTAAATCACGGTCGCGTTATGCCGGGCGCATCGTCTATCTTTTAGACGATCCTTCTTGGAGTTGTTGGTATGTCTCGAGGATGCCCAGTTTAGGTTGGATACCTGCGCGCGTTTGATTGTGGGTGGTATGCAAGAGATGCGATGGCGTGTTTTATACTTTGCAAAACCTTGTCTAGTATCTTATTGCGAGAAATGCGTACCATTATACGTGATTAAAGCTCGAGGAGTTCGAAACGTAGAATATATTCTTCTTGGCGAGAAATTGAGCTGATCTTATCATTGGTTCGTGTTGAATCGACTACCGGCGCTTTGAGACATAGTCTGACTGACAAGATGTATAGAATTGTTGTATGATGCGGGAAATAGTCCCATGAAATTCGATCCCCCATAAGTCGAACAACTCTACCTCGAGATGGATGCATAGGTGGCTCGTCCTTTTAGAGATGTCCCATTTGTGACATTTGTCATGGGCGACAGGAAATGATGAGCATCTTTAAATAAGGAAGGCCAATAAAAACCAATTGCAGAACCTTGAATTTCTTTGTTCTCTAGCCACGAAGTGTCCACCGCCTTGCGATAGAGTGTGACGATGGTTGAGTCACGAGCATTTCATCTTCGAACATCTCCCTTATCACTGGTCGACCGCAGTGCACGTAAGATTGGCTCTTCGATAGTAGTGCTGCTTAGGTGTGCGAAAAACCTTTTCTTCTTCGATAGTTAAATTCTGAAATCCTTTGGCTACCAAATAGTTCACATAATCGCGAGCCCGGAGCGCCCTCTTGTCTCGATAGCAAAAGTTTCTCGTCTGGAAATTCGTCATTCACCGGAACATCATCTCTGGCCCCTTCCAGTCGCGAAAGGTGGTCTGCCACTAAATTTTCAGTGCCCTTCTTGTCCTTGATTTCTACGTCGAACTCTTGCAATAGAAGGACCCACCGAATCAATCTGGGTTTTGCATCTTTCTTGGTCATCAAGTACTTAATGGCCGAATGATCAATGTGTACCACGACTTTGTTGCCAATCAAATATGGCACGAATTTGTCAGCGAAACGATGGCGATAGTTCTTTCTCGATAGTGGCATAGACCGGTTGGCGTCATTCAAAGTCACCTTGCGCAATGCAATCCGCACGAAGAATTTTCTCTCGTTTTTACGCCTAATATTGCTCCAATCGCATAGTAAGCTTGCATCACATCAGCTCAAATGGAAAAGACCAATCTGGAGCTACAACAATAGGAGCTGAGATCAACTTATTCTTCAATACAGTAAAAGCATGGACGCATTGGGAGTCAAATTCGAATGGGATCCCCTGGATTAGCAAATTAGACAATGGTTTGTAATCGCTGAAATCCTTGATAAGCCTTCTATAAAATCCCGGCATGGCCTAGAAATGAAACTTGGATCCTTTGCTGAAGGTGGCGGTAACTTCTCAATTGCTTGATCTTCGCCTACTATCTACCTCATCCTCTTCTTTGAGATCCGATGTCCAAGGACAATGCCTCTATACCATAGTGGCACTTTTCCCAATTAGTGCCCAGAAGTGGTCTCTTCTCTTTCTTATGACTCAAATTTGCTAGACAGTTGTCAAAATGAATTTCCCATTATTTTTGAGAAATCGTCCATGAAAATCTCAGTCGTCTTTTCACCATGTCGGAGAATGGCCCATCATGCATGTTGAAAAGTACCGAGAGCATTGCATAGTCCAAGGGCATCATGGGGCGAATGTACCATAGAACTGAGTGAATGTGTCTTCTCTACAGATCTTCCAGGCGGTATGCGATTTGGTTGTAACAGGAATATCCATCCAAAAAGCAATATGTTCATACCGGCTAATCGATCAACATAAAATCTAGAAATGATGAAAGTGATCTTTTCGAGTGGCGCGTTGTTTATAGTCAATACAAATTCTCCTTCCGGTCCGCTTTGTTCTAGATGGCGGTAAGATATTGTTTTGATCACGATGTGATTGTTCCTCCTTTGCCGGCCTTTGCCCGAACGGGGCTTACCCATCTTGTATCTGATAGATAAATCACGGTATCTAGCCATTTTAGAACTTCTTTCCTAACTACACTCCTTCATTGTCAGTTCAGCCTCCTGCATTGCTTCCGCGGGGCTGTAATATCTTAATAAAATCGGTGCATACATAGAAGGGGCGGATCCCTTTTAGGTCGGCTAGAGACCATCCAGTGCTTGTTGTGATCGCGAAGAACCCTCAATGCTTCTCTTCCTGCATTTAGTTAGGGATGATGAGATAATTATGAGTAGTGTAGATTCTACCCCGGATATACATGCCGGATGGCTAGGTAGAGGTTTTGTTCATCTTGGTGGTTGCTCCGGTGATGGAGCAATTTTGATAATATTGCTTCAGCGATTCGAAGTATTTCAGCTGTTGTTGCCCCGAAAATCCATCCACTTAACGTATTCTTACGCTTTCCGTTACTTTCGGGGTTTCTCGGATGCATTCGCCACTAATTTAGTCTCAAGATGGTGAGACCACTTTGGTTGACTACTCTCCTCCACTATATCAACCGGCTAAGCGTATCACTTTCTCTTTGGGTGTCTCACTGCCTCGAGCAGTAATTTTACTTCTTCTTCTTGTACTCTTAGCTTGATTCGCCTCTTGCGTCAATCTTGCCACCATGATTGCTAGAAAAGGTCTTTGCAAGATAAATCGGTATTTCTCTATCTTCCTCCATGTCTAAAACTATAATCTCTTTGGAAAGATAAACTTATCTCGACCTTTACTAAGACATCTTCTATTATCCTCTCGGGTGCTAAAGATCTGTCTGCTGGCCCGACGAGTGGTTTGTAGTCGGACGGGCTTCTCCTAATCGGCGGCTTAAGGTGATAAGGGCATAAGATTAATGCTGGCACCCAAATCACACAGCGCTCTCTCAAAAATCGCATTTCCAATTGTGCACAGGATGAGTAGAAGCTTGCACAGGTCTTTGAGCTTACAACGGTGGCTTCCTCACGAAGGATGGCGCTGCATTCCTGGGTTAAGTTCACAGTCTGATACGCTAATCTTCTCATGCGAGACAAAATGTCTTTCATGAACTTTACATAGCCCCGGGCATTTGCTCTAGAGCACTGACAAATGGATATTTATATGCGACTTTTTGAAAACATCCATGAACCGTGAATTGCTTATCGATTTATGTTTCTTGAGGCGTTGGCCAGGTAAGGGGCCAGGGTATGCGGCCTTTGCTTCACTAAGTCTCTGCTGGCCCATTTCTCACTATTATTTGTTCTTTATTTGCATCATCTTTACATTGCATTTTGTGTGATCTCCTCAGTCTCTAGCGCTCTACGATTAGGAGTTGCGTTCCAATTCTCTCCTTCGGCGTGAGGCGCTTTAACGTGCTCATTCCCATCTATTTCTTGGGTTTTACCTCTGATTGCTGACAAAGACACCGGTTGCCTTTACGTAAGTAAGCTTGCCATTTGGCCCATTTTTCAACTTCCCTTTCGCGTAACATGATTATTTAAAGCTGGGTTGTTCTTTCTTTTGCATGTTCGCCTTAGTCTCATTCATGAGCAGCGGAATGCCGAAGTTAACATCGTGCTGGAGCTTGCTCTAAATCAAACTGCACCCCGGTGGTTCGTGCTTCGATTTGATGGCATATTGTTGGTTGTCGCCATCCATACCCTTGATTGTTTTGATTGATACGGTTACGATTGTTACGCCACCCCTGTCCCACTGATTGATTACATTATTTGTTACCCCATCTGGATCGCTAACTGCTTTGTGATTGATTCACGATTAAACCTCGACCGTCTTGGGCTTGCTCTCTTGTAGTGTTCTTGGTGACATTCACGTTGTCTTTGCCATCCTGAGTTCCACACAACTCCATGGAGTGGTGCGTATGGCATGTAACATTCCTGCTTTTGTTGTTTGTTTGGTCGGTGAGCCACATGATTTACAGTTGTTGAGGGTTTGCATTATGCAATGCCACCGTGTTCTGGTGTAGCCTTCTCTCTAAGCCAACGATTAGTGTTGGTTCACGTATCTTCCAATATCTCCTCACCTTTAGTCTGTAGTTTTCTTCATGATCCTCGGTGAGGCATATCATTGTTGGGTTATTTCTCGGACCATTGTAGAGGTCTTGGACTTGCATCCATCTGGTTAGTCGGTGGTAGAGACTTACGCCGCAATAATTCATGGAACTGTCCCAGCCTGCCCGGAGTTCTCACCGCACTCTAGTTGACCAAACGTGATCTCTTGCACGATTGTGCAATCTTGAAGTGGAAAGAACTTGGTGAAACTTTTGTACCAACTTTCGTTCCATGTAGTAGTGGTGGTGGCTAACTGTTAGCCAGTGTTTGCTCTATCTGAATGAGGAGTGGAGACACAATCTTAGGGCTTCTTGATGCTTTCAGTTGTATTTGATGGTATCTCGCGGACTTCGAGTTAGTCGAATCATGTTTGGAGTTCTCATGGGGTAGTATTGGAACAATATGTTACGAAGCATGCATCTTGTGACGACCAATTCAAAATTGTTTGCTTGAATCGGTGGCGTCTGATCGCTGTCTGAACAAGCATTGATGGTAAACAAACTCATCTAATAACATGTAGGATCGTCTGTTTGTATGAATGGCACGGGCGGCAGTTCCTATTTAAATATACGTGGTTCGGTTGTTCCAACGCCCAATCTTGTTCTTCAGTGTTTTCCATAACTATTGAAGTTCTAATCACATTGCAATTTCTCTGTTCTCGCGCAATGCGTGCGAAGTCTTTCACAGCTCAGGGATCACGATGTTGATTAATTCGGTTTGCTAGCATGTACTCATGAAACACATGCTCTTGATAACACCTGAGAGCTAAAACCCGATTACGGCGCTTGTAAAAATAACAAAAGTAAAGAAAAATTGAGAATATTATCCATGTGCTCAACTATATCAATTTAAACCTCTCACGACACTTGGCAGCAACTTAAGCGAGCCAGCAGTTGTATAAAATGAATACCTGTCCATGAAGTGCGCGTAGCCCAAGTAATATAGTGTACTTAGCATTACGGATATCGATCCTGAGGAAAGTGAATTGACTACGAGGTTACGCTTTGAATAATATCTGAATAAAAGAGTTTAGGATAAAAATGGTAGGCTGCAACTAAGGCATTGATTCTGAATGGAATTAATGGTGTTGGCGCCTAGGGTTCATCGCCCCTATCCGTTGATGGATTACTTTTCTAAAGAAATTGTTATTCAATCTATTTGTAATATGTCGATTCGCGAGGTGATCTTTTGCCTCCCGAGATATCCTCTCTCGAGTATATCACTTTGTTGCGTGAATAGAATCGAGTATATCTCACATCTCGACTCGGTATTCGAAATGCCATCATTCTAACCTGAATGCTACCTTCGAGGTTCGAATATCTCTATTAACCGAATCGGCTAAAGGCTACTGCCCGAGATCCTGAATACCCTCATCTCTCGAATCTCGGATCTCGGTTCGATTATGCTAAGTGGCGAGACAGTAACATATAATTGAAATGCGGGTATAGAAGTAGATGCTTGAGCAAATTAATAACAAGCGAATAACATGAAATATCAAACTTAATCCATTGTACAGCGGGGTTTGATGTAACCACTAGAAAGAGATCTAGAACATAATGGAAGAAAATATAAAGCGTTTTAATAAAAACGTTGTTCACAAAAATCCGAAAATATCCGAGAAAGATATGAAAGCGTTACAAATCCCGGGCACTTCCTTGAAGTCAGTGTCACCTGCTCTCGAAACCTGTGCCTCTGTTCGTGCGCTTCGATCTCTCGGTTATGAACCTAATTTGCTTTTAATGATGAGAGCGATTTTCGGAGCGCTGGCGTCAGCGGCGTGGTGGCGATCGCGGCGTGATGTAATCCGGCGATAGGGGGCGATCGCGGCGTGGGGGCGTCGCGGCGTGGCGATGCCATCGCCTTGTTCATTTGTTCCAAAATGCGCTTCATTCTTGCTCTTGCCACTAATGCTCTGCATTCACAAAGACATCAACTCAGTATTCTAGTCACAAAAACTATAAAATTACTCTAAAATAAACAGGAAAATGTAGACTGACGCGAGTATAATATGAGTGTTTTAGGCACTCATCACTATGCCTAGGGTGTGGCTTTTTTTTTGGGTTGGTTTGTTTGTCTCTTCTTTCCCTCTACCTCTTTTTTGCTAGCCCTTTGTGGTCTCTCTTGTATACGTCCTATATACTCTCTCTTTTTTTTTGTCAATATATTGCTCTTTATCGATAATAAAAAATAAAAAAACTTTTAGAATTTTAAGTCTCCTGAAGAGGAACTTCAACGACCAGTCAACACATATGCCGCATAAGCGATAATAATAATAATAATAACAATAATAATAATAATAATAATAATAACAATTATCATCATCATCATTATCATCGTCATCGTCATCGTCATCGTCATAATAATAATAATCATCATCATGATGATAATGATAATGATAATGATAATGATGATGATGATCATCATCATCATCATCATAATCATAATCATAATAATCATAATCCCTTAATAAATATAATCATAAACATCATAATGATAATGATAATGATAATAATGATGCAGTGATTAGTTGATGAATTATTAATTTGATAAATGCAAGTAATAAACCATCTTTGCTATCAATAAACATAGCAAAATTTTTGTTCTTTTTATACATATAACAAGATTTTTTCACTTCCAGATTAATGTATAACACATATTTGTTCTGTATTAGGTCCAACTTCTATGCCTAGTAGATTCTTTGCAATTTGAAACATAAGCCAAAATTCCTTATGTGTTGTCTTGGGGTTTATATCTATGCATTTACGTTATATGTATAGTTAGGAGAACCAGTTGGTAATTACCTATACTCTACTTCCTTTTGATAATTTACATGTCTATTTTAAAAAATTTCGTCAATTTAATTGGACATTTCTTTTTCAGATCCGATTTATAACTTGTGTAGATTGAACATGTTGCTTGCGAGAATCAGGTTGTGTATTGCTTGATGATTTGCACTTTATCAGTTGTTGTTTTCATGGCCTATTCACATGTCAAGTGAGTGTGAGAAATGTTGAGAAGTGCACACCTTTTTCTATTTGGGTGATGAAGAGGGAAATGCTCTAAGTTTGAGTGGAGATGTCTGGACATTACGTGAGAATTCTCTTGGCGTATGGATTGAAAGAATGGATGTTGGAGATTAGCTATTGCATTTTAGAATCAGTGGTAATGTTTTGAAAGGAATGTAAAGTGCGTCATTTTTATTTACTTCCCCAACTGGATTATAGTGTTAGTGCTTTAATATGAGAATGTTTAAATCATACTATATATAAGTATTACAACCCTTGAGATCCGTCTCAAGTGGTAAAGGGTTGGTGGGGTTTATATATGTGTGTGTGTGTGTGTGTGTGTGTATGCATGTATAAGTATACACAGTGCACAGAAACATGATGAGTACAACTTATCATTTGTGCAGTATGCTAGTCTTATCTAAGTTATCTTTGAAACTTAAGGAGTGCTCCGATTTATGTTAGGAGACATAGATTAACATGGAGTTCTTAGTGTTTTAATAGCTAACTTTTCACTATTGGCATCTGCTAAGAACCTAAAATTGAAATTTAAGTTCATTTTGTAGGTTGTCCATTGTATGGACAATCTCTTTCGTGGAGTCTGCAAAGAGATAATAGTACTTAAATCTCTAATTTTTGTTATTTGGAAATTTCATGAACTAGAAGAATCTACACATTGTGATGACCTACTTGTCAGTCTGTGTTTTTATTAAAATTCACGATTGGATTGCTTGCATCCTTTAATGTCAAAATCTATCAATTATTTGGCATAACAACTGTCATACTATAGTTTTGGCCATATATTATTCATTTCTATTTTCTCCATTTATCGGATGTTTATGCGAATCCTGGTTTTCTTAGTGTTTTTTTCTTGTAGGATGATTTGGAAGTCCATTATTACGGTTTCAAAGACACCTCACATTCCTGATTTATCGATCTTGTCGGGAAAGTCTTGGAATCAAGTATAAGATTTAATGTTTATTTATTGATCTTTTCATAATTTTTTAATTTTCCACTTTGCATCTGCTAAAATTTTCATCTACATTCGGTTCAATCCACATTTCTATCATGTGATTAGAGCACCCACCACTTCCTCGCTCGCTCATTGGATGTTTATTTTGCAGGTAAGAAAGTTTGGTCGTCTGCAGCTTCAGGCCTTGTCGATAATTCTCAAACATTTTTAGTTTTTCGGTATGCGGTCAAAGCGGTGGATAAATATCGTCCAACATCTTTTAAATTTAGTTGCGGTCCTCATCTTTGATTTGACCACTTAGCGCCTTGTGGGATCATTGTCTTATCTGGGATTTACTGCTAGGATTCCTTTGAAATATTGTTCCTTTTCTCCCCCGGAATTGGTTTGAAAAGCTCAAGGGTAGAGCGTCTCAAAGCCTTCTGAGGTATCTTCTACGTTTATTTTACATGGACAATACTCTCTCTCTCTCTCACGCACACACACCCATGCCTACATGTGCATATGCACACACATTATTTACGATTAATTACATTAATCTCTATATTAAATTTTCATTTATTACATTTCAGTTCTGATTACATTAAATCTCACTATAGAGATTTTCTTGCATTTGTATTTCCAGATACCAAAGTGTAGTGAACTTTTGTAAGGAATTTCCTTGTTTTATTTACAACTTTTTATTTAGCAGTTTGGAATTTTGAAACATCTCTAGATTTCTGAATATCAATATATGCCCTTTTATTTAAATTGTCTTTGTTCATAATAACTTTCTGATTACATTATGTAGGCGAAGATTTTTCTCTTCATAACCTTTTATAATCTTCACTTTCTTGTTAAGGTACCTCCACACGACAAGAGAGTGGTGAAAGCAAATTTGACAACAAATATGAGATATGGTTCAATCTTTTAACCCAAGGTATTGTCCTATAAAATTTGTCTCTATTTAGAAAATTTGTGCTTTGATGATGAACAACCACTCATACTAGCATTTGATTGTCTTGTTACTGGCAACATGTGGATTTGGTAATAGTCATATATGCTGATGGAAATGAAAAAGCAGATGGATTCCCTATTATGATGATCTTATTTCTAGTTTGAATCATGTGTTAGAATGATGACTGTAGTCATAAAGCTCTTATTCAAACTTGGTAAGTAAGTAATCCAGGTCTAACAATTCAGTGCCAACTGACCGCGCCGATCATTATCCGCGTGTAGGACTTATGGAGGTCGGCGATTTTCTTTTTGGCTTGATGTCTTCCCGATCTTATACGGCTACTTGGATGCAATTAATTTTTTGGTGGACTTGACATTGAGTTTTTTTACTTAAAATTGACTGTGCAAATGCTTCATTCCTTTTTATTCTCTAATTTTAGCGGTTCTAAATGAGAACAACCATTTGGACAAGATTACCTTTGGCTTTACTATGTTAAGTCAAACTGATAAATAGTAAAATAGCATGCTACTTTGGTGCTTGAAACTATTCTGGAACATTGTCCCAAAATTAAGAAGATTTGTACCTATATAGGCAATTAGATATTGTCTCAGTGGCCATTAAACATCATTCCTCATTGAAGTTGTACCCAAGGAACTAAATATCCATTTTATCGGCCGATATATCGCCAAAATATTAGATATTAGCCGGTACCGATACAATTTTTCCAATACAATTTGCCAGCCCAAAGTGGTTTGTCAGGAATCAACTAAAATCGGAAAATCACCGATATTTGGCAAATATCGGAAAATGTCGATATTTAATTCGAAGCCGTAAAAGTCACCTCACGCATCATGGGCTGGAATTTCCGGCAAAATATCAATAAATATCATAGATATATCGGTAAAATATCAAAGATATATCTCGGTAAAATATCGGAAATATCAGTTATATATCGTCAATATTTTAAAAATATCGATCGTGGCTTTGACTTCTTGACCAGCAATCTGACGGCTCAGATCCGTTCCTGCTTTGATCCAAAGGTCCAAATTTCATCCGTTTTTTTAAAAGCATCCAAAGGCTATATTTTGGATCCAACGGTTGATTTTAAATTTGAAGCTTGATCTAACGGTTTAGATTAATTTCCAAACGGATATGTGATGCAGTCAACGATTGATTTGAACCAAAAATCAAATCTGTGATTAATATTTGAACCAAATCAAATCAAGCCCATTTGAATTAAATCATAATGGTTTTTTGACAATTCAATGGCTATTTTGACTCCAAAAAATTCTATAAATACCCCTAAAATCATACAATTTCTTTACAAACTCATCCATCCACATTCAAGCTCCATTTGACTCTCAAATTATTTTTTCTTTGTGATTTATCTTAATATTTTGAAGATCTTGGTTTTAAATATTGTCTTCAACAAGATGAGATTCCTTCATCAAATAATATAATGGAGCCACATCGGTCTTCATTTGGTTTAAAAAGCGATGGTAATGTAATTTCTCGATTAAATTATAATGAATATTGTCTTGACAAGAGTGTATATATGCTTATTTATGTCTTTTTTATAGTTTAACAAAATATTTCCATGAATTTCAAAATATTTTGTTAATTTTCATCACCCGATATTTTTGTCAAAATATCCACGATATTTACGATATTTCCGACATATCGATAAAATCAGAATACCCGATATATACGTGATTCTTTGATATTTTGATTTCATTGGTTGTACCCGATCTTATTGTAAGCAATCTGTTCATTTTGTATTTTTCAGGTTGATTCTGAATCTTTGGTTGTTGGTAAGGCTGCTCTTGGAAATATGTTAGGTGGCATTGGCTATTTCTATGGCCAATAAAAAATCACTCCAAAAAAACAATGATGTAAGTTATCTAAATTTGTTTCTGCATTGCTGCCTTTCTCTTAATGCTGCATATCACTTGTTTTGACACAACTGTTGTACATGAACAATTCCATCATTTGAACTTTTACTTGTTTGGCATCGTTCTATTAATATGCTTATTTGTTTTATTACATGTTAAAAAGTATTTGCATGTAATACAACTGATATTGTGCATTCTTGAATTATTATCTCATGCCTCAAGTGTGTTTGTGTGTGTGTATGTGTATTCGATTCTTAGTTAACGTTATAATTCCTCAAGCTTTCCACAAAACTACATATTGTTTGTGAATGACATGAAGAATATGGCCTTGGATAGGTGTAAATGAAGAACATTGATTTGTATGTATTACCATGTAGTTGAGATGCATAAATTTGGAGTATATTGTTGTTTTTCTTGTGATTACGTTTTTTTAAAGACAACATGCATTGTGTTTAGGCTAGCAGTAAGCCAAATAGGTGGGCCATCAAGCCAGGACTCTAAATTGAAAATCTTAAAGTCCATCTTGCTAGCTTAAATGTTACTTCTTTTGTCATTCAAAAAAACAAAAGTGGAGATTTGCATCGACCAAATGGCATTTGAATCCTCAAATCAATGGCTAGGCTGTGTGTTCACATTGTGCCTTAATATGGCATACATTTAGCCAAATTCATGCTTGGTTCAAAATTAAAATATTAGTGATTGACTTGGAAGGTTTTGAGGTACATTGGTCTTTGGCATTTTGGATCGGTATTGGTGATATGCAAAATATGCTACTTTAAGAGCTCAAAATATTCTTAAAAAAATATAAAAAATAAATAAATATAATTAAATGGAATAAAATTTTAATAAAATAAAATTTTATCATATGTAACAATGTTTAAATAATGATGAATTTTTTCATCAAAATTATTTTATGATAATATTTAGAATATAAAACTCTTCTACTTAGTGTTCATTTAAAATACTCTTCACTTGTTTGTGTTTTTATAAGTGGAAATCAATAATGACTTCTATATAAAATATAGTAACTCTTATTAAAGAATGAACTTATCTTATATTCATAAACCTTACTTTTAAAATTTTTTAAATTTCCAGTTGTATAAATTTTTGTAATACCTCAATTTTTTTTATGGGTAAATTTTTTTTGTCCACATTGGGACTTGAACCTGGATCCTCTCATAATCCTATGCCATTTCTTTACCACTCAAGCTCAAGGATGGAATCCAGGTGATTTCATCTCTATTTCATCCCAACACAGAAGAGTGAACACTACAAGGAATTAGCTAGACGAGAGGATCCCATATCATGTACACTGTTCATTTCCCTCTTTCAATTCCTCTCTATTTTCCTTCTCTTCCTCTTCTCTCTCCACCACCCTTCTCTCCATATCCCCAACTTCATCACAATGTTGAATTTTGCATCATCTTGGATTCACCATATCAATTGCCACAAAATCACCAATTTATCTATGAGGTTGCCTAGTTATTATACTACTCACCAGAATATTCAACTTTATTCTTGGTATTGTAATAATGATGACGAGGTGGATCTGACTCATTGAGTTCTTTGTTCTTAATTTGAGGTTTTGAACCTTGCATACATCCACATACTTGTTTACACACAGTCATACGTAAGTACACCCAAGGCAATAGAACTCAACAAAGCCTTATTAACATATCATAATTGCTAAGTTGATATGTAGTATTCATTTATTATTTTTGGTTTTTACTGGTGAAGTTGCTATCCTTTATGCTTGTCATCTACTGCCATCAATTTTGGACCTCTGACAAAGTCGTACAGTGAGGTCGTTTTCATACAGTGGGCCATTTTCTCTTGCAGTTTAAGAGTCATGATAATTTTATTTCATATTAGCCCGCTGAACTTTACACAGCTGTTCCAAGTCGATCCTTCTTTCCAAGGGGATTTTTGTGGGATGAAGGTTTTCATCAGCTACTGATTTGGTTAGTTGATTATTATTATGATTATTGTTTGCATTTGTGTTTTGTTTTTCCTCCCTCAAGTGCTGGCCATCCATTACTTGTATCTTTAGGGAAATAGGTGTTCATTTTGCCACACATTGGAAGGTTTTTTTTTAATGTGATAACAATAAATAAATCTTCCTCCATTCCACTTAACATATTCTTACTCTTGAACAGGCGTTGGGACATCCACATTTGTTTGGATATAATTGGACATTGGTTAGATTTAATGAACATTGATGGATGGATTCCAAGGGAGCAAATTTTAGGTGCTGAAGCTCTAAGGTAGTCACAAGTATTTTGCTAGGGTAATCATGATAACTTCAGAGGTTTGCATTCCTTAAGTAAATATCTTATTGTGTATTTGCAGTAAGGTCCCAGAGGAATTTGTTCTTCAGCATCCAACTAATGGAAATCCACCAACTTTATTCTTGGTTTTACACGGTAAAGTTTTCCTTCAGTAAAAAGTTTTCTATTTTTTTAGAGATTTTACTTCCACATTGCATTTGAGATTTTGCATGCACCCTACAATTCAAGGGGAAATTTTTTTTATTCTAGCCAGTTGATGAGGATGCCAGTGTTGATCAAATGTTAGATAAGGTGTGGCCTATGGCATATGACATTTAACTCCCTTGATTGGGAAATGATTTAGAGAAATTTTCTGCATAGCATGGTTTAGGTACTTCTGTGTCATGCATATGTTAAATATATTAGGGGAGGTCATGAATATTTTCAATAGAAACACTAGTAATTGAAATCACTTCACTGACTTCAAGTATGTGAGTGTATGTGTGTAGGTATGCATGTGTTTATGTAGGTATGCGTGTGTATTATGTAATGTGTGCGTAAGTATATATTATCCATGTGCATTTCTTTGGAATTTGGTGGAGTTTATTCAAGATATGGATTGTGACACATGCTCGGAGATGCAATCGGTCGGGAGTTTTGAAACCAGGCAATGGATTCAAGCATTCATCTAAATTTGTTACATTAATATAAGCCTCCAATCCCCTTTCTCTATCAACAAGTCCTGAAAGGTCCTAACCAGCCCCATCTTTGATCTCATTTTCCTTAGTGAGCCAACAACCATTCGCTTTAACCCTAGCCAACCAATTTCTCCTTCTATGGGTGCTTGTCATCTAATGAAAAGAACTGGTATAATTGTCACCTTATATTTTGTTCATCGAGTTTGATTGATAAGTATATTCGTTCCCAAGCCTTAAAGTTAAAGCTTGCATGAAGTTTTAATTCAAATAGATTGATTGCCAAATCCATAAAATTAGGCCATTGCCGGCATGAGAAAAAAAATTAAGAAAAAAGAAAAAAAAATCTAAGGAAAACTCTTTCCTTTTATTCACATGTGATGGACAATTTGTTGAAACGAGGAATCCAAATGACCCCATTAATTTCTTTAAGTCACCAAGGAAAAATTCAAAGTTCCGAGAGAAGAAAATGATGGAAAATTCAAGTGGTGACTTGATATATAATTTTTTTTAAAATTATTATCAATTTATTTTAATATAAGATGATTGGGTTTGAAATTGTATATCTTTGTCTCTAGTACTCTCACAAGAATGATGGCTGCTAGATATTGGGAAATTGATGAAGATTTGATGGTTTAAACTTGATGTCCCTGGTAGGACAAGGAGGTAGTTTGGACATGGGCCGTCGGTGCGAGGGGCGTGAGAGTCTCGAGAAGAGTCCTAGCACAGAGAATAGACGGCCGTGGGACATGTGGTGCAGCTGGTTTAAAGGCGGAACTTGGGAGCGAATAGCAGGTGTGTCTAGATCTATTTGGCAAGAAGATAAAGATCAAATAACAAAAGATCAGGACATCTTATGAGAATCAAGGAACAAATGATCTGCTTCAAATGTCAATTAAATGGGCTTGTGAATGAGTTTATTTGGGCCAACTCGTCCTTTAAAAGGAGAGCCCAAGTCAAATAAAGTATTTGAAAGAATTTGAGTCAACAAGGAAGTTTAAAAGTCCATAAATGTGATCATGGCTATTGATGGAAATAATTCACATGATTTTGGCATCTAAAAGGAACATAAAATCAAAGGAAATTCGTGCTCCAAATTGGCTCCATAATCTGTACACAATCAAAGACCTATTTTGGAGAGTTTTTAGCCTTATGAGTTGGATGATCAAACTTGCCAACTTTAGTGCAAATCCTTAGTTGTCAATTTGGTCTATTATGGTCAAAATATCAAAGGATAGGTGTCAATAAGGAAAGAATAAACTATCTTCATATTGCTTTGATAGTTTTCTACTTTCCAGTTTTTGGTAATTTGTGTATCAAAGAAATTTGAATTTCAACAACTTTCCTTTCTTTCTTAGTTAATAAGGATGTCTAAGCTCTATATAAGAGCCCTTGATGTATTTGTTAAAGAAAAACGAGACATTGATGAATAACAATTCTTTTGTGAGGTTTTTTTCGCTTTATGGTTCTTGTGAGAACTTTCGAGCCTATCAAGGTTGATTCCTTATAGTGTTCAAACTTAAGGCTCTTGGTTCTTCTATAATCAAGGGGAAAGGGTTACTTTCCTTGTTCTTACGCTTTGGTTCCATACACCAAGGGATGGAGACGCGATATATTTGATTATGGCTCTTGACTCAATATAATCAAGGTGATGGGGCCACTGTTCTAGATCGTGTTTGAAAATCCTTGGACTAATCTCTAACAATTGCGGATCTCACAACAAGAAAGGGGGTTTGCATCAACATCTAAGCTATCAAACTAGAATTAGAAACAATTTAGGATTATATTTTGATGAGGATACTTGAGCAGCAAGTTCTTATTTCCACTATGATAGCTTAAAGGAAAGAACATAAAATAGAAGGTAGGGTTGGAGTCATATTAGGATAATGATCCAATCGTATCTAAACTTCCAAGACTAAATTACAACGCTATCAATTCAGGGCTTTGGGAGTTTCTCAACACGGATTTCATGAGCAGAGCTTGAAAAATAACAAGCGAAGTCCGAACGTGCTGAGAGAGTGCGGAGTACAGATACTCGATTGAGGTATTCACGTTAAAAGCCTTTCACCTTGTGTGAAATATGATGTTTTATTTTCTTTATCTTATATTGATATAATGTTGGTTATGGGTGTGCGATGTCAGAGAGGGAATCGAGGGACTCATTCCGAATTCTACTAGCTGATTGGGTTTCAAGAAGGGTCGCAGAGAGGGAGTCTCATACCACATAAGACTAATTGTAAACCTTGAATCATATTAGTAGAAATCCTTACATCTGGGCATAGTCCCATGGACATAGGCATGTTTATTGCAAATATATTACATCTACTCTGCACACACTAAGACTTACAAGGGAAGTTAGGACGCACTGCAATAGAGTCCGAATGACATCACATTCCGAACATCAAGGATTGTGACCAAGAACACACACTTATAACTGTCAAGTAATTCAACTCAATAAGTACAAATGAACCCTATAAAAAGAGGTAGCTACTCTAAAAGGTGAAACTTTAAGAACAATATGTAATTAACTGAATTAGATCATCTCAGGAAAATAGTAAGAATGATGAACTCGGGAATCACGTCCCTAGACCACATTCTTTATATGGGGACCACTTCCAAGACTAAGAAAGGCATAGTCTATCAGAAGGAATCTATTGAGATAAAGCCAGCATCCCGAAAGAAGAGCTCTGGTGTCAAGTCAACAAAAATAAAAGAGACAATCCGTACACCTCCAAGAATTGGAACATCGTGTCCGGACCAAAAAGACAAGTTCTTGAAAAGAAAACCAATGAAGACAAATGCTACTACTTCCGACATATGAGGCACATCAGATGACATTGTAGACATAATAAACAAACACTGCCAGAGGAGAGTGAAAGAAAACAACCTAAGGGGCGCCTACATGGATGTAGAAAGGCAATCAAGTGCTTCATGGTAATTAGCCTCACAAAGTTTCGGCGAACAAAGGTGGCATTTTGACAATGGAAGCTCGCGACATATGGCTACAAACAAGCATCCTCGATCAACGTTTAACCATCCAGCTTTGAAACTCTTATAACCTGGGACGATGCAAGGTGAATTGTGACCGGATCTCTTAAATATTCCAGATTGTCGAAACTAAGAGATGTTCCATTGGTCGATGGTCTTAAAGCCAACCTGATTAGCATCAACCAATTATGTGACCATCGGAATTAAGGTCACATCATAGGAGGTAACTGGTCATATGATAATTGCTATTTACTAGCAAGTTCGAACACATGCCTAAATACACTCCAAAACGATCATAGTCTTTGGCACAAACGGATAGGACATGTGAGCCACAACAGCCTCAGAGACACCATTGCTTCCGTATAATCAAAGGGAGTCCCCAGCCTCAAAAAGAGAACCCAAAGGAACGTAATTCATGCCAACTAGGCAAACAAGTCCCAACATCCCACCTAGAGTCCCAACTGAGCTCTACCTCTAGAGTACTAGAGTTGGTCCACATGGATCTAATGGGACCAATGCAAGTTGAAAGCATTGCCGGAAAAAGGTATGTCTATGTATGTGTAGATGATTTCTCTAGGTTCACTTGGAACAAATTCCTCAAGTCCAAGTCCAGAGCTTTTGAAGCATTTGAAGATCTATGGCAAAGAGTATCCCAAGAGCATAATAATAAGCTCCTAAAGATATGTAGAATAAGGGATGGTCATGGTAAGGAATTCGGAAATTCCTTGTTCGAAAGTATTTTCAAAAAGAATGGTATAGGAACATGGAGTTTCACCCTAAACTCCACAACAAAATGGAGTCGTCGAAAGCAAGAACAGGATTTTGCAATAGATGGCTCGAGTCATGCTAAAAGGCAAGGACGTTCCAACTAAATTATGGGAAGAAGTAGTAAATAGAACATGCTGCATCTCAAAACGAGTCTATTTAAAGCTAGGAACACATAGAACCCCATATGAGATTTGGAAAGGTAAGAAACCTAATTTGAAACATCTTCGTGAATTTGGTAGTTCATGCAACATGTTGAATGACAAGGAACCAAGAGGCAAGTTCTATGCTAAGAGGGATGAAGGTTTGTTTTTAGGATATTGCACAAATAGTAGTGTGTATAGGGTTTACAACAAAGGGCTAAACGTGATGGAATCAATCAATGTATGAGCCGATGATTACCTTTCCTAAGAGAGACATATTCGGATTAGAAGACCCTCTAGTGGTTTCGCCATGAAGAAGAAAAGACTCTCAACAGTCTCAAAGATGCTCCACCCACTAGTGATAAAGAAAAATACCCAGTCCCTACAGATGTTTAGACTATCCCAAAAGTTGGTTTCCTGGTCACACCGGATGTCGGGACTATGGAAGACGCTTTGCAGAAACAAGATGACCTAGATAGTGCTTGGCATACAAATATTCAAACTCGAGAACCCTCCAAGAAGATTCACAAGAACCATCTTGCCACTAATATCATAGGAGATCCAGAATCGAACGTCTAGACGCAGGAGTTCCCAAGGTAAAATACCATTATAATGAGAGTAAGGGATTTCCTAACTCACACATAACCAAAGAAGGAGGTTGGAGAATTTCCTAACTAACAAATGGAAGAGTTCCATACCTTGATTTCTTGAACACTTCAACTAACCTTCATTTTCTTCATTTCTTCCTTTCCTTGAGCAAAGAGAACCAAACAATGGAGAGCACAAGCTAGCTTGGTCTCCTTCTCCACAACCATAAGCCCTAGGTCCCAAATCCCCATAATGGATAATGCTTATCCTAGGAGACAATTTGTTCTCTTAATGCCATTTGGCTTAAATTTCTCCTTTTTTCTTTTTAGTCCTTCTTCTTCATTCTAATTGCAATTCAACTTCTCAAAATGCTATCTTAGACATATAACCTTTTCACTCAATGTTCATTAGGTCCCTAATCTCTTGAAAATTAATATTTTACCCTCTTTTAACTTTTTAATAATTATGGTTATATTATTTTTCACACTAGTACAATTTCCAAAAACACTAATTTTACTTATATTATACCCTAAACATGCCATAAAACTACTAGAGTATAATTCTGGGTGTTACAAATCAACTATCAAATAAACATAAACATAAAATTAAAAGGATATTGTTGGGTGCATATATGATCCCAAATATATAAAGTAGATTGATATACCGAATATTACAACTTCCTTTTAAATTTCCAATTTACAAAATAACAAAGCAACACATAGAAAAAATAACATGCCAACATTTCAAATGTAGAGTTCCTAGGTAGACATTAAAAAATTAAAAAGAATTCTTTCATTATCACGGAGAATTCATTCTTTATCAACCCGAAAGAAGCAAAATACACACAATAAAGAAAAATAACATGCCAACATTTCAAATATAGATCCTAACTAGACACAGTACCTCAAAAGAATTCTTCATTATCATGAGAATCTTACGATTGTTGTATCAACTCGAGTTAAGAAAATACACATAATTAGCTCTAACGTAGGCAACATTTGATTTATGCCGTTGAATGTAAACAACATGTTCAATATTATAAATATAATGGATAATCACAATTTTGATTTTTCACTTCCATTTATGACTTTAGTTAACAACAAAAATATTAATAAACTTGATTATAGAGATTAATGTTTGAGTTCTTATAATATTCCTACTTATGGTATTAACCATACTCAATGAGTATACAACCTTAGAAAAAATCACGTGTGTTAAAATCTTCCTTAAGAAAAATCACTTTTGGCAACTTCAAAGAGTTGAACTAATTTACAAATCTCCTCAATTCTCTTTTTTAATTAATGGCTCAAACTCAAAGATTGATTACCTGGCCTATGCATTGTATTTAGGAACTTAATTGTAGCAAGAGAAACAACTTACGTTCATATGCATAGTTCAAGGGTCTAGAAATATGCCTCCTAACATAACATGATTCAAACATCCAAAGCAATATACTTTTAGTAAAACCTAAGTCCACCAAGATCATAATTCAATTTCTTTGTTCCAAACCTAAGTCCACTAAGATTATAATTCAATTTCAAGATTTTAAGAATTCCATTAATAAAATATAAGCATTAAGAGATTAATAGTATAACAAATTGAAGCCTTATATACCTTATTTTTGCATTACTTTGTAATGAAATTCATCTTACCTTCTTTTTGCATAATGTTTGTTACTTTGAAGCCATACCAGCATCTGCAAAACAGTTGAATTCATTGTCATGATAATCATAACACCAAAAATACAATGAAATAAATGCAAAAAAGAGGTGGAAAGGAAAAAGAATATGAAATGATGTAAGATATGCGCCTACCTTTTTAACGATGAACTCCAATTCTCTCTATCTTCCTTTTGAGTCGAGCCATATTCACTATAATGAAGTCAAATAGCCTATCTCTGGTTTCATCAAAGAACCGAAAATAAGCATGCCTTCAAGACTTGTTTAGAGCCAAACTGCCACATATAGCCCAAAATCCCACCGTGGAGCCCATTGCAATGCTTAAGAAGAACCATGTCATGTACCGACCATCTTCATCGTCTTGCTTATCATCTTGATCATTTTTATGATTTTGATTGTTTGGAGGGGTGCAGTTGGTTGACAATGGAAGCCCACAAAGTCGCAAGTTCGCCTCATAAATGGATGGATCATTGAATGTCGAGAACTGGTTGGTTGTTGGAATTGGTCCTGAGAGAAGGTTATGCACAGTCTAAATGCTGCCTGAGGTTATCGAAGCCATGCTCATAGGAATCGGGCCTGAAAGGTGGTTACATGAGAGGTCAAGAGTTTCTAGCCCTTGCATGGCTCCAATCTTCTGAGGTATCTTTCCGATCAATTGGTTTCGGGACAAATTCAAGGTACCTAGCTTCGAGAGATTGATTATTTCTTGTGGGATCTCTCCCCATAAGTTATTGCTGGAAAGATCTATCAATTTCACAATTAGCAAATTACTTCTCCTTCGAATACCATATTCGTCTCTCACAACTAGCTTCCATGCTCATTGGAATACTCATAATGTTTCGCGGTCATCATCAATTTCCAAGATAATAAGGCTACAGGCTAAAGATTCAAATTGCCTAAGCATTGTGGGATGGATCCCGGGAGCAAATTGTTAATCGCAAGATCCAAAATGGAGATGAGAAAGGTGACACAATTCGTACAAAGAATACTTCCTATTAACATACAGCCGTGACGCAGCCTAGCGTAATGATGGCATTCTTTCAATCCATTCTAGTATCTCACCGAAACCTCGTTATTTCCAAGATCAAGGGAGTACAGCTCAAGGCTGTTTTGAAACATGAAGAGAGGTCCCCGGTAAGATTGTTTTCACCCAATATTAGATTTGAAAGTGAAGATATTGAACACATCCAACTCCTAATCCCACCAAAGCTTGTTTTGGATAAATCTACGGTGTAAAGCTGGTTCAAATTGTTCCATTTCTTTGAATCTTTCCAGATAATTGATTGTCTCGAGAGGTCAATTACACTCAAACTTTATTTTATCACTGATGCAGAATGCCGCCATTTAACAAGTTGCCAGAAACATGAAGGACTTCCATGCTTGAGGAGTCGCCGATGCTTGAGGGAATTGGACCTGATAATAAATTGTTTCCCAGAAAGAGCAATGTCACATTAAAACTACATGGGAGCCGGCCCACCAATCGATTGAAGCTTAAATCCACAAAAAATGCTGTTGAGCTGAAGGATAATGAGTTGGGGAGCTTTCCATACAATTGGTTTCTGGAAAGATCTAACCGATTAATATCTAGTTTCCAAAGCCATTCTGGTATCGTATCTGAAATCCCCACATTTTTTAGAGTTATATCCTCAAGTCTTTTGAGTTCTAAGCCAACTAGGGAACATGGGAAATACATAGCAGTTGGAAATAGTGATATACTTGAGACTGAAGGGAGGAATCCATTCAGGTCTCACATGAAACTAAAGGCCGCTGGGTAATAGGCGTAAAGCAGAGAAATTCTAGTTTTGTAAGATTATTGAAATGAATTTCAGATACTACCCCTTCCCAAGAATTCCCATCAAGAAACAACTCGGTCAGCTCTCTTAGTTGTCCAATACTTTTGGAAATAGTCCCATTCATTAGGTTGAATGACAGGTCAAGTATTTTCATACGTAGCATGTTTCCGATCCCCATTGGTATTGGACCTGACAGTGAGTTTTTACGGAGATCAAGGCTTTCTAAGTTGGTAAGGTGTTGAATTGCAATGGGGAAGGGACCATCAAAACTATTGTACTTCAAGTTCAAAGATCTTAAATTGTTAAAGCTCAATGAATCCGCAACCACCACCGAGTCCATTGTAACCCAAGTGCAACTCTTCCAAGGAATTATTACAACAGATTGATAAACCATTCACCAATTCAATTCCTTCACTTCCAATAATATTATTTTCTGAGAGATCTAAGGTCACCAAGTTTCGAAGGCTTTGCAATTTCACATGGGGAATAAGACCTCTAATTGCAGCAGAATTCAAATAAAGATCCCTAAGAGTACCGACAACAACCACCGTAAATTAGTATTGAAATTGTTCCAGTAGAGATCAATGACCTAAAGAGAAGTGAAATTAACAAACAGATTGGGATCGGAGTAGTGAGGGAAGTCATTGAGTTCACAATTGGACAAATGTAATTCTAACAAAGATGGAAGTTTGTTTACAGCTTGCATCCAATTCGTGGTTGCTTACTATGTCTACTTTATCAAGGTATTTTAAAGAAGATAGACCCGAAATCCAATTTAAATTATAGACCCCTACTGCATAGTAACCTTCTCCATGAAGATCAAGATAACATAAGTGTGATAAATTTCCGAGATGCGGAGGAATCATTCCACCAAATGATGCATAAGAGAGATTAAGGTATCTCAACCTTTCAAATGAGCCCAAGAAATCCGGAATTTGAATTCCTTCAAAATCATTACAACTGAGGTCCAAGTAATTTAAATGTTTCAAGTCAAGTAAGGAATCATTGCAGATTCACCACCCAACCAAGGTGGGTCACAATCATTTCGAGGTCAACTCTCACAACATTCTCGCTTTTGTTGTTGCAATCCACCCCCGTCCACTCGCAAAGAATCAACACCAAACCAGTGAAGAAAGATGACCAAAAGGATCTATGAGGCCATGTTTGAATTAAGCAAAATAGCTTTCTTCCCTCGGCAACCCCCAACCCCGGTTCAGATCAACATTTGTCGAATTGGTTGTATTAGCTTTAGTTATGAGAATCTCCGACAATATAGAGAGAAAAAAAAGAATATGAAGGAGAAGTGTATTTTTTCTACATCGATGAATGCAAAGCTGCAGCTTATTAAAGGATGTTAAAGCCTATATATAATAATATTGGAGTCTTTGGTTTATTAATTTATTCAACTATTATTATTATTATTATTATTATTTTGAAATAATTTATTCAACTATTTTTAAGTCTTCTCAATCTGGCCAGGCATGAATATAGAATAAACGAGGGTTTTTCAGCGAGTTATGGACCACATAACCATGTCTCAATCAAGCTCAATCACACATCACTTTTGAAATTTGAAGCCCTTTTGAAATTTGAAGCCCTGATCCAAAGAAAAAGAAAAACACTTTTTTTTTAATATTTAATTTTTTAAATGAAAAATAAAGCTCCATTTTTGCGGGAATAGACTAAGGATTTTGTTTTAATCCGGAGTCAAGGTATAACAAAAGTAAAAGATCATAAAACAAATAAATTAATTAAAAAAATTTCAACATATATATTCAAATTCTTTATTATTACTATTATATAATATAAAAGGTTACAAAGATTATTAAGGAAACTCTATAGCCGTCCCTCCCTTTATTATCTCTTTCAAACCCTTTTGTCTTTAAACAGGAGATATGTGATTTTTTTTTTTTATTCTTGGCCCAAAATCACCCTTTTATCGTTTTTTCCCCAGATCTAGGCTTTCTTTTCTAAAAAAGTAGTTTCTTTCACATCGATCTGGGTTTGCCTTTGTTTTTTCATATTTTTGTCGTCAACTTATAGCGAGATATTTTGTCACCGACTTGTTATGGTAGGTAGTTGTGTCGTCAATGGTTGGTTTTGTTTTTTCGTGTTTTTGTCAACCTATAGAGAAATGTTTTATCGTCGAGTTGTTACGACAAGTAGTTATGTCATCAACAGAAGAGGTGATTTTTTTTGTTATTCTTGGCTTGAAATCTCTCATTCCATTTTTCCTTTTTTCCCTAGATTTAATTTTCTTTTCCAATAAAATAATTTATTTCACATTGACTCCGATTTCATAAAATGTTAGTGTCAAGGCTATGCTTGTCGGCCTTCTTCCTCTCTCTCCTCCCCACCCCATTAACCCCTTTTCCCTCTCCTTTACCAAAGTCTTTGTCGGGGGACTTGCTTGGGAGACGCCCACAGATGTTATGAGAAGACATTATGAGCAGTTTGGGGATATTATGTAACGACCCGTACCAAATAATACGAGTTTTAACCAAGTTTGACCAAGTTGACCAAGTTGACCAAGTTTGACTTTTTCGAGGAGGAATAGTTTTAGGGTAACTAAAGCACCATCTCGTAGGCCTCGTCGATACGAGTTCATAGACGGGCGGAACGTCCCAATCCGACTTACGGATAAAAAGTTACGGCTATGAGAAGTTCAACAATAGCACTTTATCGGTGTCCAAGTTCTGTCTGGGATTTTTACCTGAAAGCGACCCTAGACCCTATATAAACATAGCTTGAGATGCCAAATGAAACCCTAGCCCCCAAAACACCCTCTTGAGCTCCAAAACCCTAGGAAAAAGCTCTCCAAACCGGGAACACAAGTTGGGTCGTTTAGCCTTTTGCGCGCCGTGGAAGATTGGACCAGAGGAGGCACCTCCGGCCAACCACCAGCTACACGCGCCGGACCATGAGGTGCGCCACCACCGGACGATGCCGGCCATGAAATTTCACTGCCAACCGGACGCGCCGGGATCTGGCCGGCGAACCCGACGGCGCAACAACGGCTGCGGTCACCGACAGACTGCCATTTCCGGCCACTTCAGGCCACCCCATAGCTCCTTTCCACCATTTTTGGACCCTCTAAACTCATCTACGTGGTCCCTTTTTGCGGATTCCTCACCGTTTGAAAGTTACGACGAAAACAAAGTTGACCGACCTGGATCGAAGCTTTTCTGCCACCACAAATGATCGTTGACCAAGGTAATGGTATTGATGAGTTCCTGGTCTCTCGGGCTTTCCAGCTGATATGTGGTTTGTAAATTTTGGACGCCGCTTGGTTGTAGGTTTCCATTTTTAGGTTGTTTCGTACCACGAGAAGTTGGGACTAAATAGAGTACCAATTGGTCAAATTGGACAAAATTGGAGTTGGATTAGTGAAATCGATGTTTTTAGGAATTATCGACTATTCAATTTCTAGAATTAGCTCTCGTGAAAAGCCCCAATTTTAGGTAATCTGGCCTATAGGGGCAACACCGTGTAATTGGGCCCTCGTCGGTTCAATTTGGATTAGTCCCAAGAATCTGCAAGTTATTCTAAGGCCTTAGGGATATCCTAAGGTTGTTGGTTCAGTTATTAGAGCCTAAGCGGAGTTTTATCTATATTACAGGCACTCACGCCGCCGACGATCCCCGCAGGGATCAGGATCGAGCTGCCTATAGTCCGTGGAGGGTTTATATGTTTTTTTAAATGATTTGGGGTATTATGTGAGTATACCGTGATTAAATATATTACTTATATACTGTTTTTGATCAAATGGTTGGTTGCATACAAAGGTGATTATCGGTCTCATATAAAACAAGTTATCATTTCATGTGAATTTTGTCAACATTTTAACTGTTTGGAAGATGTACTGAGTTCATGGATGAGTATGTGGTATTTTAAATATGTTGGGTACGGAATATGGTCATTGTGGTATTTTAAACACCCTTGAGGAATTATTGTTTTATGAAATGGATTTGAAATATATGTGTTTAATAATTGGTTAAGGAATATGGTCATTGAGGTATTTTTTTAAATTTTCGACTTGAATTGAGAAACTAAAGATCTTCAATGTAGTTGATTGAGTTGTGGAAAGTAAGTTCATAAATTCTTAACCTAAGATACTGACGTTGGAAAAGTACACGGAGTAAGGACATTGGAAGTTGGAGGTTATAAGGTGATGTACCATATCAGACGGAGATCGGGTTCAAGAATTATATTGTAGTGCATCGGGATTGCCACTTGCATCGTGAGGTTATTTTATCCAATCTGGGCCATATATTATTTCCACGACCGTGAGGTTGGGCTTACCCGACGGTTTAGTATATTGAGATTGCCACAGTGTCGTGAGGTTGGTTTGGTATTCTGGGTTTTGCCACGGTGACGTGAGGTTGGTTTCATCCAACGGTTATATGTTATCTCCACGACCGTGAGGTCGGGTTTACCGACGGTTTAGGATGGAAACATGGTATGGTACGATGTTGATTAGATGCCACGGTGTCGTGAGGTCGGGCTTACCGACGGTTTAGGATGGGTACATGGTATGGTACATCGTTAGTGTATAAGGTATGGTACATCGTTGGTATATATGGTATGGTACGTAGTTGATTTATATGGTACGGTACATTGTTAGTTTATGAGTAAGGCATAACCTTTTTAATAGTTATGATTATTGTATATTCCATGATTAATTGTACGACATGATGTTCATATGTTTTATGCATCAAATTTTTATGTGGTGAATAAATTCAAAGTTATAAGGTTCTCGAGAATGAAGTGGGTTAACTTATTGAGCATGACTTTCATATTGTTGGGTTTTGGTAAAGTTGGGTTTTGTGAAATGTTTGCTAAACGGGGAACCTTACAAAGGAGTGGACGTGAGGTCTTGAGAAATGAAATGTTTAAAAATTAAACATTTATTTTCCTTATAAATTGTGCCACTCTCTGAGATTTATTTCTCACGTTTATTGTTTTAAATCTGTTCCCTAGGTCCGGGCAGTTCGTAGGGCCTACCTCGCGCCAGATCCAACACCGCCCTACCTGTGCCAACTGATGTACTCTATCTCACCTATCTGTCCTTGTTTTGTTGGACCTATTTATTTTCATTTGTAACCCTAAATTCGCAAATACTCTTAGAATGCTCTGATATTAGTATTAAACTCATATGGGTCCTTATTATGTATGTTGTGGTTATGACCTACATTCGGATAGGTCGGTCGTGGATTTTTCTATATAATTGAGGTATTGTGGTACTACATGTGTTTACTTCTTTCTTAGGTGGGGTTTCATTGTGTATTCCCTATGGATTGTACAATGGAACTCCACTAGGCGGGACCACCCGGGGAACCCTGGAGGGGTATCCGGGTCGGGTCTTGTCATATTATGATGTGATTGAAATTTGGATTAAGCATATACGATATTGGACATCGATTTGCATTTAATTTTAATTTGATTTTTATGTTGAAAAGGTAAACTAACTTTGTTTTGATTAAGAGTCAATATGCCATAAAAGTGATTGAGTCACACCATCCTAAAAAAGAAAAATTATTTTATTTATTTATTTACTTTGCTTAACACATATATAATAGACTTAGAACTTTGCCTCATTTAAGAGTCAAGATGGCACAAAAGTCTTTCAAGTCGTTATCAAAATGCCACGAAAGTCTTTGAAGTAATTGTCCAAGGAAAATAATTACCAAATAAAAGAAATTCAAATAATGCTTTAATGAGTGATGCATGTATTTTCTCTAAAAGTATTCATATTTTAATAGTATGAGGGTCATATTCATATTGCATTTACTTCTTTCAAAAAGTTATTTTTAATATTTATGAGTTAAAACTCTAAAATATTTTAATATTTTCTATATTGTTAAAAATTTAACAAATTAATAAGTAGTAAGTGAAAGAAAACTAAAAACCAAACTGCATATTAGAAAAGAAACACCACCTATGTTTAATTAATTTGAGAAAGCCACATAAAACTTCCTAGTCCATCTTAAGTATGAGGGCTTATATTTTTTAGTCATTTACTGCAACAACTAACGCATGAAACGACTTTATATATAAGTTCTTATCTATTTTCACTTTATAACGCTTAAAATTTACTAAAAATAAGATTTCAATAGCTTATTCCGAAGGATACATAAGATTACAACAATTTGATTATGCTTATTTCATGAAGCTTCATTAGGACACAGAAAAAAAAAAGGTACATATTAATTAAGAAAGTGTTTCTTGGTCAATTTCACCAAAAAATACCAAAAAGTAGGGGAATTTGTGAATGCGCAGGCGTGCCAGGAAATTATAGTATTTCCAAACTGAAACTGTGCCGAAATCTAACTTCTACTCAAACAAAAACTGGATTCTCTAGTTTCCTTGACAGTTCCCTATAATCTAAGAGGAAAACACTTTAAAAATTGGACTGAATTGAAAGCTAAGAGAAAAACTGTACGGACTAGCTTGAAAGATAACAAATTTCATTGTAGAATTAGATTGAAAATGAAATGTTGAAGCAAGAAAGCTTTGAAATAACAAATACTTAGAAAGAACATGTGACACCCCAAAACCTGGGGGTCCCATTGACCAACCATCAACCCGCAGAAGTACTACCTTAGGTAATCGTATACCTAAGCTTTGATACCAAACTAGTATCAAATACTTGTGGATAGTGAGTGGCTCGACACCACCTCGATACGTTCCATTTACCGGGATCCATTCACCCATATTTAAGTTAAAAGTATGCAGATATTACATTTAAAACAGTCCGTAAGAGTTCAATCACAACTCTCTTACAATTATTACATACTGGAACTAGATTCTTCCACAATTTAACAAAAAGATTTATAAAGACCACATTTTGGCCTTCTTCACAATTGCGACCTCGAATGAACGCTGTCTACCAGTGTACACCCTGCACCTGAAATGTTTTCCCATAAAAGGTGAGCCACGCCCAATAGAGAATATTTCCTACAAGGGCTACTCCCCCACCTAAGTGCACATGCAATAGTCATGTTCCACACATTCACATTCCAAGTAAAAACATGCAATTTCTACTATGGAATCTTATATGTCATGCCATGAAACGAGATGAGACTCAATCATGTACCATGCCTGAGTCCTTACCGACTCCTATCACACAATGCCGAGGCCCATGCGTGATAAAATCCATAATTTCTAGATTACATCCAATAATCATTTTATGAAACAAATTCATTTGTTTTCAAACTAAAAGCTTTTTTGATGTTATACCTCAATGATCATTTATATTCAAAACTCATGTGTCTTTTGTAGGTAGCGAATTTTGGTGTCACATTGCAGGCTTCGCACACCTAGACACTTTTACTGGCTTTCACCCTTGGAAATATGTCTAACCACACTGACAAGTCTTTCACTGGGAGGTCATCCTGTTATTACCCGACACGTTTTCTACCACTTTATTCAACATGCAATCCCTGTTCGATGTCATCCAACAAGCATCGAGCCCACTCCTAATCAAACACCAAACGCAATGTCGATTATAACCATGTACTCACACCCATTCACGCGATGTCCCTATATATATGCAATGCAATGCGCCATTACATGTTATATCATGCCACATGTATAATGAATGCTACATGGACAACACCAACCACACCACTCACCTATTGTCATGGACAATCACATCACTTGCATATGACTTCCATACATCATTTCATTCGTGTCAATATATAATGCACGCATATACCAACATCCACATACAACATGTCATTCTATTTTCAAGCAATGACACACACACAATCAAGCCATGTAATGACCATTTGCATATATAAACTCATCACATGTCAATACATTAGAACACACATATTGACATCCAAGCATGTCACTCATAGTCAAGCAATGACACTCTCAAACAAGTCATACAATGGCCTCGAAGCAAGCCACAGTCACAAATCGGGCTAAGAGACCGACCCCAAACAAGCCATAAACACGGGTCTCACGTAGTCATAGGCACGCTTAGGAGTAGCCTACCTTCACCTAGGGAAGTGGTTCGCCTAGGCGAGCAACACCCTCGCCTAAGCATACCAGAAAATCCACTAATTTCATCTTCCGGTTCGCTTAGGCATGTATACCTTCACCTAGGCGAACCTTCCCTTCACCTAGGCAAAGACCCCTTTCTTCCTGGGGAAGCTCCATGTCCTCGCCTAGGCAAAGGATGCCCGACTGGAACTCAAACATCCGACCATTTTACGGCCCAAAAATGGAAAATAAACCAAGTAGGAAGTATTCCCTACCTCTAGAGCGTAGGAAGAACCCTAGGAAGCCCAGAGACACTTCCTAATCTTAAACCTTGATTCTTCCATCCCTCCTGACGGGGTGGGTTAAAGGGGATCCTCGGTGAAATCCCTTGTTTTCATTACCCACGCATACCCCTCGTCGATACGATGAACTTTTGTTCTTAACCCGATGAACTTCGACTGACGGAACTTTGTAGATCGTGGAAGGAAGCTCCTGGCTCTCCTCTTTCTCGCGATAAACTTTTGTTCTTAGCCCGATGAACTTCGACCGACGGAACTTTGTAGATCATGAAAGGAAGCTCATGGCTCTCCTCTTTCTCTCTTCTCTCACTCTCGGGCCAAACCAGGAAAATGGAATCCCCTTTTTCCTCTTTTGCCTCTTTTTTCTAACTTAAGTTAAGTGCGTGACCCAAGTCATGCCACGCGTCCACCCCTATTCGGGTATGATTCTGGCCTAAAGCGATTTGTTTCATCTCAGATTAAGGTCAAATCATATTCCATGAATTTAACTAAAGTTATTTCTTAACTCGAGTTATTTTCGTAAAAAAATCTGGCCCTTGGGAGTCATCTGAGGTCCAGCCACCCCAAAACAGCAGAAACTGGATCGTCAAGAATTAACGAAATTCGTCTAGGTTATTAGATTTCGTAAGAGAATCCAACAATGAGGTCCATTTCGTCATCCGAGATCTAGAAAATTTCCAGGTTTTCAACCTGTACTATAGTGACAAATTACCGTTTTGCCATTTTTCATAAAAATTCAATTTTTTTGGAGTTTTACAAAACAAATAAAAACTAAGCTAGGAATCTAGAAAATACAATAGTTGAACTTGTAGAAGACTAAGAAAAAGACTTAAATGCTCTATTTTGAGTGTTTGAAAATCAATCATTGATCGGTCATTTGCTCTGATGCTTTGATTCCCTTTTATAAACATTTCTAAGTAACTACCTCAACCCACTTTCTTCAATAATTGTCCATGTCTCCACTAAAGTCCTGTTTCCTAAGAGCCCATTTCCACAACCCAAGCCACGCCCTCTCGGTCATGTCATGACTTGGAGAAAAAGTCTCCTCCATTTTTTGCCTTTGAGACAAAGTCTCAATATTTTTTGCTGGCAACTTTGACAAACTTAAAAATTCCAAAAATGTCCCTAGACCTTCCGCGGACCCATCTCGCCTAGGGCTTCTGACTGGGTCGGGCCTCGCCTTAGTGAGATATCCTTTCAGACCATTCCACTACCATTCAGGCCAAAAAAATTATTTAAATACCATTTAGGCCCAAAAATTTATTTTTAGTGTCAACAATTGCTCCCCGCATACAATATGGCTTATGGGCCATGTTTGTATGTATTAAGGCTTTTTATATGTCAAAAGGACTCCTTCCCCCTTCTCTCATCATTTTACCATGAGGCCCAAAGTGCAACTTACCCCTTTGGATGTGGATTATAAATGGGAAAAACAAGCCCAAACCTGAGCCCGGTTAGATGAGTTGAAAAAGCCTAACATAATACCTCAAGAAAAGCCTCCCGCCAATTTTTCTTTCAAAACTACGGCTTTTGATCTCCTTTCTCCTATACAATTGATTCCTTCTGCATCAGAAAACTCTTCTTTGGGATTTGAAAGGTTCATAGGAAGAAATCCATTTGATTTACGAACCAACTCTTTCACATTCTCCTCTTCATTTTCTTCTCTTTTCTCAATCTCATTCTAGGCCAAAAATCTCTACTACGGTTTCTGTTCTTCATCATCATCACCGTCAGAGTTGAAGCCGCCGAGACCATCGTCGCTCCTACCTTTGGAGTCGTTGAAGATGACTTTGCGGCTGCTGTCAGGTCCTCTAAGATCGTTGCCTGTTACCGAACCAGCCGTTACCGCTTCGTCCACCACAAGCTTCGATTTTTTTCGGCCATTCTCTACAGCTAAAACTTGCATCCTGCACTAGTGAGTAGATATATCCCTTTTTGTCGAAGTGATTTACGATGAATGTTACATATGACCTCTAAGGGAATATTGAAAGATACATCCTCAATAAAGAGAAATCCACTAATCCAAAGAGTTTTCACCAAAATTTCAAGAACTAGGAAGTCTTTTTCGGCTTTTAGAACTTCAAATCCTTCGTTTTTCAATAAAAAGTCTTTAAACATCAAGAAAAAATAATAATTTTTCGATTTTTAACCGAATCTTCGCTCTTTCAACGAAAAGTCTTCAAACATTAAGAAAAAAAATCATTTTTTTAGAACTTTGAATCCTTAGTTCTTCAACGAAAAAGTATTTAAACATCAAGAAAAAAAAATCATTTTTCGGTTTTTAGAACTATGAATCCTTCGTTCTTCAATGAAAACATCTTTAAACATCGAGAAAATCATTTTTTCTGCCTAGAATCGAATCCTTCGTTCTTCAACGAAAAAAAGTCTTTAAACATCAAGAAAAAAAAATCAATTTTCAGTTTTTAGAACTTCAAATCTTTCGTTCTTCAACGAAAAAGTCTTTAAACATCAAGGAAAAAAATTCTTTTTTGGTTTGTAGAACTTCGAATCCTTCGTCCTTCAACGAAAAAGTCTTCAAACATCAAGAAAAAAAAAATCCTTTTTCGGTTTTTAGAACTTCGAATCCTTTGTTCTTCAACAAAAAAGTCTTTAAAAAAAAATCAAGAAATCAGTCTGATTCTTACAGAAGTTTTTCTCCTTTGTATGCAAATCTTGGTTCCACTCTACCTCGATCTTACTTTATTCACTTCAACTGTTGATCAAAGGTACTCTCAACCCTACCATTGATGAACTGTAAAGAACCTGGCTGACGCCCAAATCCCGAGGTGTCTCGCTGGATAACCCTCAACTCCGCTGGAATACCCGTGTCTCATGTTACTTAGACCTATACATGAGTAAAATGGCCACTGGGGCCCATACATCAATACTCATCAAAATTAAATCAATCAGATATCAATAGTTCAAGAGTTATTACAATGTTTTAACCAAAACATATATCAAAATTTAAAGTTTTAATACATGTTATACAAAATGAATACCAAAGCCACAATCCGGCTTTCTTCTAAAACGCGGCCTCTAGTGAGCGTTGTCCTCCTATACACTCCCTGTACCTGAAATAATGATCCCTCGACAGGGTGAGCAAAGCCTAGTAGTGATAATTTCCTACATGGGCCATTCCTCACCTGGGCGCACATGTCATGGCAAACAATCACACTCAAGCAAATACATGATCCTACTTGAATGTCTACATGCCCAATCCCATATCTCGAGTCCTCACCGACTCCCTCACACATGCCTAAGCCAAATGCGAGCAAAAGTACAGTTTTCAAAACAAAAGCTTTTTGTTCTCGAAACTCTACTACCAGTTTCGCAAAAATATTGACAACCCTCCGAGATGAATTGGTCGGGTAATTCTCCGAAATACTACGGGTCACCGGTGACAATCGGTTTGACAACTCTCCGCGCAATTCTTTCGGAAAATCTTCCTTGAAATTCCTTTCACAACCGTTTTCAATTTCTTTCATTTTCTTTCATGTCATGCACTCATGCCTATCCATCTAGGGTGCCCCAGTGCATATGGAATGCATTATGCCATTTCCAAACAATTGATGCTAATATATTTTACATGTATATATTAACAAAAATTAATTCACATAATTCACATTATTCAATTCACAATAATAACATCAAAGTTAGCTCACATTGGCTAATTAACAAGTCAAAGCAATTCATTTTGAATCACCCCAACACACAAAAATCACACAACCAATCACGTGAACAATGAAACCCTCGTGTTGGCACTGTTCACAGCCACACAAATAGGAATTTTCTCCACTTGGTTCAAAGATTTTGAGACCGATAACACGGTCATTCAGGCCTCAACAAATCCACATCCATTAAAATGGCTCTTAGCCAGAGAATAAACCAAGTAGGAAAAGATCCTTACCTCTTGAAGTTGTCAGAACTCCACAAAATTAGTGCCCACGCATAGCCCTCAAGCCAAGGCAGGTCAACTTTGCTTTCGTCCGGACGAGAACCGACGGTCCGAACGTCGAGAAATCTAGAGAGAAGTCACTCTTTCTCTCTCTAAAACCAATTTCCACACTCCACGCACTTCTTTTTTCCAACAAAGATAAATGGAGAAGATGGAGTTTTATTTCCATCTTTGTCTCTTTAAGTGACTTAATGAGCCTTTTGACACTTATTAATCAGTCATTCATATCTCAAATCCTCTCACTAATACTAATCATGCAACATGTGTCACATGTGAATTTTATGTAGTAAGAGTGACTTTTAATCATCGCATGTCTTTCGCAAGCCAAGATCATCAACACCCAATACCGGTGCCTTAAAGCGTGAAATTATTTCATTTTGAATTCGACGTGGTAGCTAGATTTCGAGGGCGATACCAGCGGTGAGAGTCGGATTTGTCATCTGAGGATCTAGAAAAATTTTGAATTTTGGTGAATTACCATTTACTTTTTCAAAAATTAGAATTTTCTCGGGTTTACATTAAAAGAATTTCATTCCTAATTCATACTAATCACAAATGAATCACATGCATATGCAACGTGCACTATGTCATGTATGTAAACTAGTCATTTAAGTATTAAACGACTAAACGACGTACCTTCATCCCTAAACAAGAAGGGATAGATGGCCCACATCGTGTCCTCGCGCTCCCACGTTGACTCCTCCACTCCGCGGTCTTGCTGGCGCCGGCACCCTCGCTGTCATGGTCTTGAGTAGCAAAACTTTACGATCCCGGTATCCACCACATGAGTCCCTCCTCGAAGGTCGTGTCGTCGACCTACGATCTCTCCCGATCCACTGCATAAGGCTTGGACATGAAATTTATTCTGCCAGGCATGAAGGCGTCGGCACCTCGCCACAGGACACGGCCTCTTTGGGCGGTAAGTGCCGTGCGCTCTGATTGCTGCACTCTCGGTATCTCGAAGGGCGATAAACACAAGCCGTGGCCTACTGGCACTTGCCGAGACCTAACCACTCCTCTCTTGGGCCTCACCTTCCAAGAAGACGTGATCCTCGATCTAGAACTCTGAAGTCGGCGTCATACATCAGGCACAGCTTCTTCCTCACGGTATGAGTGTGACGTTATTAGGTATCCCAGCTCTACGCTTCTCGAAGGTGTCTCCCAGTCGTGGGACGAGTGATGGAGCTCTCTCCCATCTGGGTCCAACATATCAGTCTGCACGCAGCGCCGCGCGATACCTCATACCGTGCCACTCCACGTGTCTTTCCGTCGATAATAATGTTTTGCGAGTAGAATTCACTAAGGGCAAGTCTCTTCGACTCCGCCCATGATCTGAGCGGCGTGCTCGCGACATGTCCTCTTTCTCAGCATGATCTCTCCGAGTATTCATGTGCGTGGTGGAAAGTTGTGCTATAAATCGTAGGTGTGCCCATAGCCTTTTTGAAACTCTTCAGTGCGTCGTAAACCTCGAGGTCTCTATCGGGAAGCCTTCTGGATCTTGGTACTCCATGTGAGAAATTGAGTTCTTTGAATGAACAAATGAATCTCCAATGTAGAAAGTCATCACTGCGAAGTGAAAATATGCAGGGTCGTGAGCGGTCCACTATCACCCATCTACGCATCTTGATTCTTCGCTGGTATCAAGGTAACCAAGTGGGTCTAAAATCCCAATAAATGGCGTGCTCTTACTTCCACTTCCATTGCACCTCTAAAACGGTGAGTAGCCTATGCGAACTACGGTGCTCGGCCTTAACACTGGCATTGCGTGAGACTTCGTCCAAACAGAGTCTACACAGTGTCTCTTCATTCCGCTCCAGTAATACTGACAATGAAGATCTTGATACATCTTCATGCCACCTGGATGCACGGCAAATCGAGAGTAGTGAAACTCACTGGCGGATCCTCTGTCCAGTAGTCAATTCGGGAACCGTGCGTCTCTATAAAAGGCCACCATCTGTCATTAACGATTAGCACCGTCACCACATCTTCGCTTTGTGCGGAGTCCGCGATGGACACTATCTCCGCGTCACGTCGCGGGACTCGATCACTGCAACTCGCGAGAGCGGTGTATTACTAAACTCCTCGGCGTCTTATGGCACGCTCGATGCCGTATGGCGTCCCACGGTCTCGAGCATCGTCGCTCCGAGAAGCTATACTAGCCAATATCACTATGACTTCGTGAGTGCATCACCACCATTTTTCCTGCAGGAGTGATGTCACGGTCGAGTGCCAAATCTCCGGGAACTCCATCTAATCTGTTGCCTCGTATTGGGTCTCTAACAAACGTACTTAGAACACGGCAGTGCGCGGTACGTAGTACTAGCCCGCCTTCTACTCAAAAAAGCGTTGGTGCCAAATCTTGATGAACTAAATACAACCATCTCCAGTGATCTGGGATGTGATCATCACTGATTCTTCAATGTTTGGAACCATAGCTCTTACATCGGGTTTGCATGAAAACTGTCCAGTCCGACCCTCAAGTATCTAAATCATGTGCCACTACGTCACGTTACGGGACTATCAAGATGGGTGGTAAGTGGCCTCCCTCAACCCCGACTCTTTGGAATGCACTCCTGCGCACATCCGTCATTCCAGTAAACTTGACGCTCCTTAAGTGATCTGGGTAAGCCGTTGCCTGTCAGGAGAGGTACTCATTGAGATCTCTGTAGTACCAACGATCGAAGGCTTCGTGTCTTGAAGGCCCGACTTCAGCCTCTCCCGACTCATCGCGATCCTCAGAGCTTCCTGCGGGTCAGCGTGCGCGTCGGCATTTTGCGTGTCCCGAAAATCTCGCCGTCAAGCGAGGCTTCGCGATTGCGAATTTGATGGCGGTGGTGCCGATAACTACCTCATCCCGATCATCAAAATCGATATATTCTACTCCACTACCAAGGCCAGGTCGTCAGGTCGGCGCCCACGAAGACCCGACAAGCCCGGTCAAATAAGGTTGGGCTCCGCCATCATGGGGATCCGTGAATCTTTGGCCGGCGTATTAAGTGATCAAGGCATCCTTGTAAACTCGCAGCGTTAATCATAACATGTCTAAAAACGTTGTCTTGAATCATCATGCCCCGCTGCTTTACCATTTGATGGCCTTAATGCGAAGGTCTGTCTTGGAGTAGACTCCGCTCCTCATTATTGTCGAACGCAAGTCATCCAGTAGTCTCGCCAATAGTGCTAGGTCTTGAGTAGTAGCTTCATTCCGTATCATAATCAATACCACGATTATGAAGGTCTTCATCCTTTTTCGCGCAAACGGGGCCCAGAAGAGCCGTAGTGAAATGTCGGTCTAATAGGCCCCTTGTCCGATCGAAATCTTGCCATTTGGACTGCACGGGACTCTGCAACTCAGTGAATTTCGATCTTTACAGTCGCCGTGGGAGATGGTGATACAGGGATAACTGATAACGAGAGTCTACACAGCCCTGCGGGAGCAATCCGAGTAACATGCAAGAAGAAAAAGCTGTCTCATGCTGGCAGGCTGCTGGGGTAAGATCTGAGTGCAGTTAACCACCTAGATCCTCTGGGGTGAGCTGTAGCTAGCCGCCGGCGTCACGACCGCTGGGCCACAAGGCTGTGTGTGGAAAATAGTAACGTCCCTAGTACAACACAGTGCAGTCTCTGGTGTGGCGGGTAACCTCTGCGCTCGATCGATATGACTACGCCAGGCGTCGGCTTGATCCATCCCAGATGACGTCGAACTCACGGCCGTATCTGCGATACCACTCAGTTAACAATGAAGTGAAATCCCGGATGCAACTTCGCTGACCCGCGACATATCATCCTATCCTCCTTTAATCCCTAGGGGAGAACTCTGCCACAGATCACCTCAGATGACTCAACCTCTCTGACTGACTCTATCTGTGCGATCAAATGATCAAAATGAATCTGTGTGCCGAATCAAATAACACTATTGCCGGCCAAATGAGAATAACAACAATGCCATCTGTATTGGCTGATGCTGTGACTTGGCCGGTGGTGTGATAAAGTAGACAAGACACTGAACCCTGGCGTCCTGCTTTTACACAGACTAATCATATCTGCGCCTCGGCTTTATAACGCACAAACCTCTTTGCCTGTGTAACTTGAAAGGTGCGTCGCGACTCCACGAAACTATCTTAGCTCCTGGCTCATGCGAGTGTGGAGGAATATCTTCTATACATCTCTTTTTGTCCCTCACATTGGTAGATTATGGCCTCCCCAGCCACTAGGATCTGTCTTTTACAGGGGCAATCCCTCCTCATATGTCATTTCTGTTGTGCCATTCAGTGCTTTCATCTGCCCGGCATTTAGCAACTTTGATCGTCACTTTGGCAGGATAACGCATTTTTGGAACCTATGTGAACTAAACCCTCACGCTTCTTTCCCTAAGCGGAAGAGAAGACTAACTCTCGTTCTACCTCCTTACTGCTAACACGCGCATCGGTGCTTGTACGCATCTATCCATCTCTATCCATCGTGGGTCATGGCGGTCAAACCATAAGTCCATGTCTTATGGCGAAGTCTACAAATCTACCCCGAATGGATTAAACTTCGCCGTTCGCCGAATCTCGAGCATAAGCGCCATCGTGGCACACATTCAGATCCATCGCTATAAAGCGGACTAGCCGTGAATCTGTACATGCTCCCATCACGATTTAAGTCACCATAAACTCACAAGAACTGCCAGGCATCGTGACGGCGGTATCCGAAAATATACGCGAAAAAGTCATGGAACTCTGCCTAAAATCCGCTGCAACGGTCAAAACATGCTACATAGTCATTAGCCATTTAGCTAATGGATTTTTGTAGTTTCCTCATTGTGACCAGAGATTACCGCGATGACGACCCTCTTCCTCTATCACAAAATTGTGATTCAATCGTTTTCTTCTTGGTCTTCGGAGGTCATTTTTGGATAACTGGAGGACATGAGAGAAAAAACATTCCCGAGTTAGGTACACCTTCTATGGGAATCTACCGCCCGGCATATTATAATTCTCTATCTTAATGGAAAGAAGACCGATATCATCAGCTCTTGCTTAGGAAATTTGTACAGTCATCGACAAATCAGCGACGTTTCTTAAATTGATAAATACTCAACGCACATGCGTGCTCATAAGAATTCCACCATTTTCCATTCGCCGCATGGCAAAACTCGATTGAACATATCAACATTTAAAATGTTTTCCGATGAGGAATCGTAAGAACCCATTCATGAATTGACTAACGGGTGCCTGTCGCTCGCGATAATGGTCATCGCAGCCTGTTGATCTTTGTACATGCACCACCCACCAGTGTTGCGATCTTCTTTGTAGCCCTTCATGGGGCACCCAACTTCTGTGTATGTTCCATTATCAAGCTGCAAATGGATTGATGTCCTCATTTTTTACTTACGTGCATCAAATAAATCATGAGTTGATTGATGATCATTTGTCCCGTCTTTTAACTAGAACTGGCGTGACCTGATGTTCGGTGCACTTTCTTCCACCATGTGGCTAAGCTTGATTAATTTAGTGGTTCTTCCGGTCAAACATTGTAATTTGGATCACCACCCTTACTTTAGTGATACCTATCTAGACATTTAAATTTTTTTACCTTGTTTTTCCTCGTTGATGCTCACCAATCAAGGAAAACCTTCGAAGAATTTCTTTTTAAGTGGCGATAACAGTGAGGCTGGGTTTTCGACTTCAAAAATCATCCTCAAAAATATATGTGATATAAACAGAGTTGTATCGTAAATAATCGCAACTCTCTATTTTCCATACTTTTTCTTCAAATTTTGTGAAAATCATGATCAATCTTACTAAATTATACATTGCACATCAGTGCCTAAAGTGAGGTTAACTCAGGTCATTACTGCATCGTATGCCTTTGAAGCTAGAAAATAGCACCACCATAAGGACCCACTTTCGCTGTGGACCAGTCGTGAATAAAGCTATTAGACATTTCCATCACTCAAAGATATTTCAACTTCGTGATGGTTCTCGATTTGTTTGGATGACTCCATCCAGTAGTTGTAGTAATTTGGAAAGTAGTAGGGTTCCTATCTTTTTCTCATCATTTGCTAAGCGATTATAAGTTAATCGCCTCCATCAATTGCACCACAGATCTTTCCAAATTTGTCTGGATTGATGTTAAGGGAGTGGATAGACTCATGCATTATCAATTGCCAAGAGGCAGGTGATCAGCAGGTGGCAGCGAGAGCAACATCTTCTAGCTAACGCCAGTTACTGAAAATTACGAAAAGTATGGGGCAATACGTTAGATGACTCAATTGCATGGCATGTAGTTTCGCCGGGCGCCGGCAGCGCTACCGCTTCCTGCGTTCATGCTTGGGCCGCTTTCTCTTAAAGAATGTGAAGTATCGCCCTTCAAAGACATCCGCCCGCGCCGCCCGCATCTCGAGGCCCGGCGTCAGGAAGGTAATTTTCGCCACCGTGCATCGCCTTTTAAACGCCTGGCGAAGTTCACCGAGCGTTACACATCGTGGAAAAACATAATGAATCAGCTCAAATGGCTCGTGGAGATATCCATGAATTCTGCATTAACATCAATGGGGAGATCTCCCTTTGAGATGAAGAATTCGGCGCCGTGGGAGGTGTGTTTGAGGATATAAGATGTGAAAAAAAAGTCAAACATGAAACTTCTTTGAAGTATCTTAACCAGCTCAACAACTAGAGTATCTGATATTTACATGTGAGTTGGCAGCTATCTCTTCTGAAATATAATTACGCCCGTATCAAAATCCATTGGTAGCCATCTAACATTCTTGATATTAATGCATCATCCTTCACAATGGTACTCGAAAACATGATCGGATCAAATTGGAGTGTGAAGCTAATTTACCTTCAAAGGCTGAAATATCCATCTACCCGCCTAACAGTGCCATTTTACAAATTCAGCATGGAAACATGTATATGGAGTCTTCGATTGATTCGTGACGCGATCATACTATATTCACTGATCCGCATGGGGACTCGTAACCAGATTCTCCTTACAGTGGTGCGCGGCAAAACGCCATCTCCATCATCTGTATCATGGTTACAAACATTTGGATAAAATTAATCATAAAAACTCAATAACAAGTTAAGGAAAATAGGGAAAAAAATTAATGAGAAAATGAAATTATCATGATTGAACTATATCACAAATGACGGCGGGTTCAATCAAGGGATCAGCATCCTGATCACGAAGATAGAACCATACCAATCTAGTAAGTAACTTTTATTGTTCATGAAACTATAAAGTTTTTATTTATTAGCCTTTTTGTATGTGAATTTTGACTCAATCATCACTACTCTCTCTGGTTTGACAACTAAAGATAAGTTCAAACCGAAGTACAATCTGTGAATAAGTAGTTCATATCAAAAAGGACATTCAGTTCACAATATAAAAAAATCATTCTATTTTCTCCAGTTCTTTGAATGCACATCATACTTTCATGAAATGACCCTCGGCCCACTAAAACACGATTCTATGCTTTTCTGTGTTTTACATGACAGATCAAAGCCTTCTACAACTACACTTATGAAGTTTTGAAAGTTAAAGGAAAGAGCTGTTTTGAGAAGATCAATGAGTAAGGGAACAAAACCATTTTATCCATTATGAAGTGGATTCAGTGAAGAAATCTAAGATGCCAAAAATTTCCCCAGAAGACAGGATTGCCCCCTCAACTACCATCCTGAAAAAAGTTCTGCCTTCAGATCTATGTATTCATTGGAGTGTTTGTCAAGCAGCAGGATCACGTATTGTGAATCCTACTCTATGACCAATACCTGTTTAGAAGGTTTATGTGGAGGAGGTCATTCTCGGTAAAAATTCCAAACACTTTTCCCCCTTTCCAGATTTTACCTTTGTTTGTATAGTGTTATTGAGGTTGTCATAATTTTGAGTGAGGTTCATTATAACAGGCTCACCAAGTGTAACAGACAGACCACTATCCACATACACAGTCCATGCCACCTTTTTCCTTATGAAGTCTGTAAAAATGGGAAGAAATTAATGAAAGTTGATATAAGTGGAATTGATGTAATTAGCTACCAATTCCTAAGTTTATAATAGGTTCTCAAAATTCCTGTAATTCATAAGGGTTTCTATTCATTATAGTCACGAGTATAAATCCAAAATAAAAATCAAAAAATAAAAAATAAATTTGGTAGCAAATTCCGAGCACAAACATTTCAAAGTTGAAAAACGGGAGCCACCAGCAAACCGGGGAAAAATCGAAAATCACGGCCACGACAGACGCAGAAAAAAATTGCTTCGAATTTACCGCAATATCAAATTCAAAAAGAATGAAATTTTTACGCTTTGTTTGATCTTCAAATGGTGAAGATGGAGGCGATGGGATAAAATCAAAGCGAAAGAATCCAGGGGTAGCGAGGGCCAGGAAAACTAAGAGTTAACACCATCAGAACCCGTTCCCAGTCTTTCGAGTAGTGGAGGCAGTGAGGGGGCCAGTATCGTGGAGCTGGGTGATGCGCCGCGTTGGGGATCATGAAGGCCTCATTCTGAAATTTCCTTTATCACGTTTCTTTATCATTCTCATCAGTGATTAAAGAAATGGCAGATTAAGGTTTGAGAGGAAAAGGAAGAGGTGTGAAGAAAGAGCGATCGTGTTTTTGTTTCATTTTTTGTTTTTTACAGTTTAGGATTAACAGGTGCCATGTGAAGTTAAGTTTTGTTCAAGGGACCATTTTTATTCATAACATATATGACATATATTTTTCAGTGTATCTTGTTATTAAGTTCATCAAAAATTTTTGGTTTAAAAGTCTCAATGTTCCCAAATTGGTGGCGCACCTGCTTTTTGCTTTATATGTAAATCGAGATGAAAGACAAGATCTCTATCAGAATCTTTATTAGTGCAAAATTATCAGGTGTTTTGTTTCAGGAACCTTAATAATTTTCAGTCGCTCCATATAAACGGGGAGGAATAGTAATTCGCCAGGTCAGGCAAAGATTATCAAATTCGTGTCGCGGTGCGCGTTCAATAGCCTCTGGACATAATTCTCAAGCTAAGTGTTTTTGAGTTCTCCATTTACTGACATTTTCCACCCATGAGGCGTCGCCAATTCCTCTGACTATGTGTGTCAATGTTCTGAGTAATATTCCAGCAATCAACTACATGAGAAGTAGCTAAGTCTTGTTTTGAAGTTCTTGGATCAAAAGATTGCATTAGTGGAAAGACTAAGTCCGTGACAAGAAGCTAGACGGTGGCATCCATCACCATCAACTAAAAAAGTCATCTGTATCATTAAATGTGACCTTGGTCTTTCTCTATCATTCCAATCTCTACTTGGCCAGTATCTAGTCTCAATCACGAAAGTTCTTGAATTGAGCTTGCGTGTGGAAAGACTATGATCCGTGATGCGCTAGACAGGTATCCACTGGTGGGCCTCATTACAATCGGTAATCCGAGGCCAGTTCAATATCGAGGGCGGTATGGCTGCGGGTGCCATTAAGGCAAGGGTCGGACTTTTGAGGAAGGTTTCAACCGCTGAGGCTGCAAGGGATCATGGTGTTTTAGAGGAACTGGCTGTCTTTGCGAAAATAAGTTGAGTGAACGATGAGTTCCAGATGGAGGATCATCCGATCGCGATATCTCCTTCGTAAGTGTTAATGATATTACGATGAATCGATCTTACCGCTTTGTTAAAAGAACTTACTTGGCTGCTGTCGAAAAATTTGATTCATCAGTTCAATAAGAAGAAATGAAAGATCAAATACAAGAATAAAATCAAGAAAAATAAGATTTCCGATGTGGATGGCGGAATCTTGAGTCAAGAAGAAATCAGTTAGAGCTTGATCAAGATGAAGTAGCAGTTCTTAATGAAGTTTAAACATGCCCCTACGAGTCTGAAGGAGCGTAGCGTCGTAAATGAGGTGTCTGAGCGGGTCGTCTTTGGCGTGGCTTTTAATTCATATCATACCTGAATTACAATCTTCATTAAATTAGAGAATACAGATCATAAGACCTTAGTCAAGATTACGTTATGGTCTGGAATAGGGACATGGATTAAAATTTAGAAAATCTGCTCAGACCATCTCTAACTTTGTGTTCGTTATATGTTATTGTGCTCAACCATCCTTTGGTATATTGTGTTCACTATCTGCCGGAAGTGAGGAAACGTAAGTATGAACTATGAGTCTTTAGGAGCTCTCTCTCTCCTCTTTGTAAAAGCATGAAATGCAATAATGTGCAGCGGGTTCTGACAAAACCTTTCTCTCTCTCAAATTTTCTTATAGGGATCATGGTTTCCAGTCATTAGTTAAAAAAGAAACATAAATGAGTTTGAAAAGTAAAGTAATGTAAAATAATCAAAAATCATCTGATTAATTTTCAGGATTAATATTATTATAATCAGATGAGCATTAGCATTAAAAAAATTCGTAATATTATTAAGTAACAATAATGTTGATCAATAGCATACTATTATCATCAGTTTAAAAGCATTATTTTGGTTTTCAAATAACTTATATTAGTAATTTTCTAAATAACCTCTTATATTAAAAACCTATTTGGGGTGTCATTTGAGAAAAAATAAAGAAAATATTGAAGAAAGAATTTAAAAGAAGTTTCATATGATAATAAATTTTAATTTATATCTTCATTCAAAACTCTAATTTTATTTATTTATCTTTTATATAAATATATGTATTAAAGAAACTAAAAAAACTTGTCTGAAACTTTAAAAGAATTTTAATCCATGAGCCCTATTCTCATTTATATTTTATATGTGAAATAATCATGCTTACATATACTTATTATTTTCAGGGTTCAGTACCATAGGTCATAGTGTCACATATCAACAAATTCGACGAATCAAACATGCCTGTTTCAGATTACCACTTTGTAAAAAACGGCTACTATCACCAACCATTCGACTTAATATATATCATGAAAGAATCGATAAAATCGTCGATTAAGGATTTTGTTACGACCTCATCCTCACACCTCGATTATATCATTGATATTTTATTCAATCGCTCAGAATTTGAGCAATATATTAGCGATATTCTGCCAGTTAATAGATTTTTATGTTTTGGTCTGCTTGTGTTGGCCCGGTATACGATATATGATATATCGGTAATATTTTAGCGATTTTTGACATTTATCCTTATTGTATTGCACATACCAACTAAAAAATAAAAATACACAAAAATAATATTTTTCCTTCTTTTTTCAATTTTCCTCTTTCATTTGTTAGAAATTTGATCAAATTCTCCTTTTTCATCACTTGACTTTGGAAAGAGAATTTTGGGCCAAAATTATTGGGAATGAAACGAGACGATGGATTTTTTTTTGCATTCCCAATAATTTTTTTTTTGTTTAAGGAATAAATTTTCTTTTAAATTTCAACATTTTCATATGTGGAGATGACATGGATAGAAGGCCAGGGTATTTTAGTTCTTCAATCAAAATATTTTTCCTTCACCGCTTAAGCCACACTGATTCCTCTCGCTCATTACGCTCTACTCGCTTTAAATATTCCCTTGTTATTAGCGCAAAAAAATTAACTTTTTCTTTTCCCTGAAATATAGAAATTTGCCTTTTTACAAAAGGTAAAAATGTGAACCTTAATTTCATTTTCTTTATACTTTCTT
>JAEQBH010004788.1:0-146458 GCA_016808115.1 Tetrastigma voinierianum | reverse complement strand
AGCGGTTTTTCGATGCGACGAAAGGCACGATAGCAGCTAATGTACTCATGTACCATAAGTGGTTTGAGTAGAGAAATGATGATGAAAATGGACGGTAGGAGTAGTCTGGGAATATCAATCTAAGTAAAGAAGGACATAAAGGTCATTAACTAAATCTTAAGGCTGACTAAATGACAGATATGAAACATGACTCATCTTCTTCCAAAAGGCAAAGGGAAAAACGTGAATTCAGTTGGAGTGCAGTAGGCGTGAGGAGGCAAAAATGGTGATTACGAGGAGTCTGGGCTTAACCTGCTCTCTGAAATACACCTTGAATCGGGCCAGATTGGTTCGGCCAGACAGAAAGGGAAAGCGTTCTCACAGCGGGCAGAGCTCACAGCGTGGACCACGAGTTTGCGGTTTTGACAACTCTCGAGGTGGATTTTCTCCTAACTTTGCGTTTATTCTCATTTTTAAGGGTTTTTCGATGTTTGGGTGGTTTGAGCGAAGTGAGGGACGTTTGATCGGATCCCAAAACATGGGACGAACTTATTAAATTCTTGGGGATTTTCCACCATCGTGGCTGCCCGAATTTATTGGGCTGTTTGTGTTTGAATTTTTGTATTAAAATGTTGCTTTAAATCATGTAGTTGTATGGAAAAGTGGGAATGGGCCGTAGGATCGATCCCGAACATGGGACGGGTGTGGAATTTTGGAGATTTTAGGTGTCGTGGCAGATCCGAGAAGCTGACCATGGGGCGATGCTATGGAATTTATGCATTAAATTTCTATTTTGGTATTTATAGATAGGAAATGGGTAGAAATTAGGTTTCCAAAAAGTGGCAGAGTTGGACAGAAAGTGGCTACCCCAGTGGACAGCCCTTTCTTGGAGTTCGGGGCTGACCAAAACAATCCCGGGTTTGTGTGAAATGGCCATAAAGGTCCATGTGTTTTGGAATTGAAATTGTGTGAATTGAATGGCTTGGTATGTGTAGAAATTAATTCGAAGAGTTGGTCGATCAAGGAATTAATGGATTAATGCTTAAAGGGTTAACAAAATGACACGATTATATAGGTGATTGTGTTTGTAAGCCATTAGACGAGATTATGATTTGCTCAATTGAGCTAGATTGGGTGATGATTGATGTGTTGAATTATCGTGTAATTGTAGTTGATTAATGTGCATGACATATTGTGTAAATGATTTTGAAAATGGCGTAATGCATTTTTCGTATCTTATTTCGTGGCGCAAATTAGGTGTGAGTGCATGACCAAAGCTGTTAGCCAAAGCGGATATGTTTTGCTGAAAGGAATTTCACGGGATGTCGGAGGTGGGTTGGAATGGGCAATGGATCCATTTCGGATGAGGACCATGGCCCCATTTGTTTGGAAAGCTCGCGCTGACGATTCACCTCGGAGGGTAGTCCGTATTTTTCTAGGGCTATTTACATTATTATATTTCAGAACAAAGGAGTTTTTTGTTTTGAAAATGATTTATTTTCTCATACATGGCTTAGGCAAGTGTAGGTAGTCGGTGAGGACTCGTGACATGGTGATCATGTAGACATTCAAGTAGGATCATGTATTTACTTGAGTGTGTGTTTATTTTGGAGCATTGCTGGCAGCAGGTGGTGGTAGCCCGCCAGGGGCGATTCTCCTGCGGGCTTTGGCTCGGCCGGGTCGTGGGACCCCCTTTATTTTTCGGTACAAAAGGCGGCTCGAGACAACTCATTTTGAGGTTGATTTGAAGAAGCCCAGGTTTGTGGCTTGATAGTTTTTGGACATAACATGTATTAGGGTGTAGATTTTAATATATGTTTTTGTGTTTCTTATAAGCACAGTGAAACTATTGAATTATTGGGAGATAATTGAAGGCCAGTTATGATGAGGTGATCTTATGAGTATTGGTTTATGAGCCCGAGAGGCATTTTACTCATGTTGGGATTTTATTGCATATATTAGTTGTTTGGGACAAGATATCACGGGTGTATTTATGGTAGAGCTCCGTACAAGGAGACTACTGCGTTTTAAAGTGGCGTCGGGTAACGAGCCCTCCATTTTGTGTCCGCGAGTTGTGGGTAGTCAAACGGACCCGGGTTTTTAGGCGTCACGACAGTATCGAGCTTAGGTATCACGAATGCTACCTGGGGAGCTCGGGTTTGGGTATCCATGCCACTAGGTGGTTTGATGTGGAGTATAGGTATATGAAACCTGGATAGAAAATTTGGGGCTTAGAGCCATGGATTTGAGGAAGAGCATCGCTTTCGGTGTGGTATGATGTAAGGTTAGGTATGAGATTACCTAGGAAGGCACGAGAGATAAATTAGAACACTGCATGTGTTTTGATTATGATCATGTGATGGTATGATTGATGTTTATAACATGTGTGATCAATTGGTTGTTTGGTGAATGGTGTGTTTGCCATGTTGTAAGTGAGTAGTGAAATGATGTGTGCTTGGTGATTAGCACATGAATGTGTAGAAAACAATTTGAGTGGTACAGCGTACAAAATTGGAATTGAAATTGAAGAGAAATAAATTTTTATAAATTTATTGGATTAAGGGATTGAAAGGAAATGGAGAAAAATAAATTTTATAAATTTATTTGAGTATTAAAATTATGAAAAAAATATGAATTTTTAGTGATTTTAGTGATTTTCATCACTGCTTTGGAAATAATTGAATTAATAATAATTATTATTATTAATATTGAAAAATGATACGGAACCTAAAATGGAGCTCATTTTGGGTAGGAATTTGGTGGCGGCACGCGGGTGACCCCACACCACGGCGGGCGGGAGTGCGCGACACCTTGGTCGTGCGGCCCCAGAATTTTGGCGCCTTGGTGGGCGTTGGGGCCGAGGCGTCGCGTCTTTGGGCGTGCGGGCGGCCCCAGGCGTCTTTGGGCGGCTGAAAAGCGGCAATGGCCCAGGGCCCCAGGGGCGACGGTATTTGATGGCGTGGCTTTGAGGCTATGTTTCTGGCGTCTGGCCAGCGGCAACCATGAGTAGCCAAGCGTGGCCTTGAAGCAGAAGCCTTGTGAGCGGCCAGCCAAATGACTTTATCTTGCTTGTCTAGTGTCTGGCTTCGACAGTTCTGGTGTTTGGACCTGCACACGACTTCGATTTTTAACTGGTTTGGCTTCGGTGTTTTTTGAGTCACTAAATGAACTTTATTCATCTCAAATTTTTGAAAAAATAAAAATAAAATATTTTAAATGAAATAAAATCAAAATAAAAATTTGATAAAATTTTGAAAAATAAAAATTTTCAAAAATAAGAATTTTTGAAAATAAAATTTTATTGAAAACAATATTTTAAGCCTTGAGGAATTGATTGCGTATACAACGCGAGTGGTGTGTATGATTAGTGTCTCGAGTGTGCTTATGCCTTAGAATCTTGTATTTGATTAACTACCATTTGAAATGGTGATTCTTGATGATTACGTAGGAAATTATATGCATGGTGAAATACGCATATGGGAAAAAGGTAAATACTAGGTTATGGGTTCATGACCTTAGGGATTTGAATAATGGGAAATGAACGAGTGCGTTTATACTCGCAATTGTTGACTAGCGTAGTATTTTAATTTGGATGCATCATGTTCATTCATTAATGCATCCTTGTGTGATAGGTTTAGTCTACGATACAAGCTTCACGGCTTGGCATAGAAGGTTGAAGACCTTTAGAAAGTAGTAATATGATGGAAAATTGTTCCCTAGAAGTAGGGAGAGATTTTGACTTTTTCTAGAGTCGGGAGTTGCGCGGCGGGGCGTGGTGGACCTTAGAGATTTAGTGAACATGTTGGTTGTTTGATTATCGGACTTGACATGGATGAGATAATGACAGCGGGTTATCGATGGTGGGACGTGCGTGGGTCTCATCATGCAGACACGGTCTTGGAGTTAAGGTAAGGTTACCTATGCACATGGTTGGATGTGGAGTGCGGAATTTCGAGGACGGAATTCTTTTAGAGGGAGAATGTAAGACCAAATTCCAATTTACGGAATAAGAGACAAAATCGTAATTTTGTTCTGAGTGTAATTACGGTTAAAAAATCAGTAATTAATTCTCTAGATATCGGATGACAAAACGGATTTAGTAGATTAGAATCGTCTCGTGAGAATCTAGCTATTGCGTAAGAAAAATTTACGCCAATTTCTTTGAGTGGTCGGGTCGACCGTTTTCGAGCATCGGCGTTTGGTCATAGTAAAGCGGTTTACCGATCGACGAAAGGCGCGATAGCATGTACTCATACCATAAGTGGTTTGAGTGAAATGATGAAATGGACCCAGTAGGAGTAGTCGTGAATATCGGTGCAGTAAAGAAGGACATAAAGGTCGTTAAGCCAAATCAAGTGACTAAATGACGAGATATGAAGCATGTTCGTCTTCTTCAAAAGGCAAGGGGAAAACGTGAAATTCGATTGGAATGCGGGGCGTGAGGAGGCAAAAATGGTGATTCTAGAGGAGGGAGAGTCTGGAACTGTCTCTCTAGAAATCTGTAACGGTGATGGGCCGTTGGATTTCGACGGACGAAGAAAACGTTCTACGCGGACGAGGCTACGTGGACCGGGTTTCGCGAGTTTTGTGGCACTCAAGAGGTAGGTTTCTCACTACTTGTTTGACTCTCATTTTTAAGGGTTTTTCGATGTTGAAGATTGGTTTGAGGCGTGAGGCAGTTGTTCGGTCCAAAAACATGGAATGAACTTGTAAATTCTTGGGGATTTTTCACCATCGTGACCTTGGAAATTTGTGGGCTGTTTGTGTTGGAATTTTGTATTAAAATGTTGCTTTAAATCCATGTAGTTGTATGGAAAAGTAGGGAATGGGCCGTGGGATCGATCCCCGAACATGGGACGTTGTGGAATTTTGGAAATTTTTAGGTACATCGTGACGATCAGAAGAGCTGATATGGGCTGATGTATGGAGATTTATGCATTAAATTTCTATTTTTGGTGTTTATATAAGATAGGAAATGGGTACAGAAAATTCGGTTCAAAAGAAGTGGCTTAGAGATTGGACAAGTAATTTGCAGTAGACGACCCTTCTATTGGGTTCCCAATTTATTAAAAACAATCGAGGTTTGTGTGAAACTAGCCATAAAGGAGTCCATGTGTTTTGGAATTGAAATTGTGTGAATTAGAATGACTTGGTATGTGTAGAGAATTAATTAGAAGGGATTTGGTCGATCAAGGAATTAATGGATTAATGCTTAAGGGTTATGATGACACGATTACTGGAATTGGGAAGGTGGCTTGTTTGTAAACCATTAGGCGAGATTATGATTGCTCAATTGGAGGCTAGATTGGGTGATGATTGATGTGTTGAATTACATGTCGTGTAATTGTAGTTGAAAATATGCATATTCGGCCATATTGTATGTAAATGATTTTGAAAATGGCATAATGCATTTTCACGTATGCACTGATAGCGCTGAAATTGGAGTGTGAGTGCATGCAGTATTTTGTAAGCGGATATGTTTTGCTGAAATTTCACGGGATGATATTAGGAGGTGGGTTGGGAGATGGGCTGACGGATCATTTCGGATGGACCATGGTATTTGGAGCTCACCAACGATTCACCTCGGAGGAGCAGTCCCCATATTTCGAGATATTTAGGTAGTATATTTTCAAGAACAAAGGATTTTGTTTGAAAATGATTATTTTTCTCATACCTTAGCTTAGAGCGAGTGTGAGTGAGTGGAGTGAGGTTTCGTGACATGGGGTGATCATGCCGAACATTCAAGTAGGATCATTATTTACTTGGTGTGTGTTTATTTGGAGCATTGCCTTTGCGCCCAGGTGGTGAGTAGCCATGGGCGATTCTCCTGCGAACTTTTAGCTCGACCGTGGACCCCCGCTTTCATTTTTTAAATTCTGGGCGCTCGAGAGACAACTCATTTTGAGGTTGATTTGAAGAAGCCAGGTTTGTGGCTTGATGGTTTTGGACATAACATGTATTAGAATTGTAGATTTTAATATATGTTTTGTGTTTGTATAAGAAAGTGCAATCAACTATTGAATTATTATTGGGAGATAATTGAAGAATAGTTATGATAATTGATCTTATGAGTATTGGTTTTATGGAGCCCAAAGAGGCACATTTTTACTCATGTTGGGATTTTTATTGCATATATTGGATTGTTTGAGACCCGGAATGTCACGGGTTATGACCCCAGTACAGAGCTCCGTTTTCCGAAAGGAGACTGCGGGTGCACCTAAAAATCAGGCGTCAGTAACGACCTCCATATATTCCGCGAGTGTGAACGTCAGCGGACCCGAGGGTCGTCTACGCGAAATCGTTAATACGTAAAATTTACGTAATTTTACGAAGCGATCGGGTCGACAAGTTTTTGAGCATCGCATTTGGTCTTGAAATCATCGTTTTCGATCGACGAGCGCATATAACAAGCACTCCATGTACCATAAGTGGTATGAGTAGAGAAATGATGAAAATGGTGTGTAGGAGTAATCTTGAATATAATCTGAGTAAAGAAGTAGATTAATTGGATTAAAGGGAGAGCGAAAGACTTTGTAATTTGAGAGAATAGTCTTCTTCTCCACTTAAACACCAAAAGCCAAAACGTGAAATTCAATTAGGTCTGATGGCGTGAGAAAGGCAAAATGGTGATTCTGGGAAGTCTCGGCTTCTCTCTGAAATATCTGAATCAGATAGTTGGATTTCGACGGACGAAGGGAAAGCGTTCTACGCGGAGCGGCTGCGCGTGGACGAGTTTGCGAGGTTTTGACAGCTCAAGAGGTAGGATTTTCTTTCCTACTTGCATTTATTCCCATTTTATGGGTTTTTCGATGTTTTATTGGTTTGAGTAGTGATGAGGGGCGTTTGGTCGATCCCCCGAAACATGGGGCCGGGTGTTAGAATTCTTGGGGATTTTCCCTCATGGCTGCCGAAGTATGAAATTTGTTTGGGTGTTTATTTCACCAAAATTGCACACAAAATGCATGCTTGATATTGAGAAAATGCAGGGAATGGGTGTTTGATCGGTCCCCAACACTGGACCGAATTGTGAGATTTTTAGACATTCTTGGGTAGTCAGTACAGGCTTTTGGGGACTGAATTGGGGTGATAACGTTAATTTATGGAATCGATTCTGTGTTGGTATCATGGGGCGGGATAACTATGAAATCGGTTTCAAAAATTAGGCCGTGTAGGACTAGTGGGCTGCCCGGTAGACGGCCCCACTTCCCCTTTGTTTTGGGGAAATTGGGTGTTTGTGATAATTTATTGAATAAATTATGCTTTGGTGATTAGAGACCGGAATTGGGACTCGATGGTTCCATCAAGAGGAACCGATGTGGAAAATGTGGGCTGCCGACCGGACTGTACGCTTGCTCTACACATTTTGGAATTTATCAAAGGGTGTCCGGGTTTTACATTATCAGGATGGATAGGAATTGTCCATTATGTTTGTACTTGAGAAATGGTATGAAAACGAATATGGCTTATTTGATATGTGTGGAACTAGATGCATAGGTTAGGAACATTGACATTTTAATGTGTTAGTTCAATGACTTACAATTACATGATTACAAGGTGTGTTATAATGCATTGGAAATGATTATGAGTTGCTTCAGTGAGCTATTTAGACAGTGGAGTGAGGTGATGTGTTCGTCATAATGGAGTGTAATTATAGTTGATTGAAAATATGCATATTGACATATTGTGTAAATGTGATTTTGAAAATGGCATAATGCATTTCATATGCAACTGAATAACACAGAGTTGGTGTAGTGCATGACAAATGTATTTTAACGGATATGGTTGCGAAGGAATTTGAGATGATATTCGGAGGTGGGTTGGGAGATGGGCCAACGGATCTGACGGATGAGGACCATATTTGTTCGGAAAGCTCTGCAATTTCACCCTCGAAGGGTAGTCCCATATTTCACCCAGAATATTTGTTAGTATATTTATCATAGAACAAAGTTTGTTTTGAAATGATTATTTGCCTCTCATCGTGACGAAGCGAGTGGGTGAGTCGGTCGGGACTACGTGACGCGGCCGGGGGTGATCATGTGGTGTTCAAATACGGGGATCATGTATTTGCTTGAGTGTGTGTTTGCTTTCGGAGCATTTGCTTTGCGCACTTGGGTACAGGTATTGTGGCCCGCCGGCGATTCTCCTCTTTGAGCTTTAGCTCACCCCAGTCGATGGGACCCCCTTTATTTTTCGAATCTGGGGCGCAAGAGGGGCGACTCTGTTTGGGTTGATTTTGAAGAGGCGGTTTGTGAAAACAAATGGTTTTGGACATAACATGTATTAGAATTGTAGATTTTAATATATGTTTGTAAAATAAAAAGTGTAATCTTAACTATTGAATTATTTGGGAGATAATTGAAGAATAGTTATGATGGCGATTACAATTGATTTTATGAGGTGACACATGGGCCCAAGTGGCGAGTCTTACATTCATATTGAATATATTGGGGATGTTTGGAACGGAGTGTTTCACGAGTTATGTATTTGGGTGACATTTGCCGATGTACAAAGGGGACTCTTAGATTTTTCGTGAAAAATGTGGATTACCAAACGTTTCTGAAAATATGTCCATGTGAGTTAAGCCGGGTGTCCAGCTGGACTTTACGATTTTAGGGCGTCGCATATATATACTCTTCTGAACATAATCTATATCATAGTTTACATGTAATACATGAATGGATACAAGGGATATGTATGGATATATAGGTATCTATATATAGGATATCTTATGTATCTTACATGGATTAACATATGAATATCTATGTATAGTAACGGATTGTATGTGTAGGATATCTATGTGTAGCATGTGTATATGTGAGTATGTAGTAGATCTGTGTGAGTATCTGTATGGATGTGTCTGTGTTGCGTCTGTGTGTGGATATCTCTGTATGCTGGTTTGCTGCTGCGGATGTATGTGTATGTATGTATCATATGTGTGCCAATAAATACTATATATATATATATATATATAAATCATATATGATTTATCTATGAAGTTATCTATAACATAAATATGTATATATCTATATATAGATATCTATATATCATATCTATATATATATATAAATATATATACTATAAATCTATATACTGCAAACTATCTATATAGATATATCTATATACATCTATATATATAGATTTACTATATATATATATATATATCTATATATAGATTTATATATATATGAATAACATACATATTTTATATATATAGATAACTATATATATATATATATATCTATATATATATATATATATATATATATATATATATATATATATATATATATATATATATGTAACCCCACAGGCTTGGTCGTTGACTGCTGTCTATGCAGTCTAATTAGTCGGAATTGCCAGACGCCACTAGAAAATCGGGGCGAGTCTCCTTTAGCGAGGAAGCTCTACCCAATACAAAACACTGTATAGGCTTGTCCCAATCGACTGATATATACAATATATATATCCAATACGGCCGCTTGGGCCATCAGGCTGTACTCGACACAATATATCCAAGTATATCCAATAGTTTCAAGAGTTAACATGTTTTTACTCTTGTCTGATAATATTTGATACTAAAAATTGAGGAATTCTAATACGTATAAATCAAAAACTTCTTGGCTTTCTTCTAATACAACCTCAGACTGACGAGTCTCCTCTTACGCTCTTTGTACTGTAAGGGGTTCCAAGCCCGAGGATGGCTAAAGCTCGATGCAGGAGAATGCTTACTAGTGGGCTACTACTTTTCCCTAAGTGCGGTCTGATATTCCCGATTTAAACAAACATTCAATGAATGCATGATCACTACTTGAATGTCTACGTGACCAACTGGATCAGGAGGCCCTCAGAGCTCTCTCATACTACTTCAAGCCTCGTAGTAAGAGTGTCAATTATTAGTGAGCAGCCCTCAGATGAATATATATCAATTGGGAACTCAGGCGATTGATATATATTAATTGTTTGTGATATAGATGAATAAATATCATTTGGGCGCTCAATGATTGATATATTCTTTGGTTTAATGGACTCACCCTCAGATGATTAAATATCCAAGTAGGCGCTCAGGCATTACGATATGTTATTTAGTTTGGACTACCCTCAGATATTTACATTTTAGACTACCCTCAGAACCTTGTTTCCTCTGGAGCACCGTCTCATGCACTCATTCCTATATTCTAGGATATTTCGATTGCATATGGAATGTATCTATAATATCGGTTCAATTCTAGTCTAAATCACATTACAAATATATACATGAATATATTTACATAAAACTTTAAATCACACATCAAATTGGCTAAACTTGGGCTAATGATAAATCACAGCAGTAATTTAATTTAAATCATGGCCCGATACGATACTTTCACAAAAATATATATTTTTGAACACTATTACGAATAGTGATGAAACTCTAGTTTACTATTCCCGCGGAGAATCACCAAGTACCGGTTCACTTAGTGAACCATGATTCACAGCCATTCCGGCCCAAAGCGCCACCAAGCAAACATTTAATACACCAAATTAAACAAGCCACACCAGCGACCATGTAAGCGTGTTTTGCTGTAGCTCAAAGAGAAAAACCTTGCATCAATTGGTTCCATATTTGGGGACAGATCATACGGCCCATTCTATTTATCATCTCAAACATGCATTTAGCCGACAATTTCCACACAAAACAGCCACTTCGGGTTACGGGCGATCGGCCAACAAAATCGAAAAATTCCCACAATTCGGTCCCGTGTTTTTGGACGATCAGACGACCCTCATGACCTCGAAGGCCCAACGACATCAAAAAACACTTAAATGGGAGTAAAAAACCTCAAGTAGGGACAAATCCTGTACCTCTTGGAGTTGTCAAAACTTTTCGCAAATCAGGGGTCACGCGTGGCACGCTCACATCAGGGCGATACCACCCTCCCTTCTTGCTCGATTAGCCGTATTTTTAGAGAGGAAGTTTCTCTCTAAAGCATTTTCTCTCGGCAAAAGCTCACTTTGCATCCTCGATGGAAATCACGTTTTGGTCTCTTGTAATTGGGGAAAACTGGCCATGTACTATTTTGACATAGTATTAAAAATCAAATTCCATAATACCGTTTATAACCCTCATTCTCGATTTGATTTTTGGCACTATCACGGCCATCAATTTCATCATTCTCTCATACCACTTATAGTACACCTTGAGTACATGCTATATCATGACTTTTGTTGCATGAAGAAAATCGGTTTCCGGCTTTTGGCTTAACGATACGCCTCAGCACATCAAACTCAGGCCCATCTCTCGAAAGGAAGTGCAATTTTAAGTGCTAGCTAGATTTAGCGAGGGCAGTTCAGCGGTACAATCCGTTTCTGTCATCAGAGATCTAGAGAATTAATTGGACTTTTAGCAGTAATTACAATTTTTATGTAATAAATTACGATTTTGCCCTTATTCCGAAATTTAAATTTCGCGGTCTTACATTCTCCTCCTTAAAAGGAATTTCGTCCACGAAATTGAAGCGATCATTATCAGCACATGCATATGCAACATGCACTCTACCATGCGCTGTAAGCTAGTTATTAAATCTTCCAAATGACTAAACCCGTACCTTCATCCCTAAACAAGAAGGGATAGGTAACGCGCTCGTCCTCGCTCCGCGTTGACACCTCCAGCTCCACGGTGCCGCTGGCGGGCTCTAAACAAGCGCCTCACGATTCTTGCGTGGCAAAACCTGATCACATTCTGAACAATGCTGGTCCCTCCTCAAAGGTCCATCGGTGTCGACCTCGTCTGTCCTGACCTTTCGTGGCTGGATGCGGGTATACTCTCGGGCATGGAGGCGTGAAATACCTCTGGACGGCACGACATGCTGGTAAAGTAGCGCATGCTTAGATGCGCCAAGGTGCCTACCTACCAGTATCTCGAAAGGTCGATGAACCTCGTGATAACTTCAACGCGGAAACACGCCGCTCCTCTTGAGAATCACCTTAGGGGAAGGCGTGATCCGCGACTCGAACTCTAAGTCGGCGTGAAATGCATCTATATACTAAACTCTTACGCAGGCCACGGCGCGTGAGAAGGCAGCCTCATATCAAGCTCACGCTTCACGGAGGTGTCTCTAATCAAATCCAGGACGTGATGGATCTCTCTCCACTCGGTCCATCCCCAACGGTGACACTACATGGCCTCCATTTGTGCCTCATATGGTGCGCGTTGCGTATGCGCGCATTAACTATTGTTGCTTATAGACATTCCACTAAGGAGTGAGGTAATCCTCTACCTTACGATCCGCGGAGACCGCATGTTAAAACATGTGCACCCTCTAACACCCGTGCTAATCCCTTACAGCCAACCCTACCTGACCCACTTGCTTGGGTATTATAGCGGCTAAACTCTCGAGTCACGATCGCGACAATCCGATGGTATCCTTCGATCCATGCCGTACGCGCCATCCGTTTACGAGCCGCACGGCTAAACAGCACCCGATGCAATTTCGCGGGTATCAAACCTCGAGTCACCCAGGCTCCTATCACTCCCAACTCTACGATGCGGCGCGATATTTGTGCGTAATGTTTTCATCTCAATTACATAACTCTTTGGCTTACACTTCGAGCCTCTTACATTTTCTGATTCAACTATGAGTTTTCATTGGACGTAGTCCTAAAAACAAATTCAACCCGGCACTCACCCCAGTGGTGAATGACCGTCTAGTGCGCAGCACGGGACTCGGCTGTGATGTTATACGTGCACTAAGCGCAATAATGTCATGGTGTGACACCTCCGGTCCAGCCGCCTGGCCGAGAATACGAGATCTCTCATGTTGTCACGAGCCTATCGGGTCGACTCACCACATCCTAGGGAAGAACATCATCTGAAGCTACTCTAAAGGCCTTAACCTCCTAAGCCCAGAATCCAGTAATATTTTTAAGTTGGAAGAACGACGCATTTGAGTCTCCATTCTGATATAACGGTGTTTTATTGATAATCAGTGTCGAAGCTTGACGTCAACAGCCAATCGTGCCACCACCCCAGAGGTCCACGCTGCAGCCACTTTTTCAGCAACCCACGACATATCACGACCCGACCACTCTGGCCCTCATTTATACGTATTGTTGGAAGTGCTTGTATAGACACCACGGGCCACGAAACTAGTTCCTCTAACCACACTGGGTGTGGAGGAATGGAGCTGCTCTCTCTGCTCACAGCTAGGCGGGTTTGTATTTGTCCCACGAGTCTTGGGATCTTGTCTCTGCAGAAATCCAGTCCTCATGCTTTCGATCATGGCCATGATCCTGACTGGGTGTATGACGGAGGTTTTATCTTCCCCGAACTGGAGAAGTGGTCCTCCCTCTTACAGCCCACAACACTTACATTATTCGGGTGTTCCAGTATCTCGACCTCTCTCACCTCTATGGTCAAAGACTGTCTGACCATGAGTCATGTCCAGTGCGAAGTCTCTGATGATCTGTCAGTGACAGCAGCCCGTTCGTGTCTCTGTAATACCGGCAATCCGAGAAACTCGTATCTGAAGATTGACATTGATCTCTCGACTCATGCTTTGCCTCGACAACTATAGGTCGTATGGCGGCTCCTGATGTTGACACCACGTGTCCCAAATCTCACCTCGATAGCCAAAACTTCGCGCCGTGAACTTGGCGCATTACAATGATGGTCTCTTGACAGGCTGTAAAATAATCCTCAGTGATGCACCATGCTCGCTCTGTGGAGTAGATCGAGATAACCATCCGCGAAGACTCGACAGCGATCTAGATAAGGATTTGGAACATCCTATGCATGAATCCATGGGATAACTGTTGAAGCTGAAGTGCGTCTCGGGCCCAGTAAACTCAAAGTGCCACATCGGCGTCTATGTCTTAGGGATATCTGTATTCCCACTAATCCTCGGTGATAGTAACGGTCACGAAGGTACATCTTAGGAGGGTAGACTACGCTCTTGATCAAACAAATCATCAATCCTCGAGTAATGATGCAGATTCTTGATCGTAACCTGTTCAATTGCCACTATAGTCGATACACTTGTCGAGAAGGGTCTTGTCCTTCCTTTTATACAGGCAAGGGCGCCCCATGGTGAAATTAACCGATTAAATAAACCCCTTGTCCAATAGATCCTGTATGGCTGGACTGAGTTCTGACTCGGCCGATTGCCATCGCTGCGAATCATAGAGATGGTTAAAGTACCGGGGATGTAACTTCGATACGAAGTCTACATCCCTATGTGAAGTAGTCCGAGGGTAGCTCATACGGAAAAATATTCGTACTCATGAACCCTCGAGGTGGATCTAAGTCGGGTCTGCGCTCGTCCTACAGGGTAAGGCTCGCTATCCAGCCCGCTAAGCGTCACTGACACGGACTCGTATCTGTGGGGAAAAATGTCATACTTGTCCCACGCCAAATACCCACCGACTCACGAGTCGCGCGTGGCGGTAACTCTCCTGCACTCTGATCGATAACAGCCACGTAAGCTGACCATTGATCCATCGAGGATGACATGAGCTTTGACATGTCCATGATCCTCAGGTCCACTGTGAGTAGAGTCCCCGAGATCTCCAGTTCGCAACCTCTACATATCATCCCTATTATCGCCCCTAATCCACTGGGGAGAACTCACGTACAAAGGCTCCTCTATGGTCTCTGGGGTCCTTTCCCACTTTCTCCCACTATTTGAGCTTCATTCTCTAGCTAGAACACAGTAGTCTAATCCGATTCGTCGGGTAACCTCCGCCTGCAACACCTTCTAGTGCTGAACCAATGGTGATCCACCATCGAATCTTTTCCCTTGTGAATGTCGGAGGATGATGCGCCTGAAATATGCGGGGGTTACTAGGATCTTCTGTCACCATCTTTGTACTAGCACGTCTTTATAGCGTGATAATACCTCTGACCTCGGCGAGAATACAACGATCAAACGCGATTATTGCACGACTGAGTGCCCGAAATGGGCGTTCTCGTCATAGCCCTCTACTAGCCATTTACACGATAAACTTGTAGCCTTAGCGAGTCATCTAACTTTCATTCGGTCTAACTAGCAATGCACGTACCCGATAGACACAAACAACCATGAAGCGACGTTCATTTCCTAAAAGTGGTTGAGTGGTGCTAAATTCAACCACTTAGTTCGTTTTTATTCAATAAGGTTCTTAACTTTCTTGTTCGTTTTAAATCATGATCCTAAGGTCAAAATCCACAACAGCAGCATTCACCCTTTTCTATACGCATTTACACCATGCATATAATTTCTTACGCAACTACAGCGTAATCACCACATTTCAAATGGTGGTTAAATCAATACGATATCTACAGGCATAACGGCCAGACACTAATCATATAACTCGGTGTATCGCGGATCATTTCGCGTTTTAAAATATTGTTTCAACAAAGAATTTTTATTTTCAAAAATTTTATTTTTTAGAAAATTTTATTTTTCGAAAATTTTATCAAAATTTATTTGATTTTATTTGATTTTATTTGAATTTAATAATAAAATATTTTTTTTCGAAAAAATTTTATTTTACAATGAACAGTGTTCATTTGGTGACTCGAAGCGGTCAAAGCGGATCGAAAATGGTAAGTGAGCCAGGAGTGCCGGGCCCAAAGAAAACGACCGAATACCCAGCCCGCATGGCCGCGGCATATGCGCGCCCCATGCCCAACCGCCGCCCACGCCTCGCACACCGCTCTCACGCCCAGCCTTTTTGCGCCGCTGCCGTGCACGCGCCATTTTTACTACGCAACTCTCCACGCCCGGCCTTTGCTTTACCGCGCCCTGCGCTGCGCCCCAGCGCCGGCGCTGCCGCTGATGCCAACCGCCCGATACGCGCCTACGCTACGCACGCCAGCCACGCCGCTCGGCACGCGACGCCTTGCATCCTGCTTCGATGGGTAGTAGCCGTTCGATGCACCAATTTTTCCTTATTATTATTATTGACTATTTTTTTTCAGGTTATTTCAGCGGTACGGAAAATCAAGTATTATTATTATTATTATTTTTCATTTTTCTTGAACCTCAAAATAAATTAAAAAATTTATTTTACCCCTTTTCTTGATTGTACCACTTGTGGAAATCTTAGAAAATTACATTTTCGCCGATCATTTTTTTCATCGGTAGCCTTCCTTGCTACTTGAGAAAATTTTAGCGTGAAATTTTTGTAAGGCCCCTGCCACGGCCTCCAGACGAGGTGGTCCCTCTCCTGACTATCCCACAGCTCACGGGGTTTCTTTCGCCTCAGTAGGCTCGGGCACAGGACCATGAGCTTAGATACCCATTAAAGGTAGTTCCACGCCTCAGGCCCAGGCTGCTAAGCTCGAGTTGGTAGTGGAAGGCTACCTCGAATGGTATCTAGCTCATGGTCGAGGGACCGAAGCGCCGAAGCGGCTTCCGCAGTGGTAAGTGGCTGTGATGGGACCACCTCGTCAGTGAGCGAGCCCTGCAAGGCGCGCCCCTTATCACGGGTCCTGTACTGACGCTCAGACGGAGGTTGGTGTCGATTCACGAGGCTATCCCCCCAGCTCACGGGGTTTCTTTTTCGCCTCGTGGGCCAGGCACTGGGACCAGTGAGGCAGGTGCCGTTCGAGGTGGTTCCCACTTGCCAAGCTGGGCTGCACTCTGTGACACCGAGCCGGGGTCAGTTGACTACCGTTAACATGAATACAAGTGGAGGGGTCGGGTTGCGACGCCACTTTAAAATCGGTGGGGAGTCTCCTTTTATGCGAGGCTCTACCCCGAATGAAACCTGTATAAACTGTCCCGATCAACAATATATCACCTGATATATCGATACGGCCACTTGGGCCCATCATTTGTCTTTCGACATATATCAAACTATATCGATAGTTTCGAGAGTTCAAATGTTTTGCTCTTATACAACATGTATTAAAATACTGGAATTCTAATGCAGCCTTAAATATCATCAGAAAGCCACGGCTTTCTTCTTATCCAACCTCGAGATGAGCTGGAGTCTTCACGCCGCACTCACGTACCTGTAAAAAGGGATCCCACGACGGGTGAAATTTAAGCGATAGGAGAATCGCCACTACAAGTGGGCTACTCACCACTAAGTGCGGTCACGATGCTCCAAAGTAAACACATTCAAAGAAGCAAATGCTTGATCCTACGAATGTCTGCACATGACCCAACTTCGGATCCAGAGCCCTCATGAGCTCTCTCACACTTTCCACGCTAAGCCTCGTATGAGATTATTAATTTATTGGTAGAGCGACCCTCAGATGAATATATATATCAATTGGGCCGCTCAGACTGATTGATATATGTGGTGTTGTGGACTATGTGGCCCCAAAACCGGGGGTCCGTTGACTACCCGTCGACCGCGAATACAAGTGGAAGTCGGGTTGCCGGCGCCACTTTAGAAATCGAAACGAGTCTCAGCTGTGCAGGGGCTCTACCCCAATCTGATTTACACTGCATATACCTATCCCACGAGCAATCAATATGTGCAATATATGTCAAACATGAGTAAAATTGCCTCTTGGGCTCATAAACCAATACTCATAAGATCAATTATCATAACTATTCTTCAATTATCTCCCAATAATTCAATAGTTGATTGCACTTTTATACAAACACAAACATATATTAAAATCTACAATTCTAATACATGTTTAATCAAGAAAACCATCAAGCCACAAACCGGCTTCTTCAAAATCAACCTCAAATAAGTTGTCTCCTCTGGGCGCTCTTTGTACGAAAAATAAGGGGTCTTACGGCGGAGTGAGCTAAAGCTCGAGTAGGAGAATCGCCCCAAGTGTTTACTCACCACCTAAGTGCGATTACAATGCTCCAAAGTAAACACACTCAGAGAAATAAATACATGATCCTGCTTGAGATATACACTTGATCACTTATTATCACGAGTCCTCACCAGGCTCACTCACGCTTTCTAAACCCACGTGAGAAAATAATCATTTCAAAACAAAACTTTTTGTTCTTGAAAATATACTAAGTATTCGGTAAAAAGTATGGGACCCTCGAAGTGAATTGGTTTGGTGTGACTTCAAAAACGATCATGGTCCTCATCCCAGTGATGCATTGGCCCATCTCTGGCAATTCTACGGAATATCATCCTTTGAAGTGTTCCTTTGCAACCACATATCCGTTTTTATACAAATACCATATCATGCCTCACACCTAACTCTAGGACACCCAGCAGTGCATATATGAAAATGCATTATGCCATTTTCAAAACCATTTACAATATGACAATATGCATATTTTATTCGGCTACAATTACGCGCATTAATTCAACGCATGACATCGCGATTTAGCTCAATTGAGCAATTAGTAATTTCATCTCAATGGCCTATGCTCACGATTATATTCCATATAATTGGGCAAATCACAATTTTTATTCGACATCACATACACACAATTATATTCCCTTATGAATTGTAGGCCTCATATTAATCACTCACATTGCGTTAACCTGGCCAGTTTCTACACCACCAAATCAAGTCCTCCCTTTCATACAATTTCATACTACCAAAACACATGGACAATTTCAGCCCATTTATCACAAACGGGATTTGTTTTTCACAGTCGAACGAAATAAGTGGGTATCCCACCCAGGCGACCACACTTCTACAGGTTCCTCTTGTGGAGCAGATTTTCCATTCCGTTTAAGTCTCTAATCACCCGAAATAGAATTTATTCCCATAAGATTCTAACCATGACAACCACAGCGGTTTCCTACCAGGCATTCACGGACAGCCGAAATCTCCGAAATTTCACAATTCCGGTCCCATGTTTTGGGACCGATCCTCTACGACCATTCGGCCTTTTCCATACCAAACACATGCACCAATGCAAATGCGGAATTAAAGACCCCGAACAGCCTAATTTTCTGGGCGATCAGGTGAAAGAATCGCCAAAATTTAACGTTCGGTCCCGTGTTTAGGGCCGTCAGCTAACCCCTCACGGCCTCAAGCAAAGCCAAAACACATGGAAAAACCCTTAAAAATGGGAATCGCCTTGATGGGAGAAAGAAATCTTACCTCTTGGGTTGTGGCTTCATAGGCAGGGGTCCGTGCGTGGCACTCGTTTCACGCGTGAAACGTTCATGCACTCGTCCAATCAGCGATTCAGGTGCGAGATAACCTAGAGGAAAGGACATTCGCTCTGAAGTGCCATTGAAGCCCACTGCATCGCAAGGAATGCCCTTCCCGTTTTTGCTCTTGGTGTTTAAGTGGAGAAGAGACTATTGGCTATTTTTGGCTTTTTAATCTACATAAATCAAATCTCTAAATGACATGTATGCCCTCTTCTCGGATTTGATGTTAAGTATTTTATCTCATTGTCAGTTTTCATAATTTTCTCTACTCATACCACTTATGAATTTTGAGTACATCTTTATCTGTGCCTTTAAATCGCGCTGGCGATTCGGCACCGAAGCGCGATGCTCAGCGTGTAAATTGGTATCTCGAGAAAAATTACGAGATTTCGTGCTAACTAGATTTCGCGAGGCGATTCCCAGCGGTGCAATCCGGTTTCGTCATCGAGATCCGGATAATTGATACGGTTTTAACGTAATTTACAATTTGTAATCAAAATTGCGATTTTGCCCTATTCAGGTGGAATTTCTAGGTCTTACATTCTCACTCCTTAAAAAGGAATTTAGTCAGAGTGCGTGCATCTGGCGATCGGTAGTATGCGTATGGCAGCTGCACTGCTTCGAGCGTATCGGTGCTGCCAGCCGGCTAAGGTGGGAAGATCTGATAACCCGATGGTACATCCCAGCTCCCAGCATGTCAGGGATGACGTGCTAACAGCAAATACATCTACCACCCTAAGGTCACGCCATGGGCAGAAATTTCAATTCGCGGAATAAGACCCAGAGTCGTAATTTTGATTACGAAATTCTGTAATTACTGATTTAAAAAATAAGTAATTAATTTCTCTAGATCTCGGATAATGAAATAGTTATGCGTGGAATGTCGTCTCACAAATCCCAATTAGCACGTAAAGCCCGTAATTTTACGAACGTCGGGTGTCGCTGCGTTTTGGGGTATCTGTGACCGAGTGCGGAAGTAAGCCCATTTACCCCGATCGCGACGAAACGCGATGCTCTGCACTCATGTGCCATAAGTGGCTCATGTTATGAAAACTATGTGAAAATGGACGACAGCGGTACGAAGCGTAATCTACGGTAAAGAAGGGCATGTGGGCATTATAAGAATATGTTTTAAGTCACTAAAAGCGGGTGTAAATAGTGACATCTTCTTAAATGGACCAGGATTAAAACGTGGAAGCCATTCTTGATGCAGTGAGGCTCAATTTTGAGAGTTTTTAGAGAGAGAGAACTACTACAGATTGGCACCGCGATCGGCCAGTTGGCGAGAACCGGAGCGAAGGAGGAGGAAATGTTCTCGGCGGGACGGAGCTGGCGTGGACCACGAGTTTGCGAGTTTTTGACAACTCGAGAGGTGGGATTTTTATCCTACTTGTGTTTTATTCCCATTTTTAAGGGTTTTTCGTGTTTGGTTGGTTTGAGGGCGTGAGAATTTGTTTGATGGATCGAAACATGGTGGGGACCCGGGTGTGAATTATTTGGGATTTTCTCTTGTCGGCCGTGTGCCCGAGTAGTAGGGTTGTTTGGTGTGATGGAGTGTTAATTTGTGCATTAAATGCTTTTGCTTGATATCTTTGGGTGGAATGACATTAAGATCTCGGTGTTTTTTGTGATTTTTAGGGAATGATAAGCGAGTTTCACTATTCACGGAATAGTGTTCTAAAAATATATATTTTTGTGAAAGTACGTGTTGGTAAGTGATTTAAATTCGTGCTAGTGTATGATCATTAGTAGATGAGCTAATTTTTGATGTGTGATTTAAGTTTTATGTAAATATATTCGTGTATATATATATTTGCATTATGATTTAAATGAATTGGAGCAGGCATACATGCATTCCATATGCCTTTGGAACATCTAGGAATATAGGAATGAGTGCATGAGATAGTATAACCAGAAATAAGGTTAGAGGGTGATCTAAAATGCTAAATTATCGGATTAGTCAAACTAAATAATATATCAGCTAGTCGGAGGCGAGCGGGTTGATATTTATTACATCGGAGTAATCCACAAACAATTAATATATATCCAATCGTCGGGCGGCCCGATTGATATATATATTCATCGGAGGGTTGCCCGGCAACAAATTAATAATTCTCATACACGAGGGCTTAGGCGAGTGTAGAGAGGGAGAATCGATGAGGGCTCGGGATCCCGGAGTTGGTCACGTGAGACCATTTCAAGTAGGATCATGCATTTGTGAATGTTTGTTTTAAATTGGAACATTACCTTTGCACTTAGGTGGTGAGTAGCCAGCAGGGCGATTCTCCTGCGGGCTTTAGCTCACCCGTCGTGGGACCCCCAGCATTTTCTGGTACGGGAGCGTGCGAGGGGCCAGGCTCGTCCGAGAGGTTGAGTCTTGAAGAAAGCGCAGTGTGGCTTTGATGATTGTACGTGTATTAGAGCCACTTTAAGTTTAATATATGTATTGTTTAAGAGTGAATTATTAACTCTTTTGAAACTATTGGATATAGTTGTTGTAGTATGAGAAATTATTGGTTGCTGGGGCCCAGTGGCCGTTTTACTCCTTATTGTGAATATATTGGATCTGTTTGGGACGGTATTTGCGGAGTTTTGTGGTGGGTAGAGCTCCGTACAAAGGAGACTACTGCCCAGGTTCCTAAAGTGAGGCGTGGGTAACTTGGGCCTCACGCTGTATTCGCGGAGTTGACGGGTGGTCGGACCCACCCAGGTTTTGGGGCGTCACACACCACGCTTCCATTGCGCAACTCTTATCTCTAGAAAAAGTCAAATCTCTCCCTACATTCTAGGGAAAAATTTTCCATCTATGTGCGAGGCTTTTCAAAGGCCTCAACCTTAATACTTAATTTGTGAAGCTTGTATCGGGACTTAAACCTTATAACTACACTGCTTTGGGCTCCCGAGAAGGTAATCGTTTAGCTTTATTTCGGTCTAACTAGTAATGCGATCTTGCGATTACTAATAACGACAACATGAGCTAACCGTTCATTTCCTAAAGTGTGAGGTGCTTCATATTCGACCACTCAATTTTATCTATTTCCAAGAAGGTTCTATGCCTTGTTCCTTTTCGGTATCCAAATCCACGGTCGCCGATCCCAACGCTTGGCATTCACCCTTGGCACTACATCGCATTACACCATGCTTATGTCCCTTGCATTTATATAGGCAATGCAAGACAATTTATTCAATATATCAAATGTTTTATCAACAAGAATTTTATTTTAAAAATTCCATTTTGAAATTTTGTCTCACTTTTATTTTATTTTATTTTTCAAAAAAAAAATTCGAATTCTTGTTCATAGTTATTTGGTCGGCGTTCTTATTCACGAGTTGACCGTTCGCATTCCGCAGTTGACCTTTGATTATTCTTTGTTCACGATTGACCCGGATGCCCTTTGGTGAATTCTGTCACGATGAGTGTATTCTGATACAATCCTCCAACCCCCTCAAGCCTTCTCTTACTTGACTAATTTTTCTTTGCACACACCTCTATATTCACCCGATCTGATCTAGCCCACTGCACCACCATATTGCAATACAATTTTCCAGCCAACATGCACTCTCTTGCAATACACTTCTCCTCTTGCAATACACTTACCCAGCCTACTTGCAAGCCTCATTGCAATACAATTCCCTGTATTGCAATACAATTTTCCAGCCCAACAAGCCTAGTTGCAATACAAATCCTTGTCTTACTTGATACAATTCTTCTAACTAACAAGACTCATTGCAATCTGATTTGCTATAAAAAATTCGGCCTCTTTCTTACTTGATAATTTACGAGGTTGCAATAAATTTTTTTTTTCTTACCAACACAGTCGTTTATATTGCACTTTTGACGATTTTTTTCTCTTTTACGCTCAAATAAATTTTACAAAAATTTATTTTCTCTATTTTCTTCAATTTTACACCTTGGCAAATCCTAGAAAAGTATTTTTCATCCATAACCAAATAAATTTTATAAAATTTATTTTCTTTTCCAATTTTTTTCCATACTCTTTAATACTCAAATAAATTTATAAAAATTTATTTAACCCATTCATAAATTTTCTGATCAAAACATAAAAAGTCAGAATTCTTCACCTCATAACCAAATAAATTTATAAAATTTATTGTTTTCATTTCTTTATAATCCAAATAAATTTATAAAAATTTATTTTATTTTCCTTTGCTCGAGTTTTACACCTTTGTAAAAACATCACCCAAAAAACTTCCCAACACATCATGGTTGTCTGAATTGCTAACCACTAAGCACCTGAGCCATACACAATACATGACATAGCATACACACGATCATCAAACATTCACACAACATTTCATCAATCAAACAAAACACATCAACACACGTGCATTAGTGTCAGTTTTATTCGTGCCTTTCCTGAAGCTGTCAGCCACCTATACACAACATCGAACCACACCAAGTGGTGATGTTCTTATCTCTTAAAGACTATGGCCTTGTGATTCCTCCAATCCATGGTTTCCATACCTAAGTTCACATTCTATGACCCGTGGCACAGACGAGTCCCTCGAGCCTTTAGGTAGCGGTTTTACCTGTGCTCACGACTACCAATTTGTGGCGGTATCGATTCCAGCGCTTGGGTAATCCTAACCGGGCAGCACACTCTGATTGCATATCCTGCGGGCCCATGCCCACGACCTGCATTCTGGTGTCCGGTATGCATGGCTCGATGGCTTTGTGAAATTTGGTATCATAACTAAACATAGCTTCACCCACAGGCTCAGTGATTTACCTTGGCTACGATCTGGTATAATACATGTTATGTCAAAACCCTTCAGTACAAAGCGATTCTTCAATATCAACCTCGAAATAAGTTCCTCGACGCTCTTTGTACCTGAAATAAAGGGTCCCACGGCCCAGGGGCAGGCTAAAGCTCGTTAGGAGAATCGCCACCCCAAGTAGGTACACTTTCGCCACCTAAGTGCGGTGCAATGCTCCAAAGTAAACACGCACTCAAGTAAATACGCCCAGTCCCTGCTTGAATGTCACGCAGTCACCCCATGTCACGAGTCCTCACCGACTCACTCACACTTACCTAAGCCATTGAGAAAATAATCATTTCAAAACAAAACTTTTGTTCTTGAAAATATACTAGAAAGTGTCGAGTAAAGTATGGGACTACCCTCAGAGTGAATTGGTTGGTGAGCTTTGAAGCAGTCATGGTCCTCATCAGAAGTGATGCGTGGCCCATCTCTGACCCGATTCTCTGGAATATCATCCTTTGAAATTCCTTTCCTCAACCATATCCGTTTTTATAAAAATGCCTTGTCATGCTCTAACTCTGGAATTTACCGATTGCATATGAAAATGCATTATGCCATTTTCAAAACCATTTTACACAATATGACAATATGCATATTTTCAATCAACTACAATTACACGCACGTAATTATTGCGTAGCGTCGCGTTGCATTTCGATTGAAGCGATTAATAATTAAATGCCGTGCTTTATGCTCCACGATTATATTCCATATAATTGAGCAAATCTATTTTATTCCCAACATCCTATACACACAATTATATTCCATATAATTTGTGACCTCATGTTAATCCTCATTAGCATTAACTTTATTGATTTCTACACCACCACACCAAATCAAGTCCTCCTTTCATACGATTTCATACCAAAACACATAGATGATTTGACCCATTTATCACAAACCGGGGCCTTTTACAGTCCCAAAGCGAATAAGTGGGCTGTCCACGAGCAACCCACACTTCCTACACGGTTTCCTCTTACAATTGGAGCAGATTTCCATTTGTTCGGTCTCTAATCACCAAAATAAATTTATTCATAAATTCCCTAACGCACAGCGACCTGACGGTTTACGGGCATTCACGGACAGCGAAATCTCAAAAATTTCCCTGATTCGGTCCCGTGTTTTGGGGCCAGATCCTCTGACCCATTCGGCCTTTTTCCATACAAACACGCCATTTTAATACACAAAATGCATTAAAAAGACCAAACAGCCTAATTTTAAAATGATCACGGAGGTGAGAAAAATCACCAAGAATTTCTAACAATTCGGTCCCATGTTTTGGGACCGATCAAACGGCCCCTCACGGCCTCAAACAAACCGAAACATGGAAAAACCCTTAAAAATGGGAATAAAACGCAAGTAGGGAGAAAATCTTACCTCTTGGAGTTGTCAAAACTACGCAAACTAAAGTCCATCGTGCTTTGCTCACGCGTGAAACATTCCCTTCTTACTCGTGAAATCCAGCGATCAGGTGCGAGATAACCTAGAGAAGGAGGACCTTCTACTCTAGAAATTGCCATTGAAGCCACTGCATCACCAAGAATGCCCTTCCGTTTTGCTCTTGGTGTTTAAGTGGAGAAGACTAACTAGCTATTTTGGCTTTTAGTCATAAATCAAATCTCTCTAAATGGCTTGGCATGTATGCCCCTCACACCGATTTGATATTGGCGGCACTATCTCGGCCGTCCATTTTCATAATTTACTCTCTTCGTATTACCACTTATGGTACATGAGTACATACTATCATGCCTTTAAATGCGTAACGATTCCACGGCACGAAGCGCGATGCCTCGAAAAGCGTGTAAATGACATCACCGGAAAATTACGAATTTTCGTGCTAACTAGATTTTAGCGAGGCGATTCATGATTGCAATCCGTTTCATCATTCGAGATCTGGGAATTAATTACGGTTTTTAACGTAGTACAGTTTTGTAATCAAGGTACGATTTTGCCCCTATTCGAAGTGGAGTTTCTGGTCTTACGAGGACTACCCTCAGATAAAAGCAAATATCCATTTGGTATTCCCGAAGCGGTTGATATATGATAATTGTGGACTACCCTCATTAGATGAATAAATATCAGTGACGCTCAGCCTGGTTGATATATTATTTAGTTTGGACTACCCTCGGAGTAATTTACATTTTAGACTACCCTCGAACCTTGTTTCTCTAGACTCATCTCATACACTCATTCCTATATTCTAGGATGTTCAGATTACGCATATGGAATGCATGTATGCCGATTCAGTCCCGATCTAAATCACATGCAAATATATACATTGAATATATTTACATAAAACTTTAAATCACACATCAAAATTAGCTCGCGGGTAATGATCATACAGTAATTTAATTTAAATCCACTCGGCTGACAAATGCTTTTCACAAAAATATATGTTTTACAGAACACTATTAGGAATGAGTATGACCCTGCGTTTACTATTCGGAAAATCACAAGCTGCCGGTTCACTTGGTAGACGCAATCTGACCATTCCCACATTGAAAAGCATATATCAAGCAAGCATTTAATGCACAATTTAACACCCATCACCTTAAACATTTAATTATTTAAGGCGATCCTTTGGCCATAAAGAAATCCAAATAAATTCGATTGGTCCATGTTTTGGGGACCGTCAAGCGACCCCTCATGGCCTCAAACTAGCAGAAACATCTGAAAAACCCCCTTAAAAATGGGAATAAACACTGTAAATGGGAGAAAATCTACCTCTTGGGTTATCAAAAACTATAAACATGAAGTCCCGCAGCATGCTTTGCTCCAGCGTAAAAACGTTTCTCCCTCTTTGCAGAAAGCGTACCAGAAACGGATTTGGATCTACAACAAATCTAGAAGGCTATTGGCATTATCTCTCTAAAAGAAAATACATCATATTGAGTTCTGGAGGCCTTTCTTCACCATTCTAAAGTTTTCTCTCAATACAGTCCAGATTTGAGAAGATGACGATAGCCATTTTGTTTTTTTTGTGTTTGTTTTAAAATTTAAAATGACCATTATGTCCTTCTTTCTGGTTTGTCGTGCGGCACCTATCTGAATAAAAGTCCATTTTCATGTTTATCTACTCCTTACCGCCTTATGGTACGCGAGTACATGCTATTGTGTCTTCGTGTAGAGACCAGTTGCCTTGACACGGCTGCGATGCCTTTAAAAGCGTCGCAGGCTCTCACTAGTATCACCGATATAGGTGCGAGGAAATTTTGCGATGCTAGCTAGATTTGGCGAGGCGATTGCCGGTGCAATCCGTTTAGATCGCTCGAGATCTAAAAATTAATTCTGGACTTTTAACGTAATTGCTGGTTTTTATGATCAGATTGATTTTGACCTTATTCGAAATTGGAATTTCTGGGTCTTATTCTCCTCCTTAAAGGAATTTAGATCCGAAATTGAAGCGATCTTTATCAAACACATGCATAATACCTTTATGCACTCTATCTTGCATATGAAGCTAGTCATTTCACCAAACCTTCAGCATTCGTCGTACCTTCATCCTAAGCGAGAGGGATAGGTAGCGCATCGTGTCCTCGTGCTCCCACGTTGACTCCTCCTCCTGGGTCTTAGCCATAGCACTCTATACTAACCTCTAGGTCATTGTGCGAAACTTGCGATCACGGCTACAAACAATGCACCACTGGTCCACCACTCCCGAGGTCCATCGGTGTCGACCTCGATGCATCCCCCGATCCACCCGTATTTGGATCTGGGTGCATAGTCAGTGGAGCATGGGCATTGGGAAACTCCTCGTGGACACTGTCATCTTTGGGCGATAACGCCCGGCCGATGCGCCTACGATTATCACATCCTCTCGAGTATCTGAAAGGTTCCAATGAACCTCGCGATAGCTTCCCACCTTTCGTAGGAATCGACCGCTCTCTCTTAGGATTCACCTTGAGAAGCATTGATCACTAACCTCGAACTCCTAAAGGTCGGCGTGGCACATCTACATGGCTCTTACGCGGGCTCGAGGCGTGAGAAGGCAGCTATCGTATCAAACTCCTTATTCTCGGTGTCTCGTCGGTCCACGGGACTGGAGTGATGGAGCTCTCTCCCACCTCGAGTCCCATGGCTTGATCTACATGGCCTCCCACATTTGTTTGCCTCATATGTGCCATGCCTGCTCGCGCGTGCGTTGTCGTAGGCGAATTCCCCTTGCAGACGATTGCTCTCTTTGCCCTTATGACCAGGGACACATGCTCCCGGCGTGTCCTCTGGCTGCCAGATGTATAATCAGTCTGACCAACGTATCCACGCACGCCTCGCTTTGGTGTGCTGCTTCTTTCTTCAGGTTACAATCACTAAATCCAATGAATGCATCAACTCGATCCATGTCCTACATGACATCCATTCACGAGCCACGCGGGCGCCGACAACGCAAATGCAATTTCCGAAAGGGTGGCGCCAAATCTCGAGTCATCCCACAGGCTCACATCATAACTCTCGGTCACGATAACCTTGTCGCATGTTTCCATACTCCCGATGCCTTTTACCGGCAACGGACATCTCTTGCGTTATCGCGGATTTCGAACGCGGTCTTCGACTGACGTGATCTAAGGCCACGGCTTAACCGCCATACCCAGTGGTGGAATGACCTCTTTTCCTTTCCCAGGCTGGGCATGCGGGATGTATTAACTGTTTTTTGTGAGACAAAATCTGATGGTCTCATGTTTCTTGACACTGATCCGAGAATGGCTTAAGGGGTCACCATGAGTAGAATGATTTTCTCACTCGTAATTCGAGCCTGTCGGGTCCTCTCACCACATCCTGGGAAGAACATCTATTCTACTGGCTACTCTAAAGGCCTTAACCTCCCAGAGCCCCGAATCCAATGCGTGTCGAGGTATAAATAATCCGGCTAAGGTCCACCCGGTCTGCCGACAACCAGATGTTTGTCAAAACTCATCCTTGTCAAGCTTGACCGATCAACCACCCGATATGTATACCACCACAAGGTCCACTCTGCTTACGCATATGGCTTTGATGCGCTCCACGACTTGACCCTGCGGCCTCCTGGCCTACTATATGTTATTGGAAGTGCCGCTACTTGCACCCACATAGAAACTGAAACTAGTTCTCGACCCCGTACTAGGGTGTGGAGGAATAGGCGCCTCTCTCTGTCCTCGACTAAGCGGTGGATTGTCCCCGAATCTTGGGATCCTGTCTGCAGGAAATCCATCACTCATGCTCGGTCTGGCCCTAGTCACGAAACTAGTGTGAAACGAGTCTTACGCCTCTTCACAGAACTAGAAGCTGATCCTCCCTCTTATTGCCAACACCCGTAGGTGTTCAGTATCTATAGGCCTCTCTCTCTTTATGGTCAGGAATGTCTGACCATGAAGTCCGCGTATCCCGGTAGTGAGAAGTCCTACGGTCACATCCCGAATGGACAACTGGCCCGTTCTCGTGTCTCTCGTAATGCCCAGCCTTGATCCCAAACTCATGTCTTCGAATATTGACACTTCAGTCTCTCCCGACGCATCACTACCTCGACCTTCTCTCAGGTCGATGACACTCTGATCTTGACATACGTGTCGAATCTCCTCATTTAAGCTAAAACTGCACTTCACCGGGAACTTAACGATACGGCCGATGGTCTCTTAACAACTGTAAAACAATCCTCAAATGATAGTCACGCTCCCCCTACACATGCAGGAGTAGATCAAGATGTCATCTATGAGACTCGACAAAGCCCAGTCTAAATAGGGTTGGAATGCCACATACCCGAGATCCATGAATCTTGTTGGCGCGCCGTCGATCGAAGGGCATCACGTAAACTCAAAGTGCCCATAGCGGCGTCCTAGCGCTATCTTGGAATAAATCTCCTTAACCCTCATTGATGGTAACGGTCTGAAAGTCTATCTTGGGTAGACCGCGTTCTGCTCAATGATCGATGCGATTCTGGTTGTGATCTGCGTGATACGTTAATGGCCGTTGAACCGTGTGGGTCCGGTGCGTTCGAGGGTTCGCCTCTTCGCCGCGTCGGCGAGATGACGACGAAGTCGTCGCCGTCGATAAATCTTGATTTTATAGTTCGTTTCAGCGATAAATCGCCGAGATCATAAAGACCGGAAAGCCTTAGTCTGTGCCTCGTCTGAAATCCACCAACCTGCATGGCCAGTCGGTGGCTCATGCGGAAGAAACATCCATGCCCCGTCTTTACTTTCGAGGTGAGTCTAAGTGCGGCCTCCCTGGGTCTCTGGGATTGAGCTCGCGAGCTTGACCAGCTAACATCCACGACATGAGACTCACATGCTGCAATGCAGGGCAAAATATTATGCTTGTCCCCACGGGAAATACAACACGAGTACGAATCACGTGGCGGTAACTCTCCACCTAAGCTCACAATCGATGCTTGGCCTGGAAGGCATCGGCTGATCGCCAGCCGGGATGACCTCGAACTCTAACATGTCCGCAATCCTCGAGGTCCCTTTGTGCGTAGAGTCCGAGATCTCTAACTCCAGCCTCGACACGCCATTTTCTTCTCTTCTAATCCCTGGGAGATTCATGCAACCGGCTCCACCTACAAGATTCTCTAGAGGTCTTGCCCATTTCATATTTGGGCCTCATTCTCCTGCAGCTAGGCAGCGACTAGTCTAATCCTGGTCGCGTCAGAGGTAATCTCCATGGCTTTCTAACACTTTCTCTCGTCTGCGCCCAGACAACCAATGGTAGGCCACCGTGGATCTCACTCCCCTGTGAATGTCGGAGGATGATGCATCCACAAACCTCACCAGGGGTCCCACTAGGATCTCACGACTGCTATGCGAGGCTTGTGCGATGCCGGCCTGACACCTCGGCCTCTGAAGGCCCGGCGGTCAAATGCCGGCGGCTGGTCAATTGTCGGTGGTGCGACCCCGATTGCCACCCGATGGGCATCCTCATGTCCTCGACCTCCACTAGCCATTTACACAATTAACATGCAGCAAGAGTCATTCTTTCATCTCAGTCTAACTAGTAATGCGGTGCGATTACCCATGTAGACTTGACAACCATGAGGCCCGGCAGTTCATTTTCTAGTGGTCTTAGAATTTTCCAACCACTCAATTCTGTTTTTATTTCTATAAGGTTCTAAACTTTCTTGTTCTGATTTCAATGTTTGATCCTCAGGTCGCAGCTCCAACAGCATTCACCCTTTTCTCGCATCACACCATGCGCATATAATTTCACTACACAACTACCACGCGATCACCGTTTCGATGTTAAGGTTAAACCCCAACAATTATCTTTAAGGCATACTTCACGGCCGAGACGCAATCATACACATAACTCGGTGTCTCGCCGTCAATTTCGGCGTTTAAAATATTTTAACGAAATTTTTATTTTTCAAAAGAAATTTTATTTTTAGAAATTTTATTTTAATTTTATCAAAAAATTTATTTGATTTTTTATTTGATTTTTATTTGAATTTAATAAATATTTTTGCGGAAATTTTTTTTTTTTATGTGAAACGGTGTTCATGAACGGTGTTCATAGGCAGAGTCCAACGACTCGAAACCTTGCTCGAGTCAGCCCGGGTCAAAGCAGCCCGTTTGCGCAATTTATTTGGCGGTAGCACGACGGCGCCCGAGCGCGGTGCAGCCCTTGCGCCCTGCCCGCCTTACGCGCTGTCAGCTACTTACTTCGCTACGCGCCCACGCGCTCACGCTTTCCATGACGCGCATTGCCGCGCGGCGCCCGACCCGCGCTGGCGCGCCCGACTCTTTGCCCACGATACAAGATTTATGTTAGTGTTCGACTGGCCTCCTGCGACCCTTCTATATCCTGTCTGATTTTTCATTTTACAATACCACTTGACCCTCAGCCTTGCCTTCGATCCTGTCCCTGATACTTGTATTGCTTGTGGTCCCTTTTTTCATTTATTTCCGGAAATTGGAAAAATCACTAAAAAAAATTATTATTATTTTTTCATTTTCCATAATACATCAAATAAATTTATAAAATTTTTTTCCCATTTCCTTCAATTTTCCAATATGTAAAAATCTTAGAAAATTATTTTCTTCTCCATATAACCAAATAAATTTAACAAAAATTTATTTCCTTTACTTTAATATTTCTTCTCACTTTCAACAGCAAATAAATTTAGAAAAATTTATTTAGATTTGCCCAATTTTCGGATTTTACACAGTAAAACCTTTAAAATTAAATTTCTTCAATTCTCATCAAATGGGGAAATTTTTATTAAAAATTTATTTTCCTTCATTCAATTCAAGCTTTGTACGGTACGAACACTTACAAATATTTTCCTTAACTCATCTAATATTGCCAACAATCGCAAGCACACAACACTATAACACATCACAAACCATGTTATACACACCACAATCACCAAGTATTCACAAAATCACACAAAACACATCAACACACGTGCCGCGTAGTGTCCTAGTTTTGACATCACGTGATTTCTAGGTAATTCATACCTATTCCTGGCGTGAACCCGCAGTGGTGATGCTCTCCACTCAACATGGCATAAGCCCACGAATTTTTCTATCTATAGGTTTCATATACCTATACTCCCGTGAGCCACCATTGTGGTGATGGGTTTGCAAACCAGAGGCTCTAGGTATGCATTATACCTAAGCTCACGATACAAGTTTGTGACACCCAAAGAGCAGGGGTCAGTTGACATACAGTCGTTGTGGAATACAGTGGAGGTCGGGTTACCACAGTCACTTTGAAAAGGTGGGCGAGTCTCCTTTGTGGGAGCTACTGCCCCAGTCTGAAAACAATAATATAAACTGTCGATCTGACAATATAACTGCAATATATATATATCAATCACTGACCACTTGGGCCCATCAAGCGTACTCAACACATATATCAAACTATATCGATAGTTTCAAGAGTTCAAATGTTTTACTCTTATACAACATATGTTAAAATATAAATTCTAATACATCTCTAAATATCATCAAAGCCACGCTGGCTTTCTTAGCATCAACCTCGAGACGACGAGTCTTCCATACGCTCCACAGCTTTTTGTAAAAAAAAGGGATCCCACGGCGGGGTGAGCTAAAGCTGATGGAGAATGCCCCCATTCAGGCTACTCACACCACCTAAGTGCGATGCGATGCTCGAAGTAAACACACGTTCGAGCAAATGCGATCCTGGCGGACAGTGTCTACATGACTCAACTCAGATCCAGAGCCTCAGACTCTCTCACACTTTCTACTTTACCTAAGCCATTGTAGAATTAACAATTTATTAGTGGGCACAACCCTCAGATGAATATATATCAATTGATGCTCAAACGATTGATATATAATAATTGTTGTGGACTACCCTCCGATGAATAAGTATCAAATGCTCGACGGTTGATATATTCTTTAATTTGTGGACTACCTCAGAGTACAGATAAATATCAAGCACGGGCCGCTCAGACGGATTGATATATTATTTAGTTTGGACTACCCTCAGATAATTTACATTTTGAACTACCCTCAGAGACCTTGTTTCTCTATAGACTCATCTCATGCACTCATTCTATATTCTAGGATGTTCAGTGCATATGGAATGATACTATGTATGCAGGTTCAATTAGTCTAAATCACATGCAAATATATACATGAATATATTTACATAAAACTTTAAATCACACATCAAAATTAGCTCGCCCAGGCTATATGATCATACAAGTAAAATTTAATTTTAAATCACTTTCGGCCAACACCGATACTTTCAAAATATATATTTTAGAACAACATTAAGAATAGTGAAACCCTCGTTACTATTCGAGGAAAATCACAAAACAAGTTCGCAAGTGAACCATATCTCTACGGCATTCTAGGCTAAGCATATCAAGCAAGCATTTAATGCACAATTTAACACCATCTGTAAACAGCCCCTAATTATTTCTGGGCGATCCATTACTGAAAATCCCAAATAAATTCCCACAATTCGGTCCATGTTTGGGACCGATCAAAACGACCCCTCACGGCCTCAAACTAAGCAAGAACCTTCGAAAAACCCTTGAAATGGGAATAAAACACAAGTAGGAGAGAAAATCCTACCTCTTGGAGTTATCAGCTTCGCCAAACCAGGGTGCGGCGTAGCTGCTCGCGTAGACGATTCTCCCCTCTTTGCAAAGGCTGCCCAGATGGTTGGATCTACAGCAAATCTAGAGAGAAGATGGCATTATCTCTCTAAAAAATCGCCATGTGTTCAGTTCTGGACCTTTCTCCCCTGCCATTCCGCTTTTTTTCATCTCCTTTTAGTCAATTTGAGAAGATGAACTGTAGCCATTTTGTTTTATTAACATTTAAAATTTTAAAATGACCATTATGTCCCTTCTTTTCCCAGTTTTGTCATTCGGCACTATCTCGGCCGTCCATTTTCATCATTTAATCACCTACTCATACCGCCCATGGTACATGAGTACATGCTAAACTGTGCCTTTAGTGACATCGAAAATCGATTCTGACACCGAAGCGCGATGCCTTGAAGCGTCACCGGAGCTCATTGCTCGACCAAATTTACGAGGGGTACACTGCGATGCTAGCTGAATTTGGCGAGGCGATTTCCTCAGCGGTGCAATCGGGTTTCGTCATCGAGATCTAGAGAGTGATACGGACTTTTACTTAGTAATTATATTTTGTAATCAAAATTACGATTTTGCTATATTCAGTGGAATTTCTGGGTCTTACAATTTTAATTGACATCTTGTGCAAAAACTGAAATAATTTTCTAGTTTCCATAAAACCCACCTTGATCTTGTCAGCTGGGCTGCTTTGTCAGTTACGGACCATTTACAAAAAATTTTCCAACTTGACTTGTTCTCACCTAATCCTAGTGTTCAACATTTTAGTTTATTTGTCCTAAGTCTTTATCCACCTAAGCACACCGTCCAAACACAACACATGATCAATCAACATGTTATAACATCAATCACATACCATCACATGATCACAATCAAAAACACATGGGTGTTAATTTCTCTCTCGTGCCTTCCCTAGGTAATCTCATACCCTTCGCACCATCATACCAGGAGTGGTGATGTTTTCTTCCTCAACCATGGCCTGAAACACTCCAAATCCTCCATCCATAGGTTTCCACCTACCACAAGTTCCACATCAAACCACCTAGTGGTTGATGGATACCCTAAACTCTAGGTGACCATTATACCTAAGCTATGATACCAAGTTGTGACGCCCCAAAACCGAGGGTCCGTTGGCTACGTCGACCCGCTGGAATACAAGTGGAAGTCGGGTTGCGGCGCACTTTAGAAAATCAGGCAGAGTCTCCTTTGTACGGGGAGCTCTACCCAAATGCAAACCTGCATAAACCTGTCCCAATCAACAATGCTATGCGATATATGTATCGATACGGCCACTTGGGCCCGTCAATTGTACTCGACACAATATATCAAACTATATCCAATAGTTTCAAAGGTTAATATGTTTTTACTCTTATACAGCCCATACAGTAAAATTAGAATTCTAATACATGTATAAATCAAAGCCACAACCGGCTCTTCTATCTGACCTCAGAACAGACACCGTTTCCTCGCACGCTCCCTGTACCTGTAAAAAAGGGGATCCTACGACGGGAGTGAGCTAAAGCTTCGCATTAGGAGAATCGCCACACAAGTGGGCTATACCACTAAGTGCGATGCAATGTTCCAATTTAAACAAACATTCAAGCAAATGCATGATCTGCCGAATATCTCAGTGACCAACTCGGATCAGGCTCACGGAGCTCTCTCACACTCGCCTAGGCACCTCGTATGAGGGTATTATGTGAATTTATTAGTGGCGACCCTCAGGTGAATATATATATCAATTGGGCGCTCAGACGATTGATATATATTAATTGTTTAATGGACTACCCTAGATGAATAAATATCAAGCTGAAACAGCTCAGGCGGTTGATATTCTTTAGTTTGTGGACTACCCTCAGATGAATAAATATCAGATGGGGCGCTCAGACGGTTGATATATTATTTAGTTTGGACTACCCTCGATAATTTGTTTAGACTACCCTCAGAACCTTGTTTCTCTAGACTCATCTCATGCACTCACATTCCTATATTCTACAGATGTTCAGTGCATATGGAATACTGTATGTGAGTTCAATTAGGTCTAAATCACATACAAATATATATACACCCAGAATATATTTACATAAAACTTTAAATCACACACTCAAAATTAGCTCGTAGGCTAATGATCATGCAGTAATTTTAATTTAAATCGCACTCGACCAACACGTACTTTCACAAAAATATATATTTTAGAACACTATTCCGGGAATAATGAAACCCTGACTTTACTATTCAGGAAAATCTAAGGCTCTTAGGTTCACTTAGTGAACCCGCAATTTCAAGCCATTCGACCCCAGCATACCAAGCAAACATTTAATACACAAATTAAACAAACCACACCCAAGCGACTGCCAGAAAGCTATTTCTGTTTGCACCTTGGCTGAAGAAAAACCTTGCATCGGTCGGTCCCATATTTGGGGCCCGGATCATGCAGCCCATTCGAGCCTTTATCATCTGAGCATGCATTTAATAGCCAATTTCCACCTGAACAGCCACTTGATTCACGGGCGATCCGGCCCGACCAACAAAATCGAGAAAATTCCCACAGTCGGTCCCATGTTTTGGGATAGATCAAGCAACCTGTGCGGCCTCAAACTAACGAAACATCAAAAAACACTTAAATGGGAGTAAAAACTCAAGTAAGACAAAATCCTACCTCTTGGGTTATCAGCTTCATAAATCCGGGGTCATGCATGCAACTGCTCAGCGTACAACATTTTCACTTCTTGCTCGAGACCTTAGCTTGATCAGATTGCCGTATTTTAGAGGATTCTCTCTCTAAAGCATTTCTCTCAACCCAAAGCTCACTTTGCATCCTCCAATGAAATCCGTTTTTGGTCTCTTGTAATTGGGGAAGACGGCCATGTGCACTATTTTGGCTTATAGTGACTAAAAATCAAATTCCATAATACCCATTATGTCCCTCATTCTTAGATTTGATTTTCGGCACTATCTCGGCCTTCAATTTTCATCATTTCTCTACTCATACCACTTATGGTACATGAGTACATGCTATATGTGACTTTCATCCCATCGAAAATCGGTTTACGGTACCCGAAAAGAGATGCCTCGAAAAACGTGTAAACTCCGTGTCTCTCTCGAGGAAAATTACAGCGAAATTTTCGTGCTAACTAGATTTATTGAGACGATTTGCGGTACAATCAGTTTAAAATCATCTGAATCTGAAATTAATTACAAACTTTTAACCGTAATTACAATTTTGTAATCAAAGTACGTTTTCTTGATGAGGAAATTGAAATTCGGGTCTTCTGATATATATATATATATATATATATATATATATATATATATATATATATATATATATATATATATATAAACCCGAAATTCGTTGACTACCGTCAGCACGGGAATACAAGTGGAGTCGGGTTTTAGACGCCACTTTAAATCGACGAGTCTCTCTTTATGCGGAGCTCTACCCGAATACAATACACCAAATGCACATCCCCAGACGGAGTCAATATATACGATATATATCGATACGGCAGCTTGGATTGATTAAACGTACTTTCGATATACATGCGACTATACCCGATAATTCTGAGTTCAAGCGTTTTACTCTCATACTACATATATTACAAAAAATGCTCAATTTCTAATACATGTAATTATCATCAATACGAAGCCACGATCTAGCTTTTCTTCTAATCTGATCCTCTAGGGCCGACCATCTCCCTCCTTGCACTCCATGTACTGTAATAAGGTGGGTCCCAGCGGGAGTGAGCTAAAGCTCGGTAGGAGAATGCATACTAGTGGGCTCTCACCACTAGTGTAGTCTGTGCTCCAAAATTAAACACACACTTCCAGTAAATACGTGATCCTACTTGAATGTCTACATGATCACCCCATGTCACGAGTCTACTCAGACTCACTCACACTTGCTTTCTAAGTCATGTATGAGAAAATAATCATTTCAAAACAAAACTTTTTGTTCTTGAAAATATACTACGAAATATTCGGTAAAATATGGGACTACCCTCAGGGTGAATTGGTTGGTGAGCTTTCAAAACAGTCATGGTCCTGTCAGTGATCTGTTGGCCCATCCTCAGGCTGATTCTCAGAATATCATCACTTTGAAATTCCGCTTTACGCCAACCATATCCGTTTTTATAAAATACCTTGTCGTACACTCACACTAACTCTAGGTTTACCCGATTGCATATGAAAATGCATTATGCCGTTTTCAAAACCATTTCTGATATGACAATATGCATATTTTCCAATCGACTACAATTACACTCACATGTAATTTAACACATCACTCATCACCCGATGTAGCTCACTTGAAGCGACTCATAATCATTTCAGCTGACATAACACAATTCCAATTTCCATGTAATTGTGTCATTGAACTAACACATTAAAATAATGTCTTGCTTTATCTAGTTTCACACATATAGGCCATTCGTTTCATCTGATTTCCAAGCACACAACATGGACCAATTCCTATCATTTCACCTGAGCAGGTATTTTGGAGTCCCACAGCAGTACAAGTAGGCTGTCCACGGGCATCCCGCACTTCTATCGGTTCCTCTTGATGGAGCGGAGTTCATTCCCGTTTAGGTCTCCTAATCACGAAAGCATAATTTATTCAATAAATTATCACAAAACACCACGGTCGGTCCCAGCGAGTAGAACATCACGGGCGACCCACCATCTCCCATCGGTTCCAATTTTGGAAACGATTTCCATAACTATTCGGTCTCATACATACCAACATAGAATTTAATGCATAAATTCCACACAATCAGCTTCCTGACGGTTTAGGTATCACGGGCGAAGCCAATCTCCATAATTCCGGTCCGTGTTTTGGGACGATCAATAACTCCATTCAGAAGCGTTTATTCATCAAGCACATGATTAAAGCAAAAATTCTGGAGTTAAAGACCCAAACCGCCTAAGATTCTGAGCGTCACGGCCGTCTCCACGAATCTCGAAAAAATTGGCACAATTCGGTCCTTTGAGTTTTGGGATAGATCAGCACCCCTCACTGACCTCAAACTAGCAGGAAACATCGAAAAACCCTTAAAAATGGGAATAAGCATAAGTAGGAAAATCCTACCTCTTGGAGTTATCAAAAAACTTCATAAACCAAGGGTCCTGCGTAGAAGCGTTTTCCCACTTCCACCTTTCAGAAGTCATGACGGTCGGATTAAATATTACAGAGAGAAGTTTCTCTCTCTAAAGAAATCTCAAAAATGGCTTACGGACCAAAAATCTAGTTCTCAGTTTTGCCTACCTTTCTTATTGGAGAAAGCTTCTTTATACTTGATTTTTGTCTCCTAGTGACTTAAAAACTTCCAAAAAATGACAGATTATGTCCTTAACTTCACAGGACTATGATATTCGGCTTTTCTACTCGCCGTCCATTTTCATCACATTTCTCTCACTCATACCATCATGGTACATGGTACTTGCTATTTGTGCCTTTTGATCGCGCCGAATCGATTTACGGCGCAGCGCGATGCCTCGGCGTGCGGAGCTCACATCTCGGCCAAATTGCGGAAATTTCGTGATAACTAGATTTGGCGAAGAGGCGATTCCAACGGTACAATCGTTTCGTCATCAAAGATCTGCCGAAAATTAATTACAGATTTTTAACGTAAATAATTTTATAATGATACGTTTTGCGTATTCCGAAATTGGAATTTCAGATGCTTACAATATATATATATACTATATATATATATATATATAAATATATATATATATATATATATACTCTAAATATATATATATATATATATATATATATATATATATATATATATATATATATATATATATATATATATATATATAAATCTATATACATCTATAATCTATATACATCTATATATATAAATATCTATATATAGATTATATATATAGATATATACATAATTATATATATAGATAACTATATATATATAAATCTATATAGTTATCTATAGTTATCTATATATATAAATATATATATATCTATATATACATATCTATATATATATATAGATACTTATAAAATCTATATATCTATATATAGATGTATATACATATCTTAATATATATAGATGTATATAGATATATCTATATAAGATGTATACATATATATATATATATATAATATCTATATATATAAATATATATAAATACATATATAAATATACATATAGATATATCTATATACATACATATAGATTTATATATATAGATATATACATATTTATATATCTATAGATATACTTAATGTATATACATATCTATATATATAGATAGCATATAGATATCTATAAATGTTACTCTATATATATATATATATATATATATATATATATATATATAAATATATATATATAAATATCTATATATAAATATCTATAGATAGATATCTATAGATGTATATACATATCTATATATATAAATGTATATAGATATATACATATCTATATATATAGATATCTATCTATAGATATTTATATATAGATTTATATATATATATATATATATATATATATATATATATATATATATATATATATATATACATAACTATATACATAACTATATAGATATATATATATATACATATCTATAGATATATAGACTCTATCTATATATCTATATATAGAGATATCTATATATATATATATAGATATATAGACTTATATAAATCTATATGTATATATATATATATATATATACTATATATATATATATATATATATATATAGATATGTATATATATATATAGTTAATATATATATAAATAATAATATATATCTATATATATAAATCTATATATATAAATATAATAAATCTATATATATAAATATGTTTATATTTATGTATATAGGCCTTTATACTATATATATATATATATATATATATAAATGCAGTAGATTTATATATATATATATATATATATATATAGTTATCTATATATATAAATCTATATATAGATATCTATATATATAAATCTATATATATATAGATGTATATAAGATATTATATCTATATAGATATTTATATATAGATTTATATATATTTATATATATATTTATAGATATCTATATATAAATTTATATATCTATAAATTTATATATATAGATATCTATATATATAGATTATATATCTATAAAATTATATACAAATATAATTTTATATACAAATATATAGATATAAATTTACTCTAGATATATAAATCTATATATAGATATCTATATATATATACTCTATATATATATATAAATATATATAAATCTATATAGATATATCTATATACATCCTATATATATAGATATGTATATATATATATATCTATATATATAATTATCTATATATATCTATATATATAGATGTATATAGATATACATATCTATATATAGATGTATAGATATATCTATATAAATATATATATAGATATCTATATATACATATCTATATTTATATATATACATATCTATATATATATATATAGATATATAAAATCTATATATCTATATATAGATGTATATAGAGATAATATATCTATATAGATATATACATACTATCTATATATAGATATCATCTATAGATAGAATATATACATATCTATATATATATATATAGATATCTATATATAGATTTATATATAAATCTATATATAAATATCTATATACATCTATATATGAATTTATATATATATATAGATATCTATATATAGATTTATATATAGATTTATATATAAATCTATATATAAGTATATCTATATACATCTATATATATAGATTTATATACTATATATATATAGATATCTATATATAGATTTATATATTTATATATATAGATAACTATATATATATATATATATATATATATATATATATATATAATTATCTATATATATATAATATATAATAAGATTATCTATATATATAAATAATATATATATATCTATATATATATAAATCTATATAGAATATATACATATTTATATATATAGATAACTATATATATATATAAATATTATAAATAAATCTATATAGATATATATATATATATGAATTTATATACTCTCTATATATATATATATATATATATATATATATATATATATATAGTTATCTATATATATAAATATGTATATATCTATATATATAAATATCTATATATATAGATGTATACATACATATCTATCTATATAGATGTATATAGATATCTATATAGATATATACATATCTATATGAAACCATAGACATATATATATATATATAGATATGTATATATCTATATATATAGATTTATATATATAGATATGTATATACATCTATATATATAGATTTATATATATATATACTATATATATGAATTTATATCCATATATATATATATATAGATATATAGATTTTATATATCTATCTATATCTTGGAATTTATATATATAAATATATACATATTTATATATATAGATAACTACTCCCTTATATATATATATATATATATATATATATATATATATATATATATATATATATATATATAAATATGTATATATCATATATAGTTAATCTATATATATAAATATGTATATATCTATATGAATGTCTATATATACATATCTACATATATATATATACATATCTATATATATATATAGATATATAAAATATATATATATATATATATATATATATATATATATATATATATATATATATATATATTTCTTATATATATTATCTATCTATATATATATATATATATATATATATATATATAGAATATCTATCTCAGGAAATAGTATCAACCCATCCCCTTTGGAAGAAATAAAAATAAAAAAGCTCAAGGTGTAGATATAATAGCCTCACCTTTCAAACAAATTGATTCGAAGATGAATTGATAATGAATTAAAGATATAAAGCATTTCACGACAAAATAATTTTTTACAAATCAAATCTTAGGAACACTTTCAACTCAATTAAATAGGGTGAAAGTAAATGTTCTACAAAAAATCATAAACTTGAAAAAGAAGAAAAGATGAAAAACGAAAACCTTATCTTCAAACCGATAAAACACACATCAAATTAGGAAACAAAAATAATGATGAATTAATAAGACTTTTAACTCAAAAACTAGCGGGAATAGAAATAAAAGATCCCTCTTGTTCAAAAACTCAAGTAAACTTCTTAAGTGGATCAGAAACAAATTCGGTTGTTTAGGAAACTCATTGAAGAAGCTTACGAGCAAGAAGAACAAATCTTGATTACAAAACACATCAAAGATCGAAAATTTCTATCAAGGAATATACTCCCGATTTACAATTTGAAAAACAACCAAAACAAAATAGTTACAATAGCAATGACATCTATTCTTGGAATATAGATGGTCTTTCTGAACATGAAATCTTCAATGTAATTCGTCAAATGCAAATGGCGACCTTTGCTTGTTGCGGTGATGACAATGATTGGAATCTTTGTCAGTGAATTCTGCGAGTTTCAATGGTGCATTAAAACTTTGGTGGAAACCACCTGAAGTGAAAAAGGAAAAGATTTCATATTCTCAAAGTACTAATGAAGAAGGAGAACAAATTCAAACATAAGGTTATTATGCACATAACCAAACACTTCTGCCAGGTGATCGAGCACATTTTATGGAGAAAGAACTTGAGATATCTACAAAATTTAAAGATTTAGAACACTAAGTGACCTTAAATGGTATTATGATGTGTTCTTAGCTACCACGATATTGGAAACTGATGCTAGAGCTTCTTATTGAATGGAAAAGATTCCTTTATATGGTCTTCCCTAAGGCTTTCGATAGAGTTAAAAACCCTTTCCAGAAAATTTGGAGGAACAATCCAATTTGACTCACTGCACTTATGGAATCTCATAAGTGTAGTCAAAAGAGGCCTTAAATTGTGTTCTCACTCAAACTTCAATAACTCGAGGTTAAAAAAAACCTAAAAGCTTAAAAAGATTGCATTTCTTTTTGTGCCTGTATAGCATTTAGATGCCAATTCCACTATCAAATTTTCAAAAAATCAAAACCCCATGAGGGTACCTTATAAAAAATTCAAAAGATTTAAAGATAAAAAATTTAAATCCAAAAAACCCCCTGAGGATAAACAAAATAAAAAACATCATAAAAAAGAAATTAGATGTTTCAAATGTGGTCAAAAGTGTGAGACCCCGGAAAATCCAGATTTCCTAACGAAGGATAAAATAGTAATTTCGGTTGAAAATCCGGAATTTTTCTAGATCTCGGATGGCCCGAACGGACTTCTTAGTTGGAATGTTCAGCGGCGAGGAAATCTAGCTACTACGTTGATTCGTTGGATTGAGGTGGTCGGAAATTCACGTTTCGAGGGGCGTGGGGTGTCGGATGACGCTGTAAGGTAAAGGGGATCTCACAGAGTGATGGCAGGATTAGAGGGGCTGCCACGTGCGGAGAGACCAAATGCCAACCAATTGCATGTCCTCATGAGGACATGTGCTTTTGAGAGGAGATCCATGGCTCATTGAGCCATGTGGAAGCATGTCTAATAGCCAAAGAAAGAAGTAAATTAAAGAAAAAAGATGGAAATTTGACAGCCACAATTGTCTTAGAAGGAAGGAGGAGGAGAGCATCGCACGACCCATACGTTGAATGCTCAAGGAGGAGAGAATGGGGAGAAAATATAGAAAAGAAATGAGATGAGAAATGAGAAAAAGGAAAAGAAAAGCAAAAGAAAGAGAAGAAGTGAGGCTGACTTGTGAATTTTGGGAAGACATCATCTTCTCACTTTGTCCCCTATTGCATTTAGTTTTGTGGGCGATATAGTGGAGATGGGGTTTTACCCCAGAGAAAGTGCGGCTTCTCTCTAAGATCTATGACCCGATCGGACCGTCGGCTCGTATTATGATGAAGTTAGTACACGTCAGGGCTCGTGTGATCACCGTTGGGGTTTGACAAATAAGGGAAGGAGTAGAGGGTTTTTCTCCTACTTGTTTACTTTGTAGGGTCTTTATGTGGGTGAGGGATTTGTTGGCGGAGACGGTAGTGATTCCAGTTAAGGTGAATGAATGAATAAATCCTTGGTGTGGTTTGGACAGTCCACGGACTGTTTGTGTGATTTGTGTGATGTGTGTTGTTGCCATGAGTGATATATTAGCATGTGTTGAATGTGTGTGCCATTGCATTGCACTTAGGTGGGGAGTAACCCAAGTAGGGAAATTCCACTACTGGGCTTTGCTCACCCCGTCGTGGGACTATATTTCTCAAAATCGAAGACACACTTCGGGACGGACGCATCCGGACCTTAGAGGTAAGAAATGGCCAATCGGCCTTATCTTGTATTTTTGTTCTTGTAAAATTCGGGGCTAAAGACCCGCTTTATAAAATGTAATCAAAACACAATTGTAACAAATCATTTTGTATAAAATATGCAATTGTGTTGAATGGATATAATGGCCCAATCTGGGCCGCTTATTATCGTGTACGGGTCTCACGACGTGAGACATGTAGGATTTCTCGGCTGACGGTGGTCAACGGACACCCGGATTGGGGCCACAAAGATGGTATCGTAGCTAAGGTAAACGGTTACCTTGGGAGCTCGGGTGGGTGAGTTAGGTATACAATATACTCAGACTTTGTGGGCACGGATGATCATACATCGCAGCATTTTGGGTGAATTAAATGTGATGTGTGATGGTGTATAACATGTTTGTGGTATGTGAATTGTATGAAATTGTATGCTTGGTGAGTAGCATAGGAGAAATTGTTGAACACCTACGGTTATGTTCTAAAATTCATGGGCAGAACGGTCCAGAAGTAAACAAGAAATGAACGAAAAAAAAAAAATATATTTTTCTGGGCAATGCTCCAAATAACATGAATCGACGAATTTGTGGAATTTCGAAATTTATTCCGCTTTGCAATAAAGGAAAGAATTGAAATTAAATTCTAGAAATTATGGATAAAGAGCGTTGTACAAGCTAATGCGATCTTTAGAGTAGCAGGAAGGCTAATGGAGGACGAAAAAAAAAAAAATGGCAAAGGTTCCAAGCAATAGCAAGAGATGGGTGTTGTGAAACGAAGGTTGTTCGGGCCATGCATGGAAAAAGAGTTGAAATTCAACTCATAAATTTTTAAAGTTTATGTGAAGCAAGGTTAGGGCACGTATCAAAGGAGTAGCGTAAATAGTTATCGATGAAAAAAAAATATATATATATATATTTTACGTAGGCAGATTGCTGAGGTCGCGACATGGCTGGCGAGGTCGTTAATTTGTGCTTGTAAGACCCGAGAAATTCCAATTTCTGGAATAAGGGCAAAATCGTAATTTTAATTACAAAATTGTAATTACGGTTAAAAAAATCCGTAATTTATTCTCTAGATCTCAGATGACGAAACGGATCGTATCCGCTGACCGCCTCGCGAAATCTAGTTAGCACGTAAAAATTTCGTGAATTTTCCCGGCACGCCACTTACACGCTGAGGCACGCTCGTGCCGTAGAAATCGTTCATGCAACGAAAGCCACATATAGCATGTACTCATGTACCATAAGTGGTATGAGTAGAGAAATGATGAAAATGGACGGCCGAGATAGTGCCGAATATCAAATCTGGGTAATGAGGGACATAACAGTCATTTTTGGAAAAGATTTTAAGTCACAAAAGACAAATTAGCAAATAGTCTTCATCTCCTTAAATGAGCCAAGGCAAAAACGTGATTGAGAAAAGAGGAGATGCAGTGGCTTCCCATGGTCGAGAGGGTTTTAGAGAGAGGGCTTCTCTCAGAAATACGAGATCTGACCGTCAGTCAGCCGAGCAAGAAGTGGAAACGTTTCACGCTGAAAGGAAGTTACGCAGGACCCCGAATTGCGAAGCTTTGACAACTCCAAGAGGTAGACTTTCTCCTACTTCATGCCATTCCCATTTTTAAGGGTTTTTCGATGTTTCTATTAGGCTCGAGGCCGCGAGGTCAAGCTGATCGATCCCAAAACTCGGGACCGAGTTGTTAGAATTTTTTGGATTTTGAGAGGCCGTGACCTGGCCCAGAAAATAAGTGGGCTGTTAGTGGTCTTGTACTCCAGATTTTACTAAAATGCATGTAATTGTATGGGAAAAAGGTCGTGAATGGGTTGACAGATCGTGGTCCTAAAACATGGGACCGAATTGTGGAAATTTTTGTGGAGATTTCGGGCTGTCCGTGGAATGCCCGTAAACTGCTTGGGGGACTCCGACCAGTGTTTCGTGATAAGTTATTGAATAAATTATGCTTGGTGATTAGGAGACCGAATTAGATAATGGAAATCGTTCCATCAAGAGGAACCGATAGAGGGAAGTGTGGGCTGCCCGTGGACAAACCCACTTGCTCGTTTGGGTTGTAAAATAGTCCCTGCCTATGTGAAATGGATAGGAATTGTCCATGTGTTGTGTGCTTGAAATGGTATGAAACGAATGGCTTGATATGTGTGGAACTAGATAGGTTAAGACATTATTTTAATGTGTTAGTTCAATGACACAATTACATGGAATTAAATTGTGTTATAAGCCATTGAAATGATTATGAGTCGCTTCAAGTGAGCTACATCAGATGAGTGATGTTGAATTACATGCGGTAATTGTAGTTGATTGAAAATATGATATTGTCATATTAGGTAAAATGATTTTGAAACACATAATGCATTTTCATATGCACTGGTAGCCTAGGAATTAGATGAGTGCATGACAAGGTATTTTTGTAAAACGGACATAGTTTCTCTCTTGCGTAAAGGAATTTAAAGGATGATATTCCTGAGACTGGTCGAGATGGGCCAACAGATCACTGATGAGGACCATGACTGCTTCGAAAGCTCACCAACCAATCTAATTCCTCGAGGGTAGTCCCATATTTTATCAATATTTCTAGTATATTTTCAAGAACAAAAGTTTTGTTTTGAAAATGATTATTTTCTCATACATGGCTTAAGCAAGTGTGAGTGAGTCGGTGAGGACTCGTGACATGGGGTGATCATGTAGACATTCAAGTAGGATCATGTATTTACTTGAGTGTGTGTTTACTTTGGAGCATTGCACTGCACTTAGGTGGTGAGTAGCCCACTTAGGGCGATTCTCCTACCGAGCTTTAGCTCACCCCGTCAGACCCCATTTATTTCAGTACAAGGAGCGCCGAGAGACAAACATTTTGAGGTTGATTTGAAGAAGCCGGTTTGTGGTTTGATGGTTCTTTTGGACATAACATGTATTAGAATTGTAGATTTTAATAGGCGTTTGTATAAACAAAAGTGTAATCAACCATGTAATTATCAGGGGAGATAATTGGAGAATAGCTTGTGATATGTGTTTTTAATGAGTATTAGCAGCCCAAGTGGCCGTATTGGTTATATTGCATATATCGATTGTTTGGGACAGATATGCGTGTTTTATACAAATTGTAATCAAGTAGAGCCTGCATAAAGGAGACTCGCCGATTAGTGGCGCTTGCACCCGACCCTCCATCTATTCATGTTGACGGTAGTCAACTGACCGTTTTGGGGCTACAAGGTTCGACGTGGAGGTCGCGGACTGTGAAGCGATGGACGCCGCGACCGCTGAGTCGGCAGCAGAAGTGGCCAAGAAGTTTTCATGTCGCGACATCAAAGCGAAGTCGCGGCGGGTGGTCGGCAAAGGAGGTCGCGGTACACGAAGCGCCGCTGATCGAGCGATAAATGGCAGGTTTGATGTCGCGACATCATTGGCGAGGTCGCCGGCTACTGGGCAGCGCGTGAAAGTGCGTAAACGGGCGTCGCGATTACGAACTTGGTGTCACGCATGGGCGACGTTGAGGTCGCCATCATGTCGACGCCGCGGCTACGAGTGGCCGTGGTTAGAAGAAGCCGATGTCGCGACATCATTTTGATGTCGCCGGCGACGTGGGCAAAGAGAGACGTGGTCGCGACACCAATGTGATGTCGCGACATGGAGTTGGCTGAGCGGTGTCGCGACACCAATGTGATGCTCATTACGGGATGGACTCCGCGAGGTCGCCGGCATGGAACCGACGCCGCGACCGTCAGAGCCGTGGCGTCGCGACATCGGCGATCGCCGCGACCGGCGTTTTGATCGCTACGCGGAGGTCGCGACATGCCGCCACCGACTGGCCGGCGCCGCACCGCGCGACGAAGCCGCTGGCCCGCACCGCCGCGGCGCGCGACACGGGCGCTATGGCGTTATATCACCACTATTACGGGCACTGCAACGCAGCCGGCCGGGCGACATGGGCCTTGGGTGACCGTGCACCCAACTCCAGCTGTTCAAGGCACTGCATACCATCGCTTAATCACTGCTCATGGACACTGCTCATGAACACTGCTCAGGAATAAAAAAAAAAAAAAAAAAAAAATTCTGCACATGAATAGTATCTCTGGCCGTGGTTTGAGCCTTAGGGATACTGCATTGAAATTTAATCTACCATTGACTTGTGTAGATGGCTAGTAGAGGACAAGGACGTGGAGGACGTCCACAGGGCACTGGTCAGACACCACCGACATCACGCCATCGTATTTGGATCAAGATGCCTACGAGGTCGTAGGTGTTGCGCGTCGCTATCGCACAGACAGCGAGGTAGTCGAGGTCCGAGTAACTCTGTGGGTTTAGAGCACACCATCTCCGACGTTCATTGTGGGGAGGAGATCCGATGGTAGCGACCATTGGTTTATGCGCATTGAAACATATCGAGGCTACATGAGATCACCTCCGATACGACTCAGATCAAAGAATGCGATCAGAGGCGAGGCCCGCATGGTGGAGATGGGTTAGCACTTTAGAGACTTAGAGGTTATGACATGGGCCGAGTTTCAGGAGCTGCTCATGGGTAAGTACTTTCCAGAGACCGCGAGGCATGCGAAGGTCGAGTTCCTGTAGTCAGCGCAGGGCGATGATCGTGATGGACTACGGGCTAGATTCACAGAGTTAGCCCGATTTGTCGATGACACAAGGGCCACTGCATGGGCCAAGGTTAGAAATTCGAGAATGGCTGAAGTTGTCCATTCATGATCGTACTTCGCCATTGCGACATGGACTCCATGGTCAGACGGCCCCCGACCACAGTGAGAGATCGAGGATGCCTGAGCACTCGATGCGCAGTAACAAGAGGAAGGATCACCTTTCTAGTGTTCAGTGGAAGAGGCGTAAGACTTCGCTTCACACGAAGCTCGTGACCAGGCCGATTGACTCACAGTCAGCAGTATGTGTGATATGTTATTTCGGGCCGACACTGGGCACGAGACTCCGATCGCTTCGTGAGACGTGGATCCCGTAGATTTAAACACGTCAGCCCTGTGGCTAGTCGTGAACACGAGAGCGCATAGCTGCTCCTCCACACCCTAAAATGGCCGAGGAACCAGCTTCAATTTCGGGGTGCTATACGAGCACTTTCGGCGGCACAGGTGGGCCAGAGGGGCAAGAGTGTGGGTCGAGGTCGCACAGCACTCACTGTGTCTGATTTCTAGTCGCAAGGCACTATATGGTTATTTTGCCGACAAATTTTGGCATGGAGGCAGATTGTCCAGGAGGCGAGATCTCGTGGTATAGAGACTGAGCTGCTCAGACAATGGATATGCAGGGCATGCTTACCTCTCACTTGTTGAATAGAGTATGTTTAAATTAGATTTAACATATTCATTCATTATCAGATCTTGTGTAATGGATTTGGCTTGAGGTCGACCTTGGGGAGAAGCCAGAGATGACGTTCTTCCCAGAGATGTGGTGAGAGCTGGACCTGATAGGCTCCAGACGCTCATGTGCAATTTTATGGACATCACGTTGAGTCAGCGTGGTACTCCAGATATCGCTCACCACTTCGTGAGCGCATCAGTTAGCTCGACTACGTCCAACGGCAGACTGTCTCGAATCAGGAAGTGAAGAGAAAGTAAAGTGTGTTGGGCAAAGCGAGAAAGGGGTTGGTAATCCCCAAGGTGAGAAACCCGGAGTTAGGTGAAGAGACCCGACATCCAAAGGTCCCTCGGTACGGGTGTAAGAGACCGTGGAGATGTCCCGACTTCAGGTAAGAGACCCGGGAGAGATCCCAAATGGAGGGTGTATGAGATCCGGAGAGATCCCAATCAGATGGGTGTAAGAGACCCGAAATGTCCCAAATTTCTCAGATGGGTGTAAAGCAGACCTCGAAGTTATTCTAATTTCATGGTGCAAGAAATCTCGGAGATGTCCCAAATTTCAGATGGGTGTAAGAGACCCGGGAGATGTCCCGACTTCTCATGGTGGGTGTAGAGACCCGGAGATCCCAAATTCGTGAGGGTGTAAGAGACCCGTGGAGATAATCCCACAGGGTGTAAGAGACCCGGGGAGCGATCCCGAATTTCTGTGTGGGTGTAAGAGACCCTGGGAGCGATCCCGACTGCGGAGGGTGTAAGAGACCCGGGGAGCCATCCTACCTCGTATGGACATAAGAGGCCTCCAAGTGTAGGCCAAAAGTTCTATTGCCCGAGAGAGAAAACAAACGGACATGGTTATCACCCACTGAGTCGGTTTCTATTAGAGCCTGAGAGCACTCGAGATGCAAACACGCTCAAGGTTATCACCCGCACTTGTGAGTCGAGTGATGTGAGCCTGGGTGACTCGAGATGAAAACAAATCCGGACATGGTTATCACGCACACTTAGAGCTCGAGGATAGGAGTCGAGAGCTTACCTCAGGATTGATACCCAATGGAAATTTCCATTGCGTGCCGGTGAACCCAAGAAGGACTCGCTTATGGATGTCATTCATGATGCGATTAGCCCGATCATCCATGATGGTCGATCATACTCGAGAGGGTCATCAGATACACACCAGGCGGGGGTCATGGTAGTGGTCGCATACGCACGTGGTCGATGCAGGTGCGTGGAATTTCGACGCAAATTTTATGTGGGAAGAAAGGACCCTGAATCCAGATTTCCCTAACTAAGGATAAACAAGAATTTCATTAGTAACCGAATTTTCTAGATCTCCATGACGAAACTGACTTCACCGTTGGAATCGCCTCGAACCCAAATTTACTACGTTGAATTTCGTCGATTCCGGGAGAGATCTGGAATTCACGGCTCGAGGCGTGGAAAGCCTGATGACACATGGCAAGAAGCACGCCAAGCCCTGAGGATTGGGAGCAAAGCCGCCACGTGAGGAGATCAAATGCCAACCAATCAGACAACTACGAGACACACGGCACCAAGAGGAGATCCATTACCACATCGGTTCACGTAGTTGAAACATTTACGTCATGTTAAGAAATTAAATTAAAAGAAAAGATTTAAATTCCGATACCACACAATTGTCTTCGTGGGAAGGAGGGGAGGGAAGCTTCCCTCCTTTCGACCCACACGTTGAATGCTCCAAAAGTTATGAGAGAACAGAGAAAAATGAATGAAACACACTTAAACGGTAGTTTGGTTAAAAGCAAAAAAGAAAACAGGTTGTGCTGAGGGGCAAACTTGTAATTTTAAGGAGAAGACATCATCTTCTCTCCACTTTCATTTTCTTCTGGCTGGCCTTTGACGGGCGGCCTCTGAGACTGGTTTGCAGGCAGAAAGTCCGCTTCTTCTCTAAGATCTATGGACGACGGACTGGCTTACCGCTTCAAAGACAAAGAGGCAAAGCCGCCCTACACGCCGAGGGCTACGCAGAGTGGTCGGATTGGGAGTTTCGACAAACTCCCGAAAGAGAAAGGTTTTCTCCTACTCGCTTTACTTTCGCTGGGCGGTCTTGTAATGGGTGGGATTTGTCGCAGGCCGGATCACGTGATTTCCTGCCCAAAGATTCGGGACCGGAATTAACAAATCCTTGGTGTGGAGCCTGGGATGAAATTCCACCCGACCGGCTTCAGGTGATTTCAGGTGACGCGGCGTTTGCTGCCATGAGTGATATATTAGCATGTGTCAATGTGTGTGTGCTATCAGACGCGACTTAGCGGGAGTAACCCAAGAGGGGGAAATTCCACCACAGTTTTGCCTGACCCCGCCGTGGGACTATATTTTCGTGCAATCAAGACACACTGGGGGACGGACGATCGACCTTGTAGGCGGCGAAATGGCCAACCTACTTTATCTTGTATTTTTGTTCTCAGAAAATTCTTGGGGCTAAAGACCCAGCTTTTGTATGTAAATGTAATCAAACACAATTGTAAATAAATCATTTTGTATAAAATATGTAATTGTGTTGAATGGATATACTCGCCCAATCGGGTCAAGCTTTACACGTGTGGTCTCACGACGTGAGACATGTAGATTTCCTCGCGGTCACGGGGTCAACCTGGACACCCCGGATCGGGCGCCACAAAAAGGGTCATATAGCCCCCAATTGTAAAACAGTAAAATTGTTTTTATCGATAAAGTAGTTAAGAATATTATTCGAAAAATAATACTTCATCCTCCTAAACCGATAAATCTCAAACAAATTCGAAAAAGAAATAAAAAAAATAGAAAACTCGTTTATGTCAAATAAATATGTGTTATCAAATGATCAAGAATTACTAAAGATTGATCGATTGAAGACAAAGAAAGTAAAGCAAAATACATAAGAAAAGTTTGTAACAACAAAGTTCAAAACCAGCCTAAAATAAACACATTTCAAATGGCTTATCAATAAAAAGATTTGTTTCAATATTATAAGAATAAGAACTCGCAATCTCAAGTAAGATTTGCAGGAAGAAGTAAAACAAATACAACTACAAATTAAAGAATTAAAACTCTTTAATTCCAATATAGAAACAAGATTAATTAATTTGGAATCAAAAAGAAGATTCGACAAGTGAAACAAATGAAGAAATCAAACTTTTTATGGCACATAGTATGACTATTGTACAAAAGCAAAGATGGTATCTGAAGATAACCTTGAAAATCAATCACGATTACAAAAAGTTTTATAGCTTTAATTGATTCGGGAGCTGATTTAAATTGTATCTGAGAAGGGGTTAATTCCCTTTTTGTATATTTTGTAAAACTTCTCAAAAACTATCAGCTGACTAGTAATGATCTTTGAAGGTCGATACAAAATACCACAAAGGTATATTTGCAAAAATGGTATTTGTATTAAAACTTCATTCTTACTAGTAAAAAATATAAGCCATCAAATTGTATTAGGAACTCCTTTCCTAACACAGTTATATCCTTTCCAAATTGATAATAAAGGATTAAAAACTAAATACAATGGTCAAGAAATCCTTTTTGAATTTATAAAAGGAATTGAAGTTAAAGAAATAAATCAAGTACAAGATTTTATTTCTTTAATTCAACAAAAACAAAAACAGGTAAAATTTCTTCAAAAGAAATACAATATAAAAGAAGCTGAAGAAATTTTACATTCAAAACAAATTCAGAAAGGATAAAAACATTCAAAACAAATTGAAGAAAATCTTTGTTCTTCTATACCAAATGCTTTTGGAATAGAAAGCGACATATGGTTTTCATTACCATATGAAAAGATTTCTCACGAAAAGCAATTCAACTAAGCGAAGACCTATTCAAATGAGTCACGAACTCCTTGAATATTGCAAAAAGGAAATTAATGATCTCTTAAATAAAAAACTAATTAGACCAAGTCATTCACCATGGGTTAATGCGACTTTTATGTCAAAGGCTTGAACTTGAAAGAGGAACTCAAAGGTTGATGATGTTATAAACCATTGAATAAAGTCCCTCGTGGATTAGGTATCGTACCTAATAAAAGGATTTAATTCAAAAGATTTATAATGCCACAATATTTTCAAAATTCGATATGAAATCTGGTTTCTGGCAAATCCAAATAAAACCAGAAGATAGGTACAAAACTGCATTCACAGTTCCATTTGGACATTATGAATGGAATGTAATGCGTTTTGTAACGCCCAAAACCGGGGGTCAGTTGGCGCGTGACACAACGAATGCTAGTGAATGTCGGGTGACCGGACATTTTTCACAATCGGACCGGGAGTCTCCTTTGTACGGGGAGCTCTGCAAATACAAAACTAGTATAAACCATTCCTGTCCCAATCAACAATATATGCAATATATATATATCCATCTGACCACTTGGGCCCGTCAAGCGTACTCGACCACAATATTTCCAAACTATATCCAATAGTTTCAGAGTTAATATTTTGCTCTTAAACAATACATATATTAAGATTAGAGAAATTCTAATACATGTACAAAGTTATCAAAGCCACAATCCGGCTTTTCTTCTAAACTACTTCTCGAGACGAGCACGTCTTCTTGCACGCTCCACATTACTTTGTGAAAGGGGGGATCCACGGCGGAAGGGTGAGCTAAAAGCTCATTAGGAGGAGAATCATACTAAATGGGCTACTCACCACCTAAGTGCGTGCAATGTTCCAATTTAAACAAACATTCAAGCAAATGCATGATCTACTTGAATCTCTACATGACAACTCAGATCGAGTCCTCAGAGCTCTCTCACCTTTCGCCTAAGCAGCATGAGAATTGTTTTTTATTAGTAGAGCAACCCTCAGATGAATATATATCAATTGGGCCAAACCGACCGATTGATATATATTGGTATTTGTTGTGGACTACCCTCCGATGAATATATATATCAACTGGGCCGCTCGACGGTTGATATATTATTTAGTTTGTGGACTACCCTCCGATGAATATATATCAACTGGGCCGCTCCGACGGTTGATATATTATTTGATTTGGACTACCCTCGGAGTAATTAACATTTTAGGCTTTACCCTCAGGAACCATTTTTTCTCTAGACTCATCTCATGCCTTCGCTCCTATATTCCTAGGATGTTTCGATTGCATATGTAATCATGTAATGCAGTTCCATCACCAGTTTAATCACATACCAAACATACCAACATGAATATATTATAATATCCAATCACACAATCATGTCATGTAATTAATCAATTTCAAGCATCAAAATTAGCTTCCTTGGGCTAATGATCATACAGTAATTTAATTTAAATCCTTTCGACCCGAACACATATTTTCACGAAAATATATTTTCAAAACATTATTCCGGGAATAGTGAAACCCTCGTTTACTATTCGGAAAATCCTAACGGCCGGTTCACTTTCGGTGAACCCGAAATCCTGACACGTTCGACTGATGCATACCAAACAACCAATTAATACACAAGTTAAACCAACCCACTCCCAAACAGCCCCTAAACAGCCGTGGAGCAGTCACGGGCTGCTCCATTCTTCCTCCAAAAATTCTACACTTAGGTCCCATGTTTTAGGCCCGATCAAGCGGCCCATTCCCGGCCTTTGTAATATAAATACATGATTTAAAGCAACATTGACACCCAAAGCCAGCCGCGATTTTGCAGGCGATCCGACTATCGAAAAAAAACTGAGCAATTTCCACAATTTCGGTCCATGTTTGGGACCGATCAAAAGCAACTCTGGCCTCAAACTACTTGAAACATCAAAAACACTTAAATGGGGTAAAAACTCAGAGTAGGGAGGAAAATCCACACCTCTTGGAGTTGTCAAAAACTCTCAAACCCGGGGTCCACGCGTAGCCTGCTCCGCGTAGAACGTTTTCCCCTCTTGCTCCGTCGAAATCCAACGGTCCGATTTGTCGGAAATCTAGAGAGAAGTCAGAGACTCTCTCTCTAGAATCAGAAATTTGGGCTCACTGCATCCATCTCCAAATTCACATTTTTTGGCTCACTTAAAATTGGGGAAGACGGCCATGTGCACTATATTGTCTTTAGTGACTTAAATCAATTCTCTAAATGACATGTATGTCCCTCGTTTCTCAGATTTGATATTCGGCACTACCTCGGCCGTCCATTTTCATCATTTCTCTACTCATACCACTTATGGTACTTGAGTACATGTTATATGTGTCTTTCGTCGCATTGAAAATCGATTTACGGCACCCGAAACACGATGCCTCGAAAAACGTGCCGACTTCGACTGTCTCAGCAAATTGCGAAATTTTACGTGCTAACTAGATTTCGCGAGACGATTCCAACGGTACAATCCGTTTCGTCATCTGAGATCTAGAGAATTAATTACGAATTTTTTTGCCGTGGTAAAATTTCGTAATTAAAATGCGATTTTGCCCTTATTCGAATTTGGAATTTCTCGGGTCTTACATTCTCCCCTCAAAGAATTTACGTCGAAATTCGGGACAATCATATCACTCACAACGTAACCCTACACAACCCTTGCTTGGTGTGTAACTGCTAACCTCTCAGTCTGATACCAACAATCAAGTGAATTGTCTGACTCAATCCATGCCATGCATGACATCCATTTACCAAGCCCTTTAATCGACTCATCGACGCAATGAAATTTCAAAGGGTATCCAAACCTCGAATCCCTTACGACTCCTATCACTCAACTCTCGATCTGCGTGACCATGTCGTGTGTTTCATCTCAAGTCACTCAGGCTCCCCATCCTCGACTCTAAGTCTGTAGCGTGATACTTGGGTGTCGGAGTGTTTCATTTGAGCAACATAACTCTTGAAACACACTTCAAGCCTGTTACATTTCCTAATTCAACTATGAGTCTTCTTTGGACGTAGTCCTAAAGACTAACTTAAACCACACTCACTAAGAGTGGTGAATGACCATACTGTGCACCCACGCCCGACTCGATGTGATGTTCACGAATTGCCCTTGAGACGCAATAATGCCACCTTGTGACACCACACCGGGTCCACCATGAGCGGGAATGCGCGAGATCTCCCCGCATAATCCCGACCTATCAGGTCAACTCACCCTATCCTAGGGAAGAACATACATACTTAGCTTCTCTAAAGGCCTTAACCTGCAAGCCCCAGATCGATGTCGTGTGGATACTGACAGCAGGCTAAGGTCTCGATTCTGCCGACAATGATGGTTGTCCAACTCATCCATGTCAAGCACGACGTCTACAACCAATAGGTCTATCACCCTAGGTCCACTACGCTTACGTTCTTAACTCACGATACATCCACGACTTGACCCACATTAAGCCCCTCGCCTATACGTATTCTTTGGAGATGCTTGTATAACACCAAATGCTTGAAACTAGTTCCTCTGACCCGTACTAGGGTGTGGAGGAATGAACTGTATACTCTCATGTTCTACGGCTAACTGGGACTGGACTGTCCCAACGTCTTGGGATCCCTGTCTCTGGGGAACTCCATCGCTCCATCTTTCAAATCCACAGCCACTAGTCACGAAACTAGTGTGGCTTGAAGTCTTCGCTTCTTCCCAGACTAGGAAAATTTGATCCTCCTCTCGCACCAACTTACCAGTATCCAGTGTTCCAAGTATCCTCAATCTCTATGGTCGAGGCCGCCCCAACCATGGAGTCCATGTCGTAGATGAAGTCCTACGATCTATCGAGATGGTGACTTCAATCCATTCTTGCGTCTCGTACTACCGGTAATCAGAAACTACGTATCTCGAAGATTGACATTCGGTCTCTTCAGCATCAACTGCCTTAACCTTTTCTGGGTCGTGACACTCCTAATGCGACATACATGTCTGAACTTTCCTACTCGATGGCTTAAGCTTCGCCTTCTTGAACTTAGCGTACAATGATGGTCTCTTAATAGGTGGCAGAACAATCCTCGAGTGATACTCCATGCTCCCACTCACATTTGCAAGAGTAGATGGGAATCATCCACGAAGACTCGACAAGCCAGTCTAGATGAGTTGAACACCCTATGCATGAGGTCCATGAATGCAGTTGGCGCATTCGTCAATCAAAGGCATCTGCCGTAAGCTCAAAGTGCCCATAGCAGCGTCTAGCGGCTGTCTTAGGGATATCTGTCTCCCTAACCCTCAGTGCGGAGGTCTATCTTAGAGTAGACTCGCGCTCCTCTCAACTGATCAAACAAATCCTCAATCCTAGGTAATGGGTACCGATTCTTGATCGTAACCACATTCCCATTGTCGGTAATCAGCTGCCGCGGTCAGAGAAGTGCTTGTCCTTCTTCTTTGCAAGCCCAGAAACGGCGCCCTTGGTGAAGTGCACGGCCTAATAAACCCCTTGTCCAATAGCCCTTATGGTTGGACTACCGAGTTCACTACCAACTCAGCCGTTGCCATCCTATCTTGAGTCATGAGATGGGTGACTCAAGGTGTAACTCAATAAAAGTCTACGTCCACACATGTGGGTAGTGGGAGTAGCTATCTGGAAAAACATTGGCGTACTAGCAAACCACTGAGGTAGATCTAAGTGCAGTCTCCCCCTCGTCCTCTAGAGTGAGGCTCGCTAGCCAACCCCGCCAACGGTCCCTGCTTACTTGGACTCATATCTTTGTACGAGGCAAAATGTCATGCTTGTCCCCCTTGAAATACCTGAAGTCTGCTTTGCGTGTAGGCGGTAAATCTCCTCGCTTCTGATCGATGCGACCACATGCGGCTATCAACCAATCCATCCTCAGGATGACCTCGAACTCTGACATGTCCATAATCCTCAGGTCCATTGTGAGTAGAGTCCCCGAGATCTCTAACTCACAACCTCGATATATCGTACCTATTCTCGCCCTAACCCCTAGGGGAGAATTCACATCTATGACTCCTCTAGGTCTCACAGGGTCCTTGCCCATTTCCACCATGTTGGGCCTCATTCTCTGCTTCGACATAGCTAGTCTAATCAGGGTCGCGTCAGGTAATCCTCCATAGCCTCCTAACACTTTCTCGATCTGCTGAACCTATGGTATACCACCCGTGGATCTTTCCCCCTATGAATCTCGGAGGATGATGTACAACCTCGGGGGTTACTAGGATCTTCTTATCTAACTGCTATACCAGCCTGTGCTATAGCATTCACTGTAATACCTACAGCCTCGGCAAAAGTCTGCTGATCAAACACTGATTGTGCTTGACCAGTACCCCGTGGACGTTCTCTACGTCCTCGCCCTCTACTAGCCATCTACATTGGTCAAATGGCAACACGATTCATGTAATTTTCATTTCAGTCTAACTAGCAATGCAGATGCCAATAGACTTGACAACGATGAATTGACCCGTTCATTTCCTAAGTGGTGCTAAATTCCAACCACTTAATTCGTTTATTTCAATAAAATTTTAGGCTCTTGTTCATTTCATTATCAATTCCACCAAGGTCGTAATCCTTAACCTTAGCATTCACCACTTTTCCTATCGCATTACATCATTGTAATTTAAATGCATAACTCTGCCGTCACCACATTTCAAATGGTAGTTAAATATCTGATATCTCTAAGAGCATAACACATTGAGACACCTAATCATACACTTAACTCAGTGTATACATAATCAATTTCGCGTTTAAAATATTGTTTTTCAACGAATTTATTTTCAAAATTTTATTTTTGAAAATTTTATTTTGAAAATTTTATTTTTAGAGGTACATTTTTAAAATTTTATTTTTTTCGAAGAAAATTTTATCAAATTTCTTTTGAATTTTTTTTTTTTATAAATTTTTTTTTTTTTTCGAAAAATTTTCCCCCAAAATTGACTCGAGAACGATCGCGAGTCAAAATCGGGTCAAAGCGGTTCAAAAGCGAATCGGGCCAGGCAGGTTCCCGAGCAAAGCGCGGTGACCAGCCCGGCATGTCCACCCCGTCTTGCCTGAGAGCCGCGCCCGAGGCAGCGCACCACACGCGCCAAGTAGCGCGAGTGCCTTGGTACTTCGCTGGCTGCCGCGCTCAAAGTCGGCGCTGCTCCTCGCTGCTGCGCCTGCGCGGCCCAGCGCGGCGCCTCGCGCGTCCGCCCGGCGCCGGCCTGCGCCGGCCCGTGCGCCACCTGCGGCAGCGCGCTGCGCACCGCCCGGCGCCGTGCACACTTTCGCCTGCCCAGCGGTACTAGCCTTGTATCGCGACACGGAGCGAGCCTCCTCACAATACGAGTTGGCCAGTTGTATTGCAATACACTCATTGGCCGTGAGTATTGCAATACACTTTGCTCACAGCCCACCTAAGGCCACTATGTTGCAATACAATTCCCTTAACTAAATCAGCCACCTCTTGCAATACACCCAGTTGTATTGCAATACAATTTCCCTTTAAACCAGCCTCCTTCCAACCTAAAATCTCTGCAATACAAAAACTGTATTGCAATACAAAAAAATATATATATATTTTTTTTTACAATATAAATTATGCGTAGCACATTTCCAAATTCACACCATTTTTTTCGTTTTCTATTACAATTAATATTTTTTTCCAATTATTTCAATGGTGAAAAATCATAAAAAAATCACTAAAATCAATTTTTTTAACACTCGAATAAATTTACAAAAATTTATTTTCTCCATTTTCTTCAATTTACACCTTGTAAAATCCCGAAAATGTTTTCTCACCTCATAACCAAATAAATTTATAAAATTTATTTTCTTTTCCCGATTTTCGAAAAATTTTCCCCCCTCAAATAAATTTATAAAAATTCTTTTCCTTCATTCTTCAATTTTACCACTTGTAAAATCTTAGAAAGTCATTTTCTTCTCCATTTTTCTTGATTCTCATCAAATAAATTTATTAAAAATTAGTTTTATTTTTTTCATAATTTTCCTTTCAGTTTGTACACAATAATATTTTCTAATACTTGCTTATCATCTATAGTGTAATCGCCAAGCACCTGACCAAACACATAACATGGTATACATACCATTCACACTTAATTCATCAATCACACAATACACATCAACACACGTGCGTGGTGTCTAGTATTAACCCGTGATTTTCCTAGAGTAATGCCATACCTAAACAACATCAAACCACACCTAGTGGTGATGGATACCATTAGAGCTCCTAGGTGATGTGTACCTAGCTGCGATACCAAGGCTGTGGCCCCAAAACCGGGGTCGTTGGCGCCGAATCAACCCTTGGAATGCTCGTGAATGTCGGGTGACGGAGCATTTTTCCACAATCGGACGAGTCTCCTTTGTGCAGGGAGCTCACTGAATACAAAACTAGTATAAACCTGCATTCACATCCCGATCAACAATATATGCAATATATATATCAATACGGCCACTTGGGCCCATCAAGCTAATACTCAACACAATATTTCAAACTATATCCAATAGTTTCAAGAGTTAATATTTTACTCTTAAACAATACATATATTAAGATAAATTCCTAATACATGCGAAGTTATCAAGCCTGATCGGCTTTTCTTCCTAAACTACGCACCGAGGGCGAGGCACGTCTTTTTGCCCACGCTCCACATGCACGTGAAAGGGGATCCACGGCGGGGTGAGCTAAAAGCTCCGAGTAGGAGAATGCCCTAAATGGGCTACTCACCACTAAGTGCGGTGCAATGTTCGATTTAAACGAACATTCAAGCAAATGCATGATCCTACTTGAATGTCTACATGACCTTTCGGATCCAGTCCTCCGCAGGCTCTCTCACACTCGCCTATTGTATGAGAATTATTGTTGTTTTTATTAGTGGGCAACCCTCCGATGAATATATATCAATTGGGCGCTCAGGCAGTTGATATATATTAATTGACTGTTTAATGGACTACCCTCGATGAATATATATATCCGTGGGCCATTTCAGAGAAGTTTGATATATTATTTAATTTGTGGAACTACCCTCAGATGAATATATATCAAGCTGGGCGCTCCGGCGGTTGATATATTATTGTTGGACTACCCTCCGATAATTAACATTTTAGACTACCCTCAGAACCATTTTCTCTAGACTCATTTCATACCTTAACTCACATATTCCTAGGATGTTTCGGTGCATATGGAATACATGTATCTTGAGTTCCATCACAGTCTAATCACATGCAAACATATCAACATGAATATATTCGCATAATATCAATCACACAATCATCATGTAGTGTTAATCAATTTCAAGCTTATGAAATTAGCTTCCTTGGGCTGTGATCATACCGCAGTAATTTAATTTAAATTGCTCGACCAAACACATATTTTCACGAAAATATATTTTCAAACATTATTCGGGAATGAGTGAAACCCTGAATTTACTATTCCGGAAAATCCTAACCGGTTCACTCAGTGAACCCGAAATCCACGGCCATTCAGGCCCAATACCAAACAACCAATTAATACACAAGTTAAACCAACCCACTCCCGAAACAGCCCTAAGCGGCCGTGGAGGCGATCCTTGAGTGCTCATTCTTCCTCCAAAAATTCTACACTTAGGTCCCATGTTTTAGGGTCGATCAAGCGGCCCATTCCCGGCCTTTGTAATATAAATACATGATTTAAGTAACATTGACACGGAAATAGCCCACTGATTTTAGGCAGTCACGGCTATCAAAAAAAACCAGGCAATTTCCCTGATTTAGGTCCCATGTTTTGGGACGATCAAGCGACCCCTCACGACTAAACTAACGAAACATCAAAAACACTTAAATAGGGTAAAAACTCAAGTAGGAGAAAATCCTACCTCTTGGAGTTGTCAAAAACTTCATGAGCAGGGGTCACGCGTGCTTTGCTCAGCGTAGAGACGTTCCTCTTGCTCGTGAAATCCAACGATCCAGGTTGTCGGAAATCTGAGAAGTCGGAGACTCTCTCTATGTCAATTTGGGCTCCTTGCATCATCTCAAATTCCGTTTTTTGGCTCATAAAATTGGGAAGACGGCCATGTGCACTATTTTGTCTTTAGTGACTTAAAATCATTCTCCTAAATAACGCATATATGTCCCTCGTTTCCAGTTGATATTGACACTACCTCGGCCGTCCATTTTCATCATTTCTCTACTCATACCACTTATGGTACTTGAGTACATGTTATATGTCTTTAATTCGCATTGAAAATCGATTCTGGCACGACATGATGCCTGAAAAGCGATGCCGACCATTTGTCTCGGCAAATTGCGAGAAATTTTACGTGCTAACTATATTTCGCGAGACGATTCCAACGGTACAATCCGTTTCGTCATCTGATATCTAGAGAATTAATTACGGATTTTTTTTTAACCGTAATTAAAATTACGATTTTGCCCTTATTCCAGAATTTGGAATTTCTCGGGTCTTACACGTTTGGCCTCAAAAATGCTCTTTCAGAATTTCAAAATATGATGAATGAAATATTCAATGATTACACTAGATTTTCTATTGTTTACATTGATGATGTTCTCAAATTTTCAAACTCAATTGAAGAGCATTTCAAACATTTAAAAATTTTTCAAAAAATTGTTAGAGATAATGGTTTAGTTATTTCTGCAACAAAAATAAAATTGTTTCAAACCATGTAGGATTTTTTGTTTGATATTAATCAAGGCCAAATAAAACCCATAAAAAAACAATAAGTTCTTTAACAAATTTCACGATGAAATCAAAGATAAAACACGATTCTGAGTTTTTTAAAGCGACCTTAATTATGTGGTGAGTTTTACCCAAACCTTAGGATTTTGATAAAACCTTTATTTAAAGGTTAAGAAAAATCCTTCACCTTCAGTACGAGGAACATACCCGGAGTAGTCAAACAAGTCAGATTACGGGTTAAGGAACTTCCTTGCTTGGAATCCTTCACCCGGCCTTTCTATTATAGAGGCAGTCTCCAAACACATAGGATATGGTGGAATCTTCCATGAATTTTCAAAATAAAATTTCCAATTGTTAAGATTTCACTCTGGTGTTTGGGTAGTCCTTGATTGAATTACTCAACGGTTAAAAAAGAGATTTTAGCCATTGTTTTATGCATTCAAAAATTTCAAAGTGATGTTTTTAACAAAAAATTTCTTTTAAGAGTTGATTGTAAAAGCGCAAAAGAAATATTACAAAAAGACGTTCAAAACCTTGTTTCAAAACAGATTTTTGCCGGATAATAGTAATTTTATCTGTTTTTTGATTTTTGAAATTGAATTTATCAAAGGATCTTGAGCGTTTTGCGATTTCCTTTCACGGGAATTTTTACAGGGAAAATGAGCAGGCAAAAGCCAGATCCCATCAAACCCACTTCAAAGGCCTCTTATGCTATGGCAACAAAAAGGCCTCAAACTTCAAATTTCCTTGATACTTCAAATCGTTTCGAAGTCTTGGGGAAATCCCTCAACCCTTCTTTCCATTCACCTACTCGAAGTTTGCTTGCAAACAAAAGAACAAAAGCGTTGCTACAAATTTTAGAACACGATCATATATCGGTTTGGTGAGGTGAAATCAAAAAAGATTTTTCAAAATGAAAAGTATTTCAGTTCCAATGAAATACTCAAAACCCGTAGATTCTACGAATTTATACTCGTAGATGCGGAGTCTGTACAAATTTCTCATATCATGAACCCTGAGGGTAATGATGTGCCTCAAATGCAAAATTCCTGAGTCTTAAATGAAAAGATTGGGGTCAAAATATTTTTACCCATAAAGATTTTATAGGCATTTCGACCCTCGAACTTTTGATTTTTATGACTCTGAAAATGTAGTACCATATGTTTTCTGTGTCGGACCAAAAACTCATTCTGGTTTTTAAGCTGGGTCGAAAAGTTTAAAAAATCTTTCCAAATTGGTTTCAGGATTGGTGGCTTCTTATGGGAGCTAGCCCAAACATTTTCTGCCCTGAAATCACCAAATGTTTTGATTATTTCAAAGCAAATTGTGAAAGCTTTTTCCCTCCTGGAAATTGCTATTCACTTTTCTTTTGTTCTCAATTGAGAATCCCTTGGATTCTTTGTTGGGACTTTTGTTCCTTCCAATTCCATCCAAGCCCATTCCCTAAGTTTTTGGCTAGGGAATTCAAAATCAAATGGTGGTACACTTTCAAAACTTACGAAGCCCGATCCTTTGATGTCAAGATGGTGAAGCCCGAAGCCCAATTGAAAAACCTTCAACTTCAAAGTCGAAATTTACCTATTTGGTCCCTACCTTTTACTGGCCCAATTTCAAAATCCTCATTTCCTTCCAAATTCGGCTTCTGGGGCATACCTCAAAAAGTCAAGAAGATGCGAAACCTCAAACTTGACTCAGGACTCGGATGAAGATCTGATAGCTGGCCCGATACCTTATCGGCAAAGCGAGGACATGTGCTATGGTTTCCCCTTCACTCCTCTTGAGTAAAGGAAAATGCCAATATCTTCAAAGCCTTTTGCCTCGGGAAAGGGTAGTTCAAAAATTCCAAGAAGCCAGTTCTGGGTGCTTTCTTCTGACAGATTTAATGAAGAATGGAAGCATTGGGGAAATGTACGGCCGTGTCTTAGACCTAAAAAACCCTTCAATGAAGATGATGGAGAAGGCAGTGATGTGATATAACTTCTTGTTCCCAGCACCAAAAGCAGATCACTTTAACATTTGAAGACAAATTAGCGACACAAGCGGTTGGCTCCAAAAGCAGAGTGATATTAGCAGACAATTGGCTCTTCAAAAAGTCATACACTATGCGGATGTCAAAATTTTATTTCAAGTCCAAAATTTTCCTATATAAGGAGGGGTTGTCTCCTTAGTGGAGCAGGATAAGTTTTAGTGTGAGAAAAAGAGTTAGAGAGAAGCTGCGAGAGCCTTGTATCCGGCTCATCAGCACATTAAAGCTTCTGTCAAAGCTTTCAACTAAGTTTATAGTTTTTTTCAAAGTTCAATATATTCAGTTCAAATTTCAATCTGATAACATTTTTTGATTCAAAATTGCATCTCTTTGTTTGCATATTTTATTCAAATATCTTAAACTTCAAATAAGTATATCGAATTTGGAAACTTCAAACCTCCTGAACCCACTAAGTGGAGTTTAAACGAAGCAGTCATTACAGCGTAGTACTTTTGAAGATTTCAGAACTACTTTGTGCTCTGCTCAAATTTTTAATATTCTTGTTCCAAATCATATATGTTCAAATTGTTTAGAGGTCACACGAGAATTGGTATATATAGATATAACTATATAGATATTTATATATAGATTTATATATATTTATATATATATATATAGATATCTATATATAGTTATCTATATATAAATATGTATATATCTATATATATATAAATATCTATATATAGATGTATATACATATCTATATATATAGATAGTATATACATATCTATATATATATTATTCAATTCTCTTTCGGATTTTTGAATAATGGGCGAAATACGAGGCTATCCTACTAGAGTTTTGCGGTGGCCGAGCTTTTCTCAACCTTTCAATAGAGAGATTTAGTGTGATTCCTAGTTGGTGACCTCTAAGATTAAAATAGAGTATGAGCGAAGATGTGAATGACTGTACCTATCCCTCACTCAAGCGCTCGTTGCTCGGTTAAAAAAATGCACATTTTCTAAAGTACCTAGGGTTGAAACCCAGATGAACCGACTCTTTGGAGAAACTAGATATAAATGACCCATACCCTTGCCATGTAAGGTTGAACATCCTAGTCAGTCATCCATTCGCAGAGGAATAGTAGACAACATCGAGCACTCGTCGGGCAACTCTGGATGGCGCGCTATCGACTATCTCAAGCCACGGGATATTGCTCGAGGACGGGAAGGAGTTTTCAAAGTTAAATCCACGAGTAGCTAGATACGCAGCGATAAGCTGTTCTTTGTGCAGAGTCGTTCTCGGGCGTACCATGTGCATACACCATGGGGCAGCGACGGATCACAGGAAGTGCATAACAGAATTTGCGGCACACACATCGATGGGCTTTCCTTGAGTCATGATCATGACTATTAGGGTTACATTGGCCGACCGTGAAAGAGAATAAAGCAATCTGTCTAAACCTTCGATGTTTGCTAAGTTCAAGAATGTATCACGCGCTGGCTTGATCTCTACCTTATCTCAGTCGTGGTCATTCTTCATGTGGGGATCGACATAGTGGGCCTTGCCACGAACACAGGTCGAGAAATTTCATGTGGCCGTAGATTATTTCACCAAATACAGTGGAGGTCGGGTTATCAGCGCCACTTTAGAAAATCGAGAGCGAGTCTCCTTTGTGCGGGAGCTCTACCCAAATACAAAACACAACCTGTCCCAATCAACAATATATATGCAATATATATATATCAATACGACCACTGGGCCCATCGGCCGTGCTCGACACATATATCGAAACTATATCCAATAGTTTCAAGAGTTCAAATGTTTGCTCTTATCTGACATATATTAAAATACTCAGATTCTAATACATGTAAATATCATCAAAGAAAGCCACGGCTTTCTTCTTATCAACCTCAGGGCGAACGTCTTTCACGCACGCTCCCTGTACATGAAAAAGGGGATCCCACGACGGGGTGAGCTAAAGCTGATGGGAGAATGTCATTTACAAGTGGGCTTCACTCACCACCTAAGTGCGTGCAATGTTCATTCGCGCCCATTCAAGCAAATGCATGATCCTACTTGAATGTCACGCAATAACAAGATCCGAGTCCTCACCGACTCTCTCACACTCGCCTAAGCCTTGTATGAAATTATTGTGTTATTAGTGGGCAACCCTCCAGATGAATATATATATATCAATTGGGCGCTCGACGATTGATATATATTATTTGTTTAATAATTCTGCTCCAGTGAATAAATATCAAGCGAAATTGTTTCAGACCCGGTTGATATATTTGTTTGTGGACTACCCTCCGATGAATAAATATCAAAGCGCTGGGTGCTCAGACCGGTTGATATATTATTTAGTTTGGACTACCCTCAGATGATTAACATTTTAGACTACCCTCAGGAACCTTTTTCTCTCTAGACTTAATTCATGCACTCACTCCTATAATCCCTAGAGGTATCCAGTGCATATGGAATGCATATGCAGTTCCATTACGGTATAATCACATGCGAATATATAACATGAATATATTTGTAGAAATTAAATCATACAGCATGTTATGATTTTATCATTTCCTACGCACAAAAATTAGCTCATGGGCTAATGTTCGAAACCTGGCTGGTCGATTCGAATTACTTAACCAAACACATAATTTCACGTATTTACATTCTTAGAACACTATTTCGGAATGAAGTAAAACCTGGAGTTACTATTCAGAAAAATCTAAATCTTCGGTTCACTTAGGTAGACAGGTTTCTGACCATTTCCGGCCTCAATCCAATCAATACACACATCAACACACAAATACATGATTTCACACCAAAATCAGCAGTGGAGCAGCCACGGGTTGCTACATATTTCTCCCAAAAATTTTATCAATTCGGTCCCATGTTTTGAGACCGATCTAACGGCCCATTCCCAGCCTCTATCGTCTGACATGCATTTGTGCCAATTTCCACACAAATAGCCCGCCCGGTTCTTGGCCAGTCCGCGGCCATCCAAAATCGAGAAAATTCCTGTTGGTCCCGTGTTTTGGGGCCAGATCCAACATTCTCAGCGACCTCGGAAACTAACAGAAATTTAGTAAAACCCTTAAAATGGGAATAAAACACAAGTAGGGAAAATCCCTGCCTCTTGGAGTTGTCAAAAACTTCATAAACCAGGGTCCATAGTAGCACCTTTCAGGCGTAAAGCGTTCCCTCTTGCTCTCGTCGAAATCCAACGGTCGTGTGTGTTTACAGAGAGAGTCGGAGACTCTCTCTGCAGAATCACCATTTTTGGTCTCCACGCCTCTTGCATCTCCTTTGGTTTGAGAGTCACGTTTTGGCTTGTTTAAAGTGGGAGAGATGAAGCATTATTCTCTAATTTGGCATCTAGCTCATTAACATTCCAAAGGGTGACATTTATGTCACTTTTTCTCAGTTTGATGTTCGTATAACATAGTAGATCCCGTTTCGTCGTTACTCTACTCATACCACTTATGGTACATGAGTACATGCTATATGTAATGACCGTACCAAATAATACAAGTTTGAAGCGTGTTGACCAAGCAGTTAAGTTTGACCAAGTTGACTGAGTTTGACCAACACTTAGTGGGTTGACCAAAGTTGACTTTTTCCAGAATGAATAATTTTAGTTTGACCCCTAGTACCATTTTGTAGGCCTCGTCGTCTGAGTTCATATAGGCAGGCAGGCATCTGTCAGACTTACGGATAAAAAGTTACGACTATTTGAAGTTCAACAGTAGCACTTTATCAGTGTCTAAATTCTGTCCGGGATTTTTACCCGAAATTGACCTAAGACCCTATATAAACATATTTTGGGATTCCAAATGAAACCCTAGCCTCCAAGACACTTTTGAACCCAAAACCTAAGAGAAAACTCTCGAACACAGTTTTCACATTTGGTAGAGTAGCCACTGCGCGCCGTGGAAGATGGGACAGGCAGAGGCACCTCCGGTAACCAAGCAGTTACACTCGCCAGACCATGAGGTGCCACGCGGATGATCTTAGGCCGTAAATTTCGACCAACCGCCGCCGGGGTGTGTAGGATCATGGCCGGGCCCAAACGTAGGCTGCGGGTTTTCTCACGAGTTTTTGTGATTTCAGGCATTTTGTACTTCAGGCCACCATGTCTTTCACCATTTTTGGACCTTCTGAACTCATCATTGGTCCCTTTTTGCAGATTTCGCACCGTTTGGAAGTTACAACGAAGACGAAATTGGTCGAAGCTTAGATCGGGTTTCCGGCCACCACAGCGACTGTTAGACCAAGGTAATGGTACCAATGAATTCCTGGTCTCTTGGGCTTTCCATTGATATGTGGTTTAGCGCGTAAATTTTGGACGTCGTTTGAGATTGTTTTCCATTTTAGGTTGTTTAGATGTGATCTGAAGTGGGATGAAATAGAGTATCAATTGGTCAAATTGGACAAAATTGAAGTTGTATTAGTGAAATTGGATGTTTTTAGGAATTATTGGACCAGTTCAATTCGAAATTAACCCGGGTGAAAAGCCCACAATTTTAGGTATCCCGGGCCTGGGGCTGCTTGTGTGGTGGACCTGCTCCGGGTCAAATTTTGGATGGTTTCTTAGTTCTAACAGTTATTCTAAGGCCTTGGGCATCTGGGTTGTTGGTTCAGTTATTAGAGCCTAAGTAGGTTTTATCTGTATTACGGGCACTCAGCCTGTGGGAGAGGGATCCTGCGAGGAGGCGGGAGGCGAGCGTCTGTCTGTGAGTGGTTTATATACTTTTAACTGATTTGGGGTATTGTGTTGATATATATCTATTGTGATTAAATACTTTACATATATATTGTTTTTGATAAGATGGTTGGTTGCATTCGAACATGATTTTGGTTTCATATAAAACAAGTTATCATTTCATGAATTTTATCGACATTTTAACTATTTGAAAGTTTTCTTGTGTTGATGGATGAGTCGGTGGTGTTTAGGATATTTTGGGTACATGGATTGAGGTTGTAAACTATCTTGAAAAACTATTGTAAAGAAAAAGGGGGATCTTGAGATTTTGTGGGTGGCTACGTCACGGTATTGTTGGGAAGGTACATGTGAGAATGAAGCGGTTTGTGGACACGCGTTGCGTGGTCGGTTTGACCCCGACGGTTTATTAGTTGCCACGTTGCCGTGAGGTCGGTTTGACCCCGACGGTTTATTAGTTGCCACATTGCCGTGGTCGGTTTGATTCGGCGGTTTGGTATTCTGGGTTTGCCGCGGTAGCGATGAGAATTCGGTTTGACGCGACGGTTTGGTATTAGGTTGCCACGCGGTAGCGTGAAGTCGGTTTGACCCGACGGTTTTGGTAAATACAGGTTTGCCCGCGATAGCGTGGTCGGTTTGACCGGCGGTTTGGTGATACGGGTTTGCCCGCGGTGGCGTGAGGTCGGTTTACCCGGCCGGTTTAGGATAATTGCATGGTGCGGTCTGCGCGTTGGTTTATGGTATGGGCGTTGTTGATTTTCTAAATGTGGTACCAACTATTTTAATACTCATGGTTTGGTGCATTTCATGGTTATTTTATCACTTGATGACTATACATGTTTTGTGCTTGGCTTTATGTTGTGTACAGTTCAAATTATGTTTTCTTAACATTGGGACGACTAATTTGTTGAGCATGATCTGCATATGTTGGACTTGGGGTAAAAGTTGGGTTTTATGAAATGTTTCTAAGCGAGGAGCACACAAAGAGTGAGCGGAAGGTTTGAGAGGAGAACTATTGGAAATATAAAAATGTTATTTTCCTTATAAACTATGCCACTCAACGAGATATTATCTCACATTATTGTTTAAATCGTTCCCTAGGTCGAGACGATTCGTAGAGACTATTCGCGCCCAGTTGGCGTCGCTCTCCGCCACAATTGTGCGTACTCTATCACATTTATCTATTCTGGAGTTTTTGTATTGAGGCTTATTCATTTCTACTTGTACCCAAATCCACGATATTCTTAGAGCGCTCGAGCAGTAATATTAAACTCGGTGAGTTCCTTTTGTGTATGATGTGGTTATGACCTACCCTTGGATGGGTCGGTCGTGGATTTATCTATATATTTGAGGTATTATAGTGCTGCAGGTGTTTACTTCTCTTTTAGGTGGGGCCCCTTTGTGCATTCCCTAGAGATTGTACAATGGGACTCCTTAGCGGGACAAAGTACCACGGAAGGGTATCGGTCGAATCTGTGAAGCAGTATCAAACACAGGTTCTGAATTCCCTTGGGGTTGTACATTGCTGTGCAACTCATCAGTGTTTGCCCTCTGCCTTCCTAACCTTATCCTTGAAATTGATTATGTTCATTTATTCTTGGAATATAGTTCTTCTTAGGATGGCACTTAGAGGTTGATAATATAGACTACGAGAGAAAGTTGAATAAGGTCACTCTTCGTAACTTGATATCCTTGCCTCGGATTGATGACCTATTTGATCTGCTCCAGGGTGTAAGAGTGTTCTTTAAGATTGGCTTGAGGTCGGTACCATCGAGGTGGGATTAGAAGTCAAACAACATTCCCAGTGATTCAGGCGAGATATTGGCGTTATGAGTTTCCTAGTGATGTCTTTGAGGACTCACCATGCCAGCCAGCTTTCATGGATTTAATGAACCGGGTCTTCCGTCCATGCTTAGATCGGATTGTCATTGTCTTCATCAACGATATCTGGTGTACTCGGCGAGTTGGAACATGAGACATTTGGGTTTGGTGTTACGAGACTTTAAAGCGTCTTAGTTGTATGCGAGTTAAACCAAATGAGGAATTTTGGTTGGTAGAGTGGGGTTCTCGGACATGTAGTTTATGCTGATGGCATTCATGTGGATCCTCGAGAAAATGACGTGGAAGATTGAGACGACGGCTACGATGACGAAGTGCGGAGTTCACAGGATTAGGGGTGTGCAGCGGAGTTCATGAAGGGTTCTCGAGAATAGCGGGACCCTTCATTGTTTGACTAGGAAGGAGATTGAGCCAAAAGGTAAAGGTTGGTTTGATTCTTTGTAGAAGATGGTTCTTTTTCTAGGGTTTGGTTGGGAATTTCTCTAACCTAGATTTGAGATATGGGAGAGTAAGACCCTAATCCTTGGTTATTATTAATAAGAGATTTGAGGTGATTTTGTATAGGATACGATTCATGGATTACTCTCTTTTTGGAAGTTAAGTTTTCATCCTAGTAGATTAGTTAATTGATAAGTTGGAAAAGCCCTAGATTCTTATTTAAGATGTGTTTTGGAAGATGTTCGGGTTGAATAGAGTGGCTTTGATGTGTGTTTGAGTTTTGGGATTGATTTGGTTGGAAACTTATGGAAAGAGTGGGGAAAATCATAAATTCTTGCATCTTTGTAAATTTGGATTTTTACGGTATGGCAGTGTTAAGTATTTTGGCCATAACTTGATCGTTGCTCAAGTAGGTGATCCAGGTTGAAAAAGAACCCCTTAGCACTTTATCTTCAAATGAGTAATATGGAGATAGGAGTCTGAAGGTGTTTTGTGTTGAAGTGCGTTGTTTATTGTAACCCCAATAATGAGTGTTAAATGTTGATCCTAGTAAGTGTAAGAGAGAGAGTGCATGGGGATCAAGGTTTATGTTGGAAGGTATAAGAATATACGTGAGTCGTGGTGATAAGTAATAGACCACTTGAGTAATTTTACATGACACGGATTGTGAGAGGCTAGGAATCTTATGACTTGTTATTTGCGAGATCCTTGGAGTAGTCTCGGGTTTGACTTCCTTGGGAACTTGCAGTTTTGAATCCAAGGAAGGTGGGGATCATATAACCTTCTCACGCATGTCTTGTGGTTTGATGTTGTAGAATTTTGTACCATTAGTGCTTTAGTATTGTGTGATTTGCTAGTGATATATAATGCATATTTTTATATATATGAAATCTTTGAATTAATTGGTACATGATGTTTTAAATATCCATGTGGTTGAATGCTTAGTGAAATTGTTTAAAAAAGCATGACATGGAGTATGAGAATGTGTGAGAGTCCGGATTGATGTAATGGACACGGGGCGATGACTGAATCGCCGAATTTGTAGTCCCAGAAAGGTCACAGATATGCCGGATGTGGGCATATCCTTGGGTGGTAAGTCCCAACAATTTGTCATTGTTCTGGGATGATTGGCTAGTCCCTGGTTGAAAGCTCGAAAGAATCACTGATGAGGGGTTGAGATGGTGGTAGTATTGCATTTATGTGTTTCCATCATCAACCTAATATATGTGAAATGCTCATGTTTTGAGATATCTTGAATTATGTAAATGTTTATGAGCATGGCTTGTTAGGGGGATTCACTGCGAGTTGTCGAACTCATCCCATTATTTCCCTCCACCTTCGATTGTAGGTGAGACCGGTGTGTGACATAAAAGTTGGACTGTAGGGTTTTTGAGGATGGAAGATTGTATGCCAACCTTGGCTTGTTGGTGGTTGAGCATGCGTTTTGATGAATATTTAAGTGTTATATTGGATATTCTAAAGGATCTTGAGTTTGGTCGAGGATCGGTATTCCAAACTCTCTCCTTGGAAGGGGGTGGTACGCTTTGGGAAGCGAGGAAAGCTAAATCCTCGCTACATCGGACCTTTTGAGATTGTTGAGAGGATAGGTCCAGTGGCCTATAGATTTGACTTGCCGGAGGAGTTTTCTTGAGTCCATAATGTGTTCCACATCTCCATGCTACGCAAGTATATTCAATTCCTCACATGTTGGAGACACAGAGGTGAAATTTGAAGGATGACTTATCTATGAGGAGGCGGTAGTCACGGTCAGTTAGGGAAGAGGAGTTTGCAACAAGACCATCCTTGTTGAAAGCCATTTGGGAGGAAACCACCCTAGTCGAGGAGCGACTTGGGAGCGGGGAGACCGGATCACGGGCCGAGTGTCCTCATCTCTTCCATAACACGAATGGTACATGGATGAAATTTTTTTCTTTAAGGGAGTAGATTGTAATGACCCGTACCAAATAATACAAGTTTGAAACGTGTTTGACCAAGCTTGATTAAGTTTGACAAAGTTGACTAGGTTTGACCAACACTTAGTGGGTTGACCAAAGTTGACTTTTTCAAGAATGAATAATTTTGGGTTGACTAAGGCACCATTTCGTAGGCCTCGTCGTCTGAGTCCATATTTTTGAAGGTAGGCGTCCACAATCCGACTTCTGGATAAAAATTCAAACTATTAAGTTCATGATAGCACTTTATCGGTGTCTAAGTGCATTAAGGTTTTTACCGAAAATTGACCTAGAACCTATATAAACATAGTTTAGGATTCCAAATGAAACCCTAGCCTCCAGACACTTTTTGAACCCAAAAAACCTAAGAAAAACTCTCCAAGCAAGAACACCATTTGGTAGGAGTAGCCACTGGCAGCGCCGTGGAAGATGGAACGGACAAGGGCACCTCCGGCCAATAACAGCTACCGCAGCCAGACCATGAGGTGCGCCACCGCGGACGATGCCGGCCGTGGGGCCTCACGGCCCCGACCGCCGGCCGGACGCGTCGGGATGGCCGGCGAACCCGACGTAATTTGCCGCAGGATTTCTCACGAGTTTTGTGATTCCGGCCATTTTCCGAGCCACTTCAGGCCACCCTGGCTCTTCACCATTTGGACATCTGAACTCATCTCACGTGGTCCCTTTTGCAGATTCCTTTTCCGTTTGGAAGTTACAATGAAAGCGAGTGGCCGAAAGCAGTCGGGTTCAGGCCACCACGGCAGCTGATGACCAAGTTAATGGTACCAATGAATTCCTAGTCTCTTGGGCTTTCCATTGATATGGTTTGTAAATTTTGGACGTCTGCGTTTGGTTAGTTTTTCCATTTTTAGGTTGTTCGGGTAATTCATAGAAATCCGAGGCGGAAATAAGTATCAATTGGTCAAATTGGACAAAATTGAAGTTGTATTAGTGAGGTGGATGTTTTAGGAATTATTGGACCAGTTGATTTCGAAATTAACCAGGGTGAAAAGCCCCAATTTTAGGTATGAGGGCCTATATGGCTGCTTGTGTAGTGGACTGTGGGAGTCCATTTTGGATGGTTTCTTAGTTCTAACAGTTATTCTAAGGCCTTCGGGGCATCCTAAGGTTGTTGGTTCAGTTATTAGAGCCTAAGCGGAGTTTTATCTATATTACAGGCACTCACGCCGAGTGGGAGGCGATCTGCGGGGAGCGGGATTTGGCGTCTATAGTCTATAGTGGTTATATGCTTTAAATGATTTGGGGTATTGTGTTGATATATCTATTGTGATTAAATACTTTACATATATATTGTTTTGATCAGATGGTTGGTTGCATTGAACATGATTTTGGGTTTCATATAAAACAGTTATCATTTTCATGTGAATTTTGTCAACATTTTAACTATTTAGAAAGTTTTCTTGTGTTAGGTAGACGAGTCGGTGGTGTTTGGATATTTTGGGTACATGGATTGAGGTTGTAAACTATCTTGAAAAACTATTGTAAAGAAAAATGGGGATCTTGAGATTTTGTGGGTGACTACGATACGGTATTGTTGGAAAGGTACATGTGAGAATGAGAACGGTTTATTAGTTGCCACGTTGCCGTGAGGTCGGTTTGACCCCGACGGTTTATTAGTTGCCACGTTGCCGTGAGGTCGGTTTGACCCCAACGGTTTATTAGTTGCCACATTGCTGTGAGGTCGGTTTGATTCCGACGGTTTGGTATTACGGAACGCCCGCGGTAATGCTGAAGTCGGTTGGCAGACGGTTTGTATTAAGGTTTGCCCGCGATAGCGTGGTCGGTTTGACCCGACGGTTTGGTATTCTGGGTTTGCCACTGTAAGACCCGAGAAATTCCAATTTCTGGAATAAGGGCAAAATCGTAATTTTGATTACAAAATTGTAATTACAGTTAAAAATCCGTAATTAATTCTCTAGATCTCGGTGAAGCGGATTATCTGGGTTGGAATGAATCTCGCGAAATCTAGTTAGCACGTAAAATTTCGCAATTTGCTGAGACAGTCGGAGTCGACACGTTTTTCGAGGCATCGCGTTTCGGGTGCCGTAAAACGGTTTTCGATGTGACGAAAAGCCACATATAACATGTACTCATGTGCCATTAGTGGTATGAGTAGAGAAATGATGAAAATGGACGGCCGAGGTAGTGCCGAATATCAAATCACGAAGAGGACATAACGGTCATTTTTTTTTTTTTTTTTTTTTTTGGAAAAGATTTAAAGGGCACTAGAGTAAAAAATTTTTACGGTGTCGTCTCCTTCATAAATGAGCCAAACGCGTGAAAAGGCAAAAATGGAGATGCGTGGGTGCGTTTTGAGAGAATCTTAGAGAGAGTGCTTCTCTCTAGAAATACACACAATCGGACCGTTGGATTTCGACGGAGCAAGAAGGAAGCGTTCTACGGGCGAGCTCTGCGTGGACCCGGGTTTGCGAGTTTTGACAAACTCCAAGAGGTAGGATTTTCTCCCTACTTGCGTTTTATTCCCATTTTTAAGGGTTTTTCGATGTTTCGGTTGATTTGAGGCCGTGAGGGGCCGTTTGATCGGTCCCAAAACATGGGACCGAATTGTTAGAAATTCTTGGTGATTTTCGCCTCAGTGGCCCCTTGAGGAAAATTAGGGGCTGTTTGGGTGTTTTTATTTCACCAAAATTGCTTTAAATGCATGTGATATGAGAAAATGCGGGAATGGGTGTTTGATCGGTCCCGAACATGGGACCGAATTGTGAGCCACACCATGAGGAAGTCCGTAACATTGTGTATGGACTGTTATGGAGTCATTTGTGATAATTTATTCAATAAATTATGCTTTGGTGTTTATAAGATCGGAAATGGGAATGGAAATCGGTTCCAAAAGAGGCAGGATTAGCCAAGTGTGGTGCCCGTGGGCGGCCACTTGCTGTTTTGGAATTTGTAAAAATAGTCACGGGTTTGTGTGAAATGGATAGGAATTGTCCATGTGTTGTGTGCTTGAAATGGTATGAAATGAATGGCTTGATATGTGTGGAACTAGATAGGTTAAGACATTATTTTAATGTGTTAGTTCAATGACACAATTACATGGAATTAAATTGTGTTATAAGCCATTGGAAATGATTATGAGTTGCTCAAGTGAGCTACACTGGGTGATGAGTGATGTGTTAAATTACATGAGTGTAATTGTAGTTGATTGAAAATATGCATATTGACATATTGTGTAAATGATTTTGAAAATGGCATAATGCATTTTCATATGCAGGTAGCCTAAATTAGGTGCAGTGCACTGACAAGGTATCTTTGTAAAGCTGGATATGTTTGCGAAAGGAGTTCACGCGGGATGATATTCCCGGAGAGTGGGTTGGGAGATGGGCCAACCGATCACTTCGGATGAGGACCATGAGCCCGTTTGAGCTCACCCGGCCAGAATTCACCTCGGAGAAACCAGTCCATATTTATCATAGAATATTTCGGTAGTATATTTTCAAGAACAAATGTTTTGTTTTGAAAATGATTATTTTCTCATACATGGCTTAGGCAAGTGTGAGTGAGTTAGTGAGGACTCGTGACATGGGGTAATCATGTAGACATTCAAGTAGGATCATGTATTTACTTGAGTGTGTGTTTACTTTGGAGCATTGCATTGCACTTAGGTGGTGAGTAGCCCACTTAGGGCGATTCTCCTACTGAGCTTTAGCTCACCCCGTCGTGGGATCCTTATTTTTGAGGTACAGAGAGCGCTCGAGGAGACAGCTCATTTTGAGGTTGATTTTGAAGAAGCCGGTTTGTGGCTTGATGGTTTTTGGACATAACATGTATTAGAATTGTAGATTTTAATATATGTTTGTATAAAACAAAAGTGTTATCAAGTATTGAATTATTGGGAGATAATTGAAGAATAGTTATGATAATTGATCTTATAGTATTGGTTTATGAGCCCGAAACTAATTTTACTCATGTTGGGATTATATTGCATATATTGGATTGTTTGGAGACGAGGATACGGGTTATTCACAAATTGTATTTGGGTAGAGCTCCTCGTACAAAGGAGACTCTGCCCGATTTTCTAAAGTGGCGTCGGGTAACCCGACTGTGAAACCCCGAGAAAATCCAATTTTCTCAAAAATGGATAAAATCGTAATTTCGGTAAAAATCCGATCTAGATCGGATAATGACGGACTTCTCAGGTGAAATGCGTCTCGCGAAATTTAGCTACCACGTCGAATTTCGTTAGATTCCGAGGTGGTCGGAATTTCACGTTTTTCGAGGCGTGGGGTGTCGGATGACACATGGCAAGATAAGAAGATGCCACATGGCACCTCAAAAGGTGTGACACTTGGCATAAAGGAATGGCTCACATTGAGCCACATGGAAATGATTCCATGGCTCACATTGAGCCATGTAAATGATGATGTCATAAGAGGAATTATAAAATAAGGAAAATGGAAAAAGGAAGGCCCACACAATTGGTTTGAGGAAGGAGAGGGCCCTCATGCTTGTCTCATACGTATAATGATTGAGGAGGGAGAAAGTGCAAGGAGAAAAAGAGAAAGGAATGGAGAGAGAAATGAGGGAGAAAATGAAAGGAAAATGAGAAGAGAAAGAAAAGAAAAGAAAAGCAAAGTAAAGCAAAAGGAAGGGAGACGTGGAAGGGAAGAAAAAGAAATGGGATGCTTAGGCTTTGTTCTTCAATTTTAGAGAGAAACGTCTTCCCTTCTCTCTAGATTTATAGTCCAAATGGTCGGATTCCTTGGCTGAAGGAAGTGTTCTGCGGAGAGGGGCCAGCCAGCGTGGACTCCGGTTTTTGGGAGTTTCTTCAACTTCCAAGAGGTAGGATATTTTCCTACTTGATTTACTTTTAGCCTAAAGGCTTTATAATGGTAGGGGTTGCTGTGGGAGGCCATGAGAGGCCATGTAGATTAGTTCCAAGTTTTGGAATTAATGGGTATGGATTCATGACCGGTTGCACGGACTGTGTAAGTTAGGGTTTTAATTAGAAACTGAAAGTTTCTAGGTATCATAGTTATTTAGTGTGATGATGATAAGAGTTGGAATTAAAATGGTTCATATTTGTGAAGAGGCGTAAGTACCCTTGTTGAATGGTCCCAAGTTGAGACCTTGTTGTGTGTTATGGCTTGCTTGAATAACATGCAGTGTGTGGAAATAAGATATTGATGCATGCTATTTGATGTATTGATATGTTTTGCATGGAGGTAGATTATATGTATAAATTATAATTTTCCATGGTTTGTAAATGTTTCATGTAGTACTCATTCATGCATGTAACATGAGGGAAATGCATTGGCATCATGCATTTCATATGCACGGTCACATCGCGTCAGGTCGGGTGTGGGTGTAGGGTAAGGTTTATTCACCGGTGTTGGTGAGTGGGTCGACTCGGGGTTTAAATGGGACCGAGTCAGAGTAGAGATTCACGGTGTGTAAATGATCAAGGTGATCAGTGTGTTTTGGGCGGGCTGGGGTGGGGTAGATCCCCCGGGGTGAAAGTCCCACATATTGTTCACGGTTAGACATGAATCCGATGGATTCGTGAAAATGGTGAAAAGGCGTGCGGCGTCCTACGGTGTAAACCGTCATTGGCCCGCAAAAAGTAAAGAAAAGAATCAAAATCGGTTTTGATAAACAGAGAAATAAGTTAGAGGTTTTCAATGGTTTTAGTAGAGTGTGTGACTGGTTTTATTTCCACGTTTGACATTCCGGGTGTGAGAGTCGGTTGGGACTCGGGTGGTGAGCATGAGGGTTGCATCTCATGCATGATATAGGTATTTCATATAGAAAATAATTGTATGAAATGTGATTGATTCAATTTATATATGTCATTGCATATGCATTTAGGTGGGGAGTAACCCTTGTAGGAGGGTTTTCTCTTGGGCTTTACTTTCCTTTGATCGTGGGACCTTCGAATTACGGGGGACTATCGGGAGACGGTGCGCGGTAGAGTGCTTTTTTGAGAAGAAAGCCGAAATGTGGCTTTAAGTAAATATGTATAACTTTTTTGGTAGAACAAACATGAAAACTATGAGAATATAGTTGATTATTTTGTTATATGGTATGGATGTATGAGCCCGTGTGGGCTATTTTGCACCAGTGTCGTCTCGTGCAGCGGATTGTATAGAATTTCCGCGGGTTGGCGGGTGAGGTCGCGGACACCTCAGTTTGGGGCGTCACAGCTTGGTATCAGAGCTAAGGTAAATGGTTACCTTGGGAGCTCGGTGGGTGTAGAGTTAGGTATACGATATACCTAGGACTTGATGGGAAACGGGTTAGATCATCATCAGTGTGCATTTAGTGAACAATGTGATGTGTGATGGTGTATAACATGTTTGTTATGAATTGTGTGGTGTATGCTTGGTGAATAGCATAGGACAAAGTGGTGACAGCCCAGAATTCGAAAATCTAACCTTAGATGTTTGAAATTTTGGGCGAGCAGTCCAGTAAACGAAATAAATGAAAAAAAAATATTTTTAAGACGATACTCCCGAGTTTGAACATGGCGAATGGAATTTGTTGGAGTTCGGAAATTTATTCAGTTTTGCACAAAGGAAAGGGTGAATTAAATTCTAGAAATTTAGAAATTGGATAAAGGCGGTGTGCGACTGCGCATCCTTAGGAATGTAAGGAAGAGCTACTTGGATGAAAAAAAAAATTTTTTGATTTTTAACGGTAGTGTTCCGAGTTTTTTGGAATAGCAGTAGATGGGTGTGTGAAATTAAGGAGGTTGTTCCGAGTTTTCATGCATGGAAAAAAGTTGAAATTCAACTCTTAAATTTTTAAGTTTATGCAAACGTGGGTTGAAGCTCTTTATCGATGGAAATAGCAGAAAATAAATTTCTTTGGATGAAAAAAATTACAAGGCGAGGAGCCCGGAATGGCTACTGCCAATTTCCAGCATTGGGTCACGACCTAGTGTTGGTCGTGAGGCGGCAGGTGCCGGGCGGGCGGGTGTGCGCGCGGCGGCGCACGCGCGGCAATGGCCGGCGCCGCCGCGACATGAATGGCCTTGGCGACATAGACTTGACAAAGCGAGGTGGCGACATCGTGCGGCAAGGGACGTCGCTGACTGGTACGGCAGATTGATGGAGTCGGGTTTGGCGGTGGAATTGATGTGGCGACATGAAGTGAGTCGCGACATAGGTGGCTACAAAGAAGTCGCGACATAGCCTCGCGTAGCGAGAAGAGTGTGGAAGCGATGTCGCGACATCATTGCGAGAATCCGCGACATGGGCGTGGCGTGGGCGGCGAAGCGGTGTGTGACATGAACGGTGATGATGTAATCACGTACGCATGAAAGAGCGGTGCAGAAAGTACGCAACATAACACACCACCACCACCACCACCACACACCATTTATCATGTTGGCAATCGCGACATGGGGTCTAATCTTCGAGATGTCGCGACATGGGGTTAGCGTCGCGACATGGCAGTCGTTCGGGAGGTCGCGTGCAGGTTGTTGTCGCTGACATAGTTCTGGCTACCTTGATGTCGCGTATCGAGCGAGTGCGACACAGGGAGGTTGGTGAGGCGGAGGGTCGCTGACATGGGATATTGTCGCGACTGGCTCAGTGAACTTAGGTCGCTGACACATCATTTGGGAGTCCACGGCCTGACTTGTTCGGTCGGGGAGGAAGGATGTCATGACATCCTTTGAAGTGCGACATGGGGCGGTTTGCTGGAGTGCGGTCTGCTTTGTTTTGTGCCTATTCAGTCTTGTTTGGGCCATTTGTTCATGAACCTTTGTTCATGAGCAGCATTCCTGAGAAAAAAAAAAAAAAAAAAGAGTACAAAATTTTAAAATTTTCTTGTGGGTGATTATTATATAAGATATTTATATTGTATTTATTATAAATGTAATTAAGTAGTATGAGAAAATTTTTATTTTTAGGTGTGCGAATAGTGTCTCGAGAATTTGTGTTTGAGCCTTAGAATCTTGCATTGAAATTAAGGTTGCATGTTTTTACAGTGCGTAATTTATTGTTTCAAAATTACGTGAAAGGTCATATACACGGTGTGATGTATATAGGAATTATGATTCTGTGGTTGAGTCTTGTGAGAATGTTGCTGTGCATGTTTAATGCGTATAGGAAATGGAGTGAATACTAAGGTTAAAATTATGACCTTAGGAGATTTGGATAAGAAGCTTGAATATAAGAAAGTTTTGAATTTAATTATGAGTGGTTGCTTGATTAGCACCGCTTAAGAAGTGAGCGAATTGAGTTCATGGTTGTGAGTCACGTTAATAAATGGCGGAGTGTATTCTTTGGTTGAATTTGAGTGAAAATTTGTGAATATTATTGCCATTTGACATGTGTAGATGGAGTAGAGAGGGGCGGGACCAAAGGTCGTCCACGAAGTGCTGGTCGAGGCACCCTTGGGCAATACGACCATCCACGGTGTTTACTCGGGCCTTTCTTGAGGCGTGGAGTGTGCTCCCGACGGGTCTGGCTTCTAGTGCTCGACGAGCATAGCGGGTGGTATTCGAGAGATCGAGTAACCTCGGAGGTTCGGTCACATCATCCTCAGGCATTCTCGGGAGGGAGACACAGTGGTGAGACCATTAGTTTTATGTACGAGATGGAGAATATATTAGGCTATAAGGATCACCTCCGATCTTGCTAGGGCTCCAGTTAAATGCATTCAGCTAAGCTAAACTAAGTATGGGAGACCAGAACTACAGACTTATGGATTTGCATGGACAAGCGTTGAGGCTGTTCATGGTAAGTATTTCATTTGCAGACGTCGTGGCTCGGGTTTCCCAGGGCGAATCGGGAGCGATGACGGAGTGATAGTTATGTGGCTAGATTCATGGGTGCTTGAGGATTCGGCGGCGGTGTGTGGCCACGGATGGCCCAGTCGGGAGGTTTGAGAATGGGGTGCGAGTTGTCCATTCGAGGTAGGATTAATGAGTCTTCGCTACAGGATATGGATTATGGATTTGGGACGGCCACGACCGTAGAGAGAGAGATTGAGGATGCACGGGCATTCGGGATCACGGTCTTGAGTGGGAAGAGGAAGGGAGATCGGCCTTCTTCCCGGTCGCGGAAAGGCGGAGAGCCTGCGGTCCACGAGGCCACGGTCTGAGGGGCCGGTAGGAGTGACATGCTTTTATTGCCATCGGCTGGGCCGCGCTGAGAGGGATTGCCGGAGCGGGGATCCCGGGGTTTTGGCGGGTGCGGGTCCAGTCATCCCGGTCGGGCGAGGCACGGACTCGGGTTGTTCCTTCCGCTCCGGTGTGGGTCGGAGGAATCGAGTTCCCAGTTGCGAGGGTGCTCACTGTGGCCAGCGCCCGCGTCTGACGGTAGGAGGAGCAGGGGTATGGAGTCGGTCGGGTCACGGGGTTCACGAGGCTAGGACCCGGGGGACCGGGCGTGTCCTCGCTATGGTACAGAGAAATTTGGCGTCTGCGAGATCGACCCAGATGCGCGAGGTATGTTTCTACTCACGCATGTGTGTTGTCCAGGTGCATTATGTTTATTATTGCTGCATCTTGTGTGATAGGTTTGGGTATAGAGGTTGAGGCCTTTAGAAAAACCAGAATATGAGGAAATTCTTCCCTAGGAGGTAGGGAGAGATTTGATTTTCTAGAGATCAGAGTTGCGCAGCGGAAGCGTGATGGATCTTAGAGTGGTAAAAGTGTTGGTTGTCAATGTCATTCTTGACATGTAAGAATTGACAGCTATTAGGTTGTCAGTAATTGAGACGTTAGCCGGGTTCTCATACCCGACACGGTCTTGGAGTTAGGTAAGGTTACATATGTACATGGTTGGATGTGTATATGCGTGGAATTTCGGGACGAAATTCTTTTTAAAGAGGAGAATCTTAAACAGAGAGAATAATTTTCTCAAAAATGGGTAAAATCGTAATTTCGGTAAAAATCCGAAATTTTTCTAGATCTCGGATGACGAAACGGACTTCTCCGTTGAAATCGTCTCACGAGATTTAGCTACCACGTCGAATTTCGTTAGATTGAGAGAGGTGAGTGGGGATTTCACGCTTTTCGAGGGCGTGGGGTGTCGGATGACCTGTGGCAAGATAAGAAGATGCCACATGCCTTGAGTGTACTTGGCATAAAGGAATGGCTCACATTGAGCCCGTAGAAGTGATTATGGCTCGCGTTGTTATGTAAATGTTGATGTCGTAAAGAGAATTATAAAATAAAGGGAAAATGATGGAAAAGGAAGAGCATGCTTGGTGGTTTTGAGGAAGGAGAGGAGGAGATTTCCTCATGTTTGTCTCATCCCATTATAATGATTCAAAAAAGGAGGAGAAAGTGAGGAGAAAAGAAAATGGAAATGAGGAGAAAATGAAAGAAAAATATAGAGAAGAAAAGAGAAAAAAGAAAAAGAAAAGCAAAAAAGTAAAGCAAAAGGAAGGGAGGAGAAAAGCGTGGAGGAAGAAAGAAATGGGATGCTTAGAAGGCGTTCTTTGATTTTTAGAGAGAGAAACGTCTTATTCTCTACAGATTTATAAAAGCTGTGATCCAGGCCCAGGTAGTTCCTTCGAGCAGAAGGAAGTGTTCTGCAGGAGAGGACAGCGCGTGGACTCTAGGTTTAGAGTTTCTTCCAACTTCAAAATTGGGATATTTTCCTGCTTGGTTTTGCACATAACTAAAGGCTTTATAATGGTAGGGAGTTCTTTGTGGGAGTAGCAGAGGCCATGTAGATTGGTTGAGTTTTGGAATTAATGGGTATGGTCATGGCCAGGTTCACGCGGGTTGTGTAAGTTAGGGTTTTAATTAGGCGAAGTTAGGTATCATGGTTGTTTGATGTGATGATAGGATTGGAACCAAAATGGTTCATGTTGTGAAGAGAGTAGTGAGGTACCTTGTTAGATAGTCCCAAGTTGAGACCTTGTTGTGTGTTATGGCTTGCTTGAATAACATGCAGTGTGTGGAAATAAGATATTGATGCATGCTATTTGATGTATTAATATGTTTTGCATGGAGGTAGATTATATGTATAAATTATAATTTTAAGTTGGTTTGTAAATGTTTAAATGTAGTACTCATTCATGCATGTAACATAAAGGAAATACATTAGCGTCGTCGTTTCATATACTTGTAGTCCTGTGTGTCGAATTCGGGTGTGGAGTGCGGGGTAGGTTATTCATCGGTGTTGGTGAGGTGGGTCGTGAACTCGGGAAAAATGGGACCAAAGTCAAGGTAGAAAAATTCACGAGTGTGTAAAAAATGATCAAAATGATAAATTACACATGTTTTGGGCGGAGCAGAGTTGGGGTAAGATCCAAGGAGTGAAAAAGTCCCACATATTATTCACGGTTAGACATGAATCCGTGATGTAAGTTCGTGAAAATGTTGAAAAAGGCGTGCGTCCTACGGTGTAAACCTAGAATCAAGTGGCCTGAGAATAAAGGGAAAAGAATCAAAATCGGTTTTTGATAAATGGGGTGGAGGGTTTCGATGGTTTAGTCGAAGTGTGTGACTAGTTTTTATTTCACATTTGGCATTCAGTGTGAGGGAGTCGGTTTGGGACTCGGTGGTGAGCATGAGGGTTGCATCTCAAATGTGATGCAGACATTTCCTTATAGAAAATAATTGTATGAAGGAAATGTGATTGATTCAATTTATATATGCCATTGCGTATGCATTTAGTGGGGAGTAACCACTTGTAGGGAGAATTTTCTCTGCCTTGGGCTTTGCTCCTGTCGTGGACACTTTTCGGTACGAGGGGACTATCGGGAGGCGGTGCGCGGTGAGGTACTTTTTGAGAAGAAAGTAGAAATGTGGCTTTAAGAAAATATTTTGTAAATATGTATAGAGCTTTTGTAAGAATGACGTGAAAAACTATGAGAGTATAGTTGAGTTATTTTGTTATATGAGTATGGATGTATGAGCCCGTGTAGCTATTTACTCGGGTATGCGTCTGTGCGACCCAGAGATGTATAGGAGCTCAGCGAGAGTTGACGGGTAGTCAACGGACACCTCTCGGATTTAGGGGAGTCACAGAGCATCCACTTGTTTAGCGAGGTTGGTCAGTCAGCGGACCCGGGTTTGGGCGTCACGACGGTATCGGGCTAGGGTATCACGATTACGTAGCGTGCGGGCATGGGCTTGGGATATACGGTGTAGTGTAGTGCTGGTTGGGATTGCACAGGCGGCAGAAATCTTGATACCCGACTTCACGGCTTAGTATCGGAGCTTAAATATCTGAATGCACAGGGAGCTTGGGTTTGGGTATCCATCACCACTAGGTGGTTTGATGAAGAGTATATGTATATGGAAACCTATGGATAGAAAAAAAAATTGGGCTTAGGCCATGGTTGAGGAAGAGCATCACCACTAGGTGTGGTTCGATGTTAAGTTTAGAGTATGAGATTACCTAGGAAATCAAGGGACAAAACTAGGACACTACTTGCACGTGTGTTGATGTGTTTTGTGTGATTTTGTGAATCATTTGGTGATTGTGTGTATAACATGGTTTGTAATGTGTTATAATGTTGTGTGCTTGGTGATTAGCACCTAGATGAGTTAAGGAAATATTTTAGAAAAATATTTGGAGTGTCTTTGTGTCTAGGAACGAAGAAGAAATAAATAAATTGTGATAGAATTTATTTGGTTTAGAAAGTGAAGAAATTTAATTTTTAGGTTTTAAAGTGTAAGAGCTGAAGAAAATTAAATAAAATAAAATTTACTAAAATTTATTTGGGTTGTTGGAAAATGAGAAAGAAATTTTAAAGCGAAAAATAAATTTTACTAAATTTATTTGATGAGAGTGAAAATAATTTTCTATGATTTTACAAGTAGTAAGAGTGAAGAAAATATAAGAAAATAAATTTTATAAAATTTATTTAGTGGAAAATTTTGTGGAGCGGAAAGGAATAAATTTTATAAATTTATTTGGTTAAGAAGAGGAAAAATAATTTTCTAGAGTTTTCTGAGGTGTGAAGTGAAGAAAGTGAAGAAAATAAATTTTTAGAAATTTATTTGAGTGTCAGAAAAAAAAATGATTTTTAGTGATTTTAGTGATTTTTCATGCTGGCTGGGAAATGAATGAAAAAAAAATTTTGAGTAGAAAATCGTTTTAATTTGCTTTGCCCCGATTAATTGTGAAAAAAATTCCTACTTGTCTGGGTTTTTGTATTACGGAGAAAAGAGAATTGAGGGCTATTTGTATTTGCAATACAATATTTTGTATTGTGATTGAGAGAAGCTGTGTAGACTAAGTTGTATTGCGGGATTTATATTGCAGTGACTGAAATTTCGCATGAAGTTAGCTATTGTCCTGATGTTTAGTGAGAATTTGGAAGGTGGCACGGCTTAGGAAGATGTTGTGTCCATGATACAAAAGTGTATTGTGGCGAAATTTAACTAAAGAGGGATTGTATTGTAAGAGGAGGTTGAGAGTGTATTGCTGGAAAATTGTATTCTGATAATTGTATTACAAGTGTAGTGGAAAAAGTGTGTTCTGATACAATTTTGTATTGTGACAAGCGATAGCAGTCTACGATAATTATGAGCGATGTCGGTGAATAATCCATGAGCGATGTCAGAGTGAATAGTAATCAGTGACAGTAAGTGTTGGCCATTGGCTGTGAAGAGTAAATTTTGAAAAAAATTTTTTAAAAAAAAAAAAAAAAATAAAATCAAATAAATTTTGATAAAATTCTCGAAAAATAAATTTTCAAAAGAAAATTTTTGAAAATAAAATTTTGTTGAAAACAATATTTTAAATGCAAGGTGGTTGTATGCAGTGGTGTGTATGATTAGTGTCTCGGGGCTGTGGTTATGCCTTAGAGATACCGTATTAGATTCAACTACTATTTGAAATCGGGATTGCACGGTAGTTGCGTAGGAAAATATATGCATGGTGTAATGCGTATAGGAAAAAGGGTAAATACTAAGGTTATGGGTTATGACCTTAGGGATTTGGATAATGAAATGAACAGGGTACGTTTATACTCTTGCAATTATTGACTAGGTAGCGTTTAAAATTGGATCATCATGTTCATTCATTAATTGCATCTTGTGTGATAGGTTTAGTCACGATCTGAGCTTCACGGCAGCATAGGGTTGAGGCCTTTAGAAGCGAAGTAATATGATGAAAAAATTTTCCCTAGGATGTAGGGAGAGATTTGATTTCTCTAAAGATCAGAGTTGCGCAGCGGAAGCGTGGTGGACCTTAGGGTGGTAGACATGTTGGCTGTTGATGTCAGGTTTGACATGGATGAGATGTGACAATCGGGTTATGTCAGTGGTGGGACATTAAATAGGGTCATCCCGAAACACGGTCTTGGAGTTAGGTAAGGTTACATATGCACATGGTTGGATGTGTATGCACTTAGAATTTCGGGATGAAATTCCTTTTAAGGAGGGGAGAATGTAAGACCCGAGAAATTCCGATTTAGACGAGGCAAAATCGTAATTTTGATTCTGAAATTATGAGTGATTAAAATCCGTGAGAGTGAATTCTCTAGATCTCCCGAGATGATGAAGCCCAGTTATGCAGATTTAAGATAGATCTCGTGAAATCTAGTTAGCACATTAAAATTTCGCGATTTCTTTGAGGCAGTGGTCGACCGTTTTTCGAGGCATGCGTTTAGATAAATAAAGCAGGTTTCGATGTGTGAAAAGCCACATATAACATGTAACTCATGTGCCATTAGTGGTATGGTGAAATGATGAAAATGGACGGCCAGGAGTAGTCTGAATATCAAATCTGGTAATAGGGACATAACGGTCATTTTTGGAAAAAAAGATTTAAAGGGCACTAGAAGACAAAATTTTGCACAGTGTCGTCTCCTTCATAAATGAGCCAAAAACGTGAAAAGGCAAAAATGGAGATGCAGTGGGTGCCGTTTTGAGAGAATCTTAGAGAGTGTATACAAAATACCTGTCAGATGGTTGGATTTCGAAGGAGCTTGAAGGAAAACGTTCACGCGGAGCGAGCTACGTGTGGACCGTTTGCGAGTTTTTGACAGCTCCAAGAGAGTAGGATTTTCTCCCTACTTGCGTTTTATTCCATTTTAAGGGTTTTTCGGTGTTTCGGTTGATTTAGTAGTGAGGGCGTTTGGTCAGTCTGAAACATGGGGCCAAGGTGTTAGAAATTCTTAGTGATTTCTCACCTCAGTGGCCTTGAAAATTAGGGGCTGTTTGGGGTGTTTTATTTCACCAAAATTGCTTTAAATGCATGTGATATGAAAATCGCAGGAATGGGTGTTTGGTCGGTCGAAAACATGGGACCGGGTGTGAAGGCCACCATGAGGGCGGTCAGTAGCCGATTATTGTGCTGAATTTGTTATGGGTCATTTGTGATAATTTATTCAATAAATTATGCTTTGGTGTTTATAAGATCGGAAGTAGAATGGAAATCGGTTTTCAGAGGCAGGTGGCCAGGAAGGAGTAATGGTACACTTAGTGGGCCCGACCCACTTGCTCTGTTTTGGGACTGTAAAAATAGTCCCGGGTTTGTGTGAAATGGATAGGAATTGTCCATGTGTTATTGTGCTTGAAATGGTATGAAAGCGAATGGCTTGATATGTATTGGAACTGGATAGGTTAAGACATTATTTTAATGTGATTCGATGACACAATTACATGGGAATTAAAGTTGTGTTATAAGCCATTGGAAATGATTATGAGTTGCTGAAATTGAGAAATTTGCTTGGAGTGATAGTGATGTGTTGTTACATGAGTGTAATTGTAGTTGATTGAAAATATGCATATTGACATATTGTGTAAATGATTTTGAAAATGGCATAATGCATTTTCATATACCTTTGAGTAACTTTAGGGTGGAATTGTGAGTGCATGACAAGGTATCTTTGTAAAAACGGATATGTTTGCGAAAGGAAGTTCACAGGATGATATTCCGGAGAATTGGGTTGGGAGATGGGCCAACAGATCATTTTGGATGAGGACCATGACTGTTTCGGAAAGCTCACCAACCAATTCACCTCGGAGGGTAGTCCCATATTTGTACTGAATATTTCGGTAGTATATTTTCAAGAACAAATGTTTTGTTTTGAAAATGATTATTTTTTCTCATACATGGCAAGCGAGTGTGGGTGGTCGGTGAGGACTCGTGACATGGGGTAATCATGTAGACATTCAAGTAGGATCATGTATTTACTTGGAGTGTGTGTTTACTTTAGACTACCTTTGCACTTAGGTGGTGGAAGTAGCCCACTTAGGGCGATTCTCCTGCGGGCTTTAAGCTCACCCCGATCGTGGGATCCCCTTATTTTGAGGTGGGGGCGCTCGAGGGAATGACTCATTTGGGTTGATTTTGAAGAGAAGCGAGTTTGTGGCTTGTTTTTGGACATAACATGTATTAGAATTGTAGATTTTAATATATGTTTGTATAAAAAACAAAAGAAGTGTTATAAATATTGAATTATTGGGAGATAATTGAAGAATAGTTATGATAATTGATCTTATGAGTATTGGTTTATGAGCGAGGCAATTTACTCATGTTGGGATTATATTGCATATATTGGATTGTTTGGGACGGGATATGCGGGTTATTTACAAAGAATTGTATTTAGGTAGAGGCTCCTAGATTAAAGAGACTCTGCTGGGTGCACACCTAAAGTGGCGATCGGGTAACTTGGAGCATCCCTTGCTTTATTTTCAGAGGTTGGGTAGTCAAGCGGACCCCACAGGTTTAGTCCACAGCCACGGTAACGTGAGGTCAGTTTGACCGACGGTTTGGTATTACAGGTTTGCCCGCGGTGGCGTGGCCGGTTTACGGCGGTTTAGGATGAGTACGTAGTGCGGTACAGCGTTAGTTTTGTATGTGGTATGGAGCGTTGTTGATTTTCTAAATGTGGTATAACTATTTTAATACTCATGGTTTGGTGCATTTCATGGTTATTTTATCATGATGACTATACATGTTTTGTGCTTGGCACATGTTGTGTACGGTTCAGTTATGTTTTCTTAACATTGGGACGGCTAATTTGTTGAGCATGACGCATATGTTGGACTTGGGGTAAAAGTTGGGTTTTGTGAAATGTTTCGCGAGGAACTTCCTGAAAGAAGTGAAGCGGAAGGTTTGAGAGGAGAAGCTTATTGAAATATAAGCGTATTTTCATATAAACTATGCCACTCACGAGATTTATTTATCTCACATTATTGTTTAATCACATTCCCCTAGGTCCCGGACGGGTTCGTGGGAGCCTGTCGCCAGTTGGCGGTCAGCTCTCTTCGCACTTGTTTGTCGTACTACATGGCATTTATCTATTGAGTTTGTTGTATTGGACTTATTCATTTCTACTTGTACCCACAAATCCCACGATATTCTTAGAAACCTTCGACATTAATATTAAACTCATTGAGGTTCGCATGTATGATGTGGTTATGACCTACCCTTGGATAGGTCGGTCGGTAGTTATCATATGTTGAGGTATTATAGTCTTTGCGGGTGTTTACTTCTCTTTTAGGTGGGGCCCCTTTGTGCATTCCCTAGGGTATCTGATAGGACTCCACTAAGCGAAACCACCGGGTACCTGGAAGGGTATCGGTCGAAGATCTGTCACTATATATTGCTTCCGTCGCATCGAATCGATTCTGGCACGAAACGCGATGCCTCAGCGTGTCAACTCCATTTGTCTCGGCCAAATTGCGAATTTTGCGTGCTAACTAGATTTCGAGGCGATTCCAGCGGTCTGTCCAAGTTTTGTCATACGAGATCTAGGGAATTAATTGGATTTTAAGTAGTACCAATTTTGTAATCAAAATTACGATTTTGCCCACTTATTCGAATTTGGAATTTCTCGGGTCTTACATTCTCACCTCTTAAAAATTTGGGTCGAAATTGAGACAATCATATCACTCACGACCACGTAACCTGACCCTTGCTTGGTGTGTAGCGCTAACTACTCCCGGGTCAGTGCGACAATCCAATGGGTATCGACTCAATCCATGCCATGCATGACATCCATTCACAAGGCCGCGCATTTCCGACAGCACTGATACGATTTCGAGGGTATCCAGGCCTCGAGTCATCCCAGGCTCTATCCCACTCGACTCTCGTCCCTACGTGATAACCTTGTCCACTGTTTTTCATCTCCCGGCCACATAACTTCTCGGCTTACTTTGAATCTCTTACACATTTCTTTGATTCAACTATGAGTCTTTATTAGAGCGTAGTCCTAAAGACAACTTCGACGCGCTCACGAGTAGTGAATGACCATGCAGGTGCACCGCGCAGGCTACGGCGGATGTTCTGGAGTATACGAGCGCGATGATGTCATGCGCTGACTGGCCAATCCGGTTCCACCATGAGCAAAATCTGATCTCTCGCTCATAATCAGGCCTGCTCCAGTCGACTCTCTACTCGCCCCAGGGAAGAACATCCGTACTTGGCTTCTCACAAAGGCGCCAACGCCTGGCCCCAGTGATGTGCGTGTTGGGTATGACGGCTCGGCCCTGGGTCTGATTCGCGACAACTTGATGGTTGTCGACTCATCCATGTCGGCCCGACATCGCTGACAGTAAGTCTGCCCCCACCCCAAGGTCCTGGCCTTAGTGCATGACGCTCACGATCTGTCGACCCCGACCCCCTGCTGCAGCCCCTACGCTGGGCATGCTATTTGGGAGTGCTTGTACTTTCAGGCTGGCTGGTTCCTCCTAGCCCTTACTAGGGTGTGGAGGAATGGCTTGTATCTCTCATGTCCTATGGCTAATGGGTTGCATTGTCCCAAAGAAGTCTTGGGATCCACATGCTGCAGGCTGATCGGGTTAAAACCGTGCCCCGATCCACATTTTAGTCACGAAACTAGTGTGAAGCGAAGTCTTACGCCTCTTCCTCCCAGACAGGAAGGCAGTCCACTCCTCTGCATTCTCGACACGGTAATCAGGAGTGTTCCAATTATCCTTAATCTCTCTCTATGGTCGGGCGCTGACCATGGAGTCCGTGTCAAATGGGTGGAAGTCCTACGATCTATCCCAGATAGACTGACTTGATCCATCCTCGAATCTCTGCGATACCCGACGATCGAAAGCTACGTATCTCGAAGATTGACATTCGGGTCTCTCTGACACATCACTTTGCCTCGACCTTCACTGCAGGTCGGCGGCACTCATGGTGTGACACACGTGTCCAAAATCTCCTGATAAGCCCAAAGCCTTCAGCACTTACTTGAACTTGGTCATACGGTGATGGTCTCGACAAGCGTAACACAATCCTCCCAGTGATACTCGTATCGCTCATTTATTGTAAGGGCCCGAAATTCAATTTCTGGAATAGGGCAAAATCGTAATTTTGATTCTGAGAATTGTATTCACGGTTAAAAATCCGTAATTAATTCTCACAGATCTCGGATGTGAAAGCGAGTTGCATGGGTTGGGATCTTCATTGAAATCTGTATGGATTAGCACGTAAAATTTCGTAATTTTCCGAGGCAGGTTGGAATTTACACGTTTTGGGCATCGCGTTTCGAATGCAAGTAAATCGGTTCGATGCGGCCAAGCCACATACTCCTTTTTATGTACTCATGTACCATAAGTGGTATGAGTAGAAAAAGTGATGAAAATGGATGGCCCAGGGTAGTCATAGAATATCCAAATACGGTAAGGAGGGACGTAATTGTCATTTGGAATGGATTTTAAGTCACTAGAAGGCCGAAATTCTCAATAGTGCTTCATCTCCTTCATTTAATCAAAGACAAGCATTGGGAGGTCATTTTGGGGATCCAGGTGGCTGGTTTTGAGAGGGTTTTAGAAAGGGTGTATCTCACAGATCCAGGTGATCGGGCCAGATTGGATTTAGACGGAGCGAAGGGAAAACGTTACTGCGCGGGCGAGGCTAGCGTGGACCCCAGATTTGCGAGTTTTGACAAACTCCAAGAGGTAGGATTTTCTCCCTACTTGCGTTTTATTCCCATTTTTAAGGGTTTTTCGATGTTTCGGTTGGTTTGAGCGGAAGTGAGGGCCGTTTGGTCGGTCGAAACTGGGATAGGGTGTGAAATTTTGAGATTTTCTTGGATGGCGAGTGACTGCCCGAAATTAGGAAATTGTTTGGGTCTTTTAAATTCCAAATTGTATGCACTTTTAAATCATGTATTTATAGGAAAAAGTAGGGAATGGGGCATTGATCGAGTCCCAACATGGGACAGAATTATGAAAAGAATTAGAGACTTTTGGACAGCCCGGAAATTGAACCTCCGAAGCGTAGTAGATGTGGTGATGGAATTCAGATAATTCTATTTTGGTAGTGGGAGGCCAGGAAATGGGAATGGAAATCGGCTCCACGAGAGGCAGATGTAGGAGTGTGGGTTTGCGAGTGGGACGGCCCACTTGCTCTGTTGGGGCTTTGTAAAAACAGTCCGGGTTTGTGAAATGGCCCATAAGGTCCATGTATTATGGCATTGAAATTGTGTGAATTGAATGGCTTTGGTGTGTGTACAAATAAATTTGGAGGTTGGTCGATCAAAAGGAATTAATGGGTTAATGCTAAATGTGTTAACAAATAAACACAAATTATGGAAATTAAATTGTGTTGTAAGCCATTGGAGATGATTTATGATTTGCTCAATTGAGCTAAATTGGGTGATGCTTGATGTGTTGGAATTACATGCGTGTAATTGTAGTTGATTGAAAATATGCATGTTGACATATGGTGTAAATGATTTTGAAAATGGCATAATGCATTTTCATATGCCTTTGGGTAACTGGGAGTGGGGTGGCTGGAGTGCATGACAAGGCATTTGTAAGCAGTTATGTTTGCGAAGGAATTTCACATGATGATATTAGGAGAATTGGGTTGGGAGATGGGCAGCCAGATCATTTCGGATGAGGACTTATTTGTTGAGCTGCAACCAATTCACCTCGGGAGGAATGCGATCCCCATATTTTAGAATATTTGTTGGTATGTTTTTCAGAACAAAGTTTTGTTTTGAAAATGATTGACTTCTCATACATGGCTTAGAGCGAGTGTGAGTGAGTCGGTGAGGACTCGTGACATGGGAGTAATATTACGTTGATGGATCATGTATTGCTTGGTTGTGTTTCTTTGGACATTGAACTGGGGGTGAGTGGCACTTAGGGGCGGATTCTCCTGCGGGCTTTAGCTCACCGGTCGTGGGACCCCCTTTATTTGGTCTGTGAGGAGGCGTGGGGAGACATCTCACTTTGAGGTTGATTTTGAAGAAGCCCAGGTTTGTGGCTTGATAGTTTTGGACATAATATGTATTAGAATTGTAGATTTTAATATATGTTTTGTATAAAACAAAAGTGTTATCAACTATTGAATTATTAGGGGAGATAGGTGAAGAATAGTTATGATAATTGATTTATAGTATTGGTTTATAGGCGAAGCGATTTACTCATGTTGGGATATATATTGCACATATTGGATTGTTTTGGGACGGGTATATGCTTAGATCTAGTATTTGGGTAGAGCTCCGTACAAAGGAGACTCGCTTGGATTTTCTGACGATTGTCCGGGTAACTTGAGCCTCCACTTGTATTCGCGGGTTGACGGGTAGTGTGGCCAGGTTTTGGGCGTCACGGAGGCTAGGAGTAGATCGAAATGTCATCCCCCAGAAGACTACGACAAAGCGTCTAGATAAGGTTGGAACACCTACTATGCATAAGTCACATGAATGCCGCTGGGCGCGTCGTCGATCAAAAGGCATCCGCAGTAAGCTTCAAAAGTGCTACCGGCGCGTCCTGCGATCTTAGGGACATCTGTCTCCCAACTCTCAGGCGTGACAACCAGTGCGAAGGTCTATCTTGGAGTAGACTCGCACTCCTCTCTACTGATCAAATAAATCATCGATCCTCGGTAATGGGTACCGATTCTGGATCATAACCCGGTTCACCTGTCTATAGCCACTTGCGGTAGAGGGTCTTGCCCTGCTGCCATGGCGCTAGAGCGGAAGCGCCGTGGTGAGATTAACAGGTCTAATAATCCCCTTGTCCGATAGCCCTTGTAGTTGGACTCACGAGGTTCCTACAACTCAGCAAGTTGCCATCTGTCTTGGAATCATAGAGATGGTTAAAATTTGAGGTGTAACTCGTCTGAAGTCTACATCCCTATGTGGAGGTAGTCCAGGTAGCTCATCTGGAAAAATATTCGCGTACTCGCAAAAACCACTGAGGTAGATCCCCAAGTGCGGTCTCACCTCGTCCTCCCAGGAGTAAAGGCTCATTAGCTAACCACTTCCAGCGTCCCTAGCACTTGGACTCATATCTTTGTGCGGGCGGAAATACCGTGCCCACTGATACAACAGTGCGGGTCAGCGTGTGGCGAGTAACTCTCCCTGCGCTCCATAGTCGAGTAACAACCTTGTAAGCGTCGGCCGATCATCAGAGATGACATCGCACTCTGACATATCCATAATCCTTGGGTCCATTTGAGTAGAAGTCCTCGAGATCTCTAACTCGCAACCTTGACATGCTCCGTGTACCTATTCTCGCCTACAATCATGGGGAGGAATTCATATCGGCAGCTCCTCTAAGGTCTCTAGGAGGTCCTTGCCCATTTCATATATTTGGGCCTCATTCTCACATTATGACGCGGCTAATTAATCTGATCGTGTCAGGTAGTCTGTGGCATACAACACTTTCTCAGATTACTGCATGAACCAATGAGTACGCCCTTAAGCCAGATCTCTACCCACGTGAATGTCGAGAAGGATGATCGTCCTAAACCTACGGAGGTTACTAGGATCTCCATGTCCTGCTATACTAGCTGTCTGATAGCATTGCTGCGACACCACGACCTCTACGAGGCACGTTGATCAAATCTGGTACGGTCGATTGTCGATGGTGCGACCCGGTGCCGTGGATCCTCGTCCTCGTCCTCTATCGACCATTTACACAATCAACCTTGGCAATCAATTAATTTTTTCATTTCGATCATTAGTAATGCGAATCATCTTGATTACTAATGGGCTTGTGACCATGAACTAACCGTTCATTTCCTAAGTGGTCTTAAATTCCGACCACTTAATTCATTTAATTCTATAAAATTCCCCTAGGCTCTTGTTCATTTCGGCACCCAAATCCCTAAGGTCATAATTGGCCTTAGCATTCCACCCATTTTCCTATCGCATGCACCATGCATATAATTTAAATCTGTGACTACCGCGCGATCACCATTTCAAATGGTAGTTAAATCCAATCTGATGTATCTACAGGCATAACCACGGCCAGAGACACTAATCATACACATAGCTTCGGTGTATGCGCAATCAATTTCAGCGTTTAAATATTGTTTTTCAACAAAATTTTATTTTCAAAAATTTATTTTGAAATTTATTTTTCGAAAATTTTATCAAAATTTATTTGATTTGATTTGATTTTATTTGAATTTAATAAATATTATTTTAATTTTTTAGAAAAAAATTTTATTTACAATGAGCAGTGTTCATTTGACTCATGAAACGATGCTAGGTCAAGCGGTTCCAGCGATTCGGGTGGGCGAGTGCCTTTGTGCGCAGAAGCCTTGGTGACCCGACGGCACGCACGCGGCTGCGGCGCAGCACGCCCGGGGCCCCGTGAGCCCCGTAGCGCCCATGCGTGCATGCCAGGCCTGCCCAAGGCGCTCGCTGGCCATTGCTCGCGCGTTTCACGCTCGCTGCGGCTCGCCCAAGGGGCGCAAGGCTCGCGACGCCGATGCCGCCTCAGGCCGCTTCGCCACGCCGGGCTGCCGCGCTTGCGCCTGGGCCCGCTCAGACCCAACGCTTCGCCGCTTCGCGCCTGGGCCGCTGCCGCCAGGCGCCTGGGGCCGTCGCGCCAGAGTTCGAAAGGCTTCGCGGGCTCGCCTGCCTCGCGAAGCTCACTGCGGCTACCGCGTTTCCACCTGCAGGCGCTCAAAGACTCAAATCAAATTATCACTCACACGATACAAATTTTGTATCGTGGACTGTACCAAGAAACAAGAATAAGATCTATTGCAATGGCGCTTTGTATTGCAACTCAACCAAGCTTATTCCTGCAATACAATCTAAATTCTTCCAACCTTCCTATCGCAAATATAAATCAACCTCGCCGCAATACAAAAACTTTCTCAATGGGCTAACTGGCAAAGAGCCCTTCAAAATTTCGCACCATAAATTTTTTTTCATTTTTCTTGAATTCAAAATTTTTTTTCATTATTTCCAAAGAATAAAAAATCACAAAATCATTTTTTTTTCATTTTCGACACTCAAATAAATTCTATAAAAATTTATTTTCCATTTTCTTAAATTTTATACCATATGAAACCTTAGAAAATTGCTTTCACTTCATAACCAAATAAATTTATAAAATTTATTTTCCTTTTCCAGCTTTTCACCGAAAATTTTCTCCACTCAAATAAATTTATAAAATTTATTTTCTTCCATTTTCTTCAATTTTACCACTGTAAAATCTAGAAAATTATTTTCTCCTCCATATAACTAAATAAATTTGAAAATTCTATTTTCTTTGCTTTAAAATTTCTTCTCACTTTCCAACATCCCAAATAATTTATAAAATTTATTTCATTTATCTTTCTTCGTTACACTGTGAAACCTTAAAATTACCTTTCTTCCACTAAACCTAAATAAATTATGAATTTATTTTGGTTAATTCTCAGTTCAAGTTTCATACACTGTAAACACCCAAAATGTTCCACATCATCCTATGCTATCAACCAAGATATCACCCATAAAATCTAATCACATAACACCTACAATCCATGTTATGCACAACCAAGCATGCAAGCACACTTTACAAAAATCCTAATCACACAAAACACACCAACACATGCATGCAAAGGTCCTAGTGTTGTCCCGCGTGATTTCTAGGTATCTCATACCTTATACATACTCATCAAACCACACCTAGTGGTGATGCTCTCATCCAACTATGGCCTGCCTAAATTTTCTATCCATAGGTCCCCATAAACCTATACTCCAAACCATGCTCACCTAGTGGTGATGGATACCCAAACCCGAGCTCCCCAGGTATTCAGATACCTAAGCTCGACAATTAAGTCGTGACGCCCCCAAACCTGGGGTCCGTTGACTAAATTGGGTCAACTCCGCTGAATACAAGGAGGTCGGGTTACCCGACGCCACTTTAGAAAATCGGGCAGAGTCTCCTGTATGGGGAGCTCTACCCAAATACAAAACCTGTATAAACCTGTCCCAATCAACAATATATGCAATATATATATCCAATACGGCCACTGGGGGCCCATCAACTCCGGTGTTTCACATATATCCAAACTATATCCAATAGTTTCAAGAGTTCAAATGTTTTACTCTTATACAACATATATTAAAATACTCAAATTCTAATACATAAATATCATCAAAGCCACACCGCTCTTCTTATCCAACCTCAAGGACGAACCGCCTTCACGCACGTTTCCCGCACTCGAAAAAAAGGGGATCCCACACGGGGTGAGCTAAAGCTCAAGAGGAGAATCGCCCCCAAGTGGGCTACTCACCACCTAAGTGCAGCAATGTTCCAATTTAAACGATTCAAGCAAATGCATGATCCTACTTGTTCATATGACCAACTCGATCCCGAGTCCTCACCGACTCTCTCACACTTCGCCTGCTTCTGTATGAGAATTATTAGTTATTAGTGGGCAACCTCCGGGAAGTGAATATATATCAATTGGGCCGCTCCGACGATTGATATATATATTATTTGTTTGTGGACTACCCTCCGATGAATAAATATCAACTGGGCCGCTCCGACGGTTGATATATTATTTGTTTGTGGACTACCCTCCGATGAATAAATATCAACTGGGCCGCTCCGACGGTTGATATATTATTTAGTTTGGACTACCCTCCGATGATTAACATTTTAGACTACCCTCCGAACCTTTTCTCTAGACTTAATCTATGCACTCACTCCTATAATCCTAGGTGTCCTAAAGGCATATGGAATGCATGTATGCGCTCCATTACAAGATAATCACATGCAAATATATAACATGAATATATTTACATAGAAATTAAATCATACAACATGTTATGATTTTATCATTTCACACACCAAAATTAGCTCACTTGGGCTATCACTAAACACAAGCAATTCGATTCGAATTACTTAACCAAACACATAATTTCACGAAATTACATTCTTAGAATACTATTTCGGGAATAGTAAACCCTTGCTACTATTCCCAAAAATCACAACCCGGTTCACTTAGTGAACCCTGTTTCACGCACCATTTCTCCGGCCTCAATCCAATCAATACACACATCAACACACAAATACATGATTTCACACTGGGAAACAAGAGCGGAGTACCACGGCTGCTCCATATTTCTCCCAAAAATTTTATCAATTCGGTCCCATGTTTTGAGACCGATCTAACGGCCCATTCCCGGCCTTTATCATCTCAAGCATGCATTTTAATGCCAATTTCCACACAAATGAGCCACTTCGCCCGGGGCGCCACTTCGCCATCCCAAAATCCCAAGAAAATTCCCACAATTCGGTCCCATGTTTCGGGATCGACCAAACGGCCCCCTCACTCGCCTCAAACCAACCGAACATCGAAACCCTTAAAAATGGGAATGAAACACGTAGGGAGAAAATCCCCACCTCGAGCCAAGCCAAAACTCGCAAACCCGGTCCACGCTGGGTACCGCTCGCATGAACGTTTTCCCTCTCGTCTACGAAATCCAACTAACTGATCACAGATTTCAGAGAGAAGTCGCAGACTCTCTCTAGAATCACCATTTTTGGTCCTCCACGCCTAATGACTTCCACCGGGTTTGAAAGTCACGTTTGGTTTGTTTAAAATGGGAGAGATGAAGCACTATTCTCTAATCGGCATCTAGCTTCATTAACATTCCAAAATTGACATTTATGTCCCTTTTTCTCAGATTTGATATTCCTAAGACTACCTCGCCGGCCCATTTTCATCATTTCACTATACCACTTTATGGTACATGAGTACATGCTATATGTGCATTTGGGTCGAATCGAATCGGCTTCTTGACGCAGACCAAACGCGATGCCTCGAAAAACGTGCCGACCCGACCGTCAAATGACACACCCCACCCTTCCAAAGGGCGGGCGAGCCGCTAATTCAATAAATCCCCACCGCTACCTCTAACGACTAGAAACTCCCCGTGAAGCGGTCGTATTGCTTGCTAAACCTCCTATAAAAATTTTTCTTTCTAAACTTATGATTTTATAAAATTCACAAAGATAACAAATGTACATAGACATGTCCCAAATCCCGTATACATCCAATTTACACTATATCCAAATACTAAGAACCAAGATACCAACACACTCTCACAAAACTACTCTGGGCGCATACATACGCCTCCATTATACAAGTTCAGCATTTCCAATATCTTAATTACAAAGACCGATATAAATGTCGGGAGAATCCTAACTGGCTTCCAATAGTCCGAGTGTCCGGTGACCTGGAAAATAGTTTTTAAAATACGCACAATGAGCTAAACGAGCCTGAGTGTATGCTTTATAAAATGTTTTGCTTTTTCCGAAAATATCTCAAAATCAGAAACTCTCTTTACAAGATATTTTCCGTGTTTCGCTTGCTTACTTTAAAGTTTCTAAAACTTCGTATTTGCTTGCTTTTAAAAGTTTACAAGACTTTACTTGTCGCTTTTTAAAAGTTTACAAAACTTTAATACTTGTCGCTTGCTTGTTTTGCTTTTCTTAAAAGTTTATAAACTTTTTCACCCTTCGGGTCATTGGCTTACTCGCTTGCTTTAAAGTTTATAAAACTTTTATAAACCCTCTCTTGCTTTAAAATTTTCTCAAATTTCCTTGCTTGTTTGCTTTAGACCAGCTTGGAAAAGTTTCTAAAACCTTTCACAAACCTTTTACTTTAAAAAGTTTCTCAAAACTTTTCTATAAAAATGAGTTCCTGGGTCAAACCAAGATTCTTTGGAAAAATAAAACAGGAGCCTGGGCTCAACCGTTTGCTTTAAAACTCTCCGGAAGCCTGGGCGACCGGGAACCAATGGTTGATTTTTCAAACCAGATATTGGCGCTTATAAAACATCAACCACCGGAGGCCTATTTTTGCTTATCAGAATTTAGTGAACACGAAGCTCAAGGATCGTGTTTGGTGGAAGGACCTGGGTCCGCATCACTTTTTTCCGGCGGAATATGGTAATCGACCCTGGGCCGCCATCACTCATACGTAGTTAGAGCTCATAACCCATATACCCCGTATCACGCCACGGCCTCCTTTAAACGACGATGATGCGCCCCAAGCTCTGCCGACCGTGCAAAACTAAAAATGCATGTATGAGATCCTAACACCACCGTGCACGCATTTTAACAATTCTGACCGGTTTTCTTGATTAGAACTAGGAAGGCCTCGTTTTCACAAACATTCTTTGCTTGCTTGCTTGCTTGTTGTTCTTTGAAAATGGTTTTATACCAAAACCATTTGCTTGCTTGCTTAAAAATGGTTTAATTATTCAAACCATTTACTTACTGTCATTGAAGATGGTTTACAATTTAGAAACCATTTACTTACTTTTCAAAAAATGGTTTAACTTCAAAACCATGAGTCACCAAAGGCAAAACAATATAATAATAATACACTAGTATTTGGAAATGAGTTTAGAACACTTTACCTCTTTTGTTTAAGTTAAACTTGAGCACGCCTACAACTTTCCGCTTTGCTTTTAGCCACACTCGATGTATTAGGGACTGGCCACCACGTCAAAGACAAATCAAGCAATTTGTACACTTGGTGTTACAATTAAAATTTTCTTAAAATATATCCCAAATGCCATTCATGTGCATAAGGACTTGATTCTAGACTGTGCGACTTCAGTAGTCTAAAAACACCAAATGATTTCTCAAATTATGTCCAATCGTTTCTGAATAAAATCCTAAATTTTAACTAAAATCGTCCAAAAACAATTCCGAAATTCACTGACCGGGTCCGAAATAGTCCCAAAATTTCCTAAAATTTCCTAAAATTCCTAAACTCGCCTAAAAATTTTGGGACTCGAATTTATGGTCTCTAAGAATATTCCAAGCCATTATATAGCCTTTAGGGCTCGAAATAATACAAGTGAGGGCATCTCCCACTTCAAGCTTCAATAAAAGCCAAGATTGGTGTCCACGCGTAGCCTCGTCACAGAGTAACTTAAACTTTGGTCCGAAAAATTCGACCACTAATGACGAGATCCGGTAAAACTAAAAATTCGTAGTTTTCGTGATATTTCACCGACCCCTACTAAATCCCGTTGCTTTTGGTACTCACGCGTAGCTCCCTGTCAGAGCACTTTCCCGTGTTTATCCCGACGAACTGACGGTCGATTTTTGTAACCGAGAAATAAACTAAGAGAAGAAAAATTTTAAAAAATCTCCTCACAGACCGACGCCTTCTCGCTTGATTTCCATTTCCTTTCTTTTGTTTTGGCCTTTTTTTTTTTTTTTATTCTTTATGGGACCTACATGTCCTTTCTTCTTTCTCTGTCTACCAGCCCCGAAACAAATTATTTCATTCCTAAGCCAATTTATTTATCCTAATTGAATATTCTTTATATAATTTGCAATTTTTCGAGATTTTTCTAAAAATCCTTTACTGTGCTCACTTAAACCCATCGCCTGTAAATTGGTGAAAAATATTCGACTGGTCTCTAATTAAACGAACTTTCTAGGTCACTAGATTTCACATCTAACTTAACGGCGCAGTCCGTTTCAGTTATCCTAAGATCTAGAGAATCCCTGCACTTCGAAAAATTCGGCACCCATTATTATTAACTTACTATTTAAACTTCCAATAATTATACTTTCACCCCTCAACTTTCCTTAATTGCAAATCCAACTTTTGGAAATTCCTTACCATGGCCCATCTCTAACTTAATTATGCCTTACATATCCTTTTGGATAAATGACAATTGTACCCCTTGTTTTAAGTACCAAATCTCTGTTCCAAATTTATAATTTCCTAATTTCAATTCCAAAATACTACAATGTGACACTTGGTACTCTTATACACCCCTACAAGATTGTGTACTCCGCACACTCTCTCGGACTGGGTGTTACAAAATCCCCTCCCTCCTTAGGAACATTTCATTCCTCAAATGAATAAACTAAACTCCAAAAGAAAGGAAACTTAAAATACCTCTATATGGAAAATAAGCGAGGCACTGGCGGCATCCGAGCCTCCCCCCAAGTAGCTTCTCCCTCCATGATTCTTCCAGCATTTAACTAATTAATCTACTTTGCTTCAACACCTGTTCCTTGCGACATAATCGCATTGCATCTCCTCATAAGTCAAATTTTCCTTTTAACTCGACCGGGTTGTTTCAATACATGTGAAGGATCCGATATATTTCCTTAACATCGACATAATGTATCATGTATCTTTGATAACTCAACTCTAACTTATAAGCACGTCCCGCTTTGCTCACAATTTCATAAGGTCCAATATACCTCTAACTAAGCTTGCCTCGTTTCCTAAATCTCAACACACCTTTCCAAGGTGAAATCTTTAAAAAGACTTGGTCACCTATCTCAAACTCGGCAGTTCACGACTTTGTCCCATAACTTTCTCGTTTATCTCTTGCTATCTTCAAGTTATCACGAACAACTTTCACTTTCTCCGAAGTATCCACTTAGTTCAGACCTATTAGTCTTCTTTCACCAACTTCATCCAAGCACACTAGAGTCCTACATTTCCTGCCATACAACGCCTTAATTGGAGCCATATCTATACCGGCTCGAGAAGCATTACAAGGTAAGCAACCCATTAGTGCTAAGTGGTATCCCAATCCCTTTGAATTCCATCACACAAGCTCTCAAAGATATCCTCTAACATCTGAATAGTCATCTCGACCACCATCCGTCTTCAAGATGAAATGCCGTATTAAATGAAGGCGAGTACTCTAAAGTCGCTTTGCAACCAGGGCCAAAACCCCGGATGTGAACCCGGGGTCTCGGATTCAAACTATCAAACTGGAACCCCATGAAGTCTCACCATCTCATCCACATAACTCGCAACTTTTCCAGAGAATCAAACATTAATCGGGCAGAAATGAAAGGTATCAATCGATCAACTATCACCCATATCGCATCACGTCGCTTCCGAGTCCGTAAGACCACAAAATCCATAAGTGATCTTCCCATTTCCACACCGTGAATAGGGAGTAATCGTATCTTCCCTAATGGGCCTCGATACCGGGCTTCTTCACCCGTTGACAGTTAGACATCCGGAGACGAAACTGTAATCTCTTTCTTCATCCCATTCCACCAGCAATGTTCTTCAAAGTCCCAGACATCTTGGTACTCACCTGACGATAAAGATACGCAGATGAATGTGCTTCTTCCATAATGTCTCTTCGCCGCCTACTGCACGCATTCCGTCCCACTATCATGCCATCATCTCTAATTTGAAACTCGCTTTCCTTTTTCTATCTCTTCCTTAAGTTTAATCATCCGTGATCCCGCGATTGCCCCGCTAGAATCCGATCCACTAAGAGAGGTCTAACATGAAATGCGCTAACAAGACTCCTTAATTCAGCCCAATATCACCCCTAAAGCTCTAGATCCACCAACAAGCAAAGATAACCCGGATCTCATAAGACAAAGAACTCTCTCGGGTCGCCTACCAAGGCATCCTGCTACGACATTGGGCCTTTTCCCGACGGCACTCACAGTACGCCGTAGCCCCAATCAACCCGCCATCTTCTTTGCCTCAGGTTTGACTCTTCTGGTGAAAAAATATATTGAAGACTCTTATGGATCTCAGAAGATCCCTCGCAAGGAACACCATATAAGTAATGTCTCCATATCTTCAAAGCAAACACGACTGCTACAAGCTCTAAGTCGTGTGTAGGGTAATTCTCCTCATGCTTCTTCAACTGTCTAGAGGCATATGCAATCACCCTATCATTCTGCATCAAAACACAACCAAGGCCTTGCTGGGAAGCATCATTGTAAACCACAAACCCATCTCTCCCATTGGGCAAAGCTAGAACTGGAGCTGAAGTCAATCTACCCTTCAACTCCTCGAAACCCTCACGCGTGCATCCACCCAATCATACTTACATCTTTCCTAGTCACCAGTCGCTGGGGCCGCATTCGAGAACCTCAACAAACTTCCTGTAATATCCCGCTAAAACCAAGGAAGCTTCTAACCTCCATACATTCTTGGCGGTTTCCAATTTACTACGCCTTCTATTTTATGGGGAGGGGATCCACATCACCCTCACCGAGATCACATGACCTAGGAATGCCACCCCCGGGCTGGCTTCTTCAAAACTCGACACTCTGCTCAACTTGGCAGCAACCGTCTCCCTTAGGGTCCTGCAGAACAAAATCGTGTCGAATGTTCCTCTGAACTACTTGAATACACAAGGATATCATCGAGCAAACTTATGACGAACCCAACCAAATACGGTTGGAATACTCGGGTTCATCAAACTACGAACGCTCGGGTCAGGCATTAGGTTAAACCAAATGGCATCACTAAAAACTCATAACAATGCCCGTGAGTATGTTCCTGACGTCGCCTCGGGTACATCACTCTCCGTATTCTAACCGGATGACACCCCTGACCAAGTCTATTCATGGAGTATACTGAGACCCTGGAGTTGATCAAATAACTCATCGATTCTAGGGAGTGGATACTGATTGCGGATGGTAACTTTGTTCAATTGTCTGTAATCTATACACAACCGCAAACTCCCATATTTCTTTTTCACGAAGAGAACTGGAGCTCCCCATGGGGATATGCTCGGTCTAATAAATCCCTTTACTCAATATTCTTCTTAATCGAGCCTTAAGCTCCTTTAACTCTGCAGGAGCCATCCTATAAGGAGGAATGGAAATGGGCTCAGTCCCTGGAATCAAATCAATGGTGAACTCCACCTATCTTTCTGGAGGTAAACCTGCAATATCATCCGAGAACACATCTGGGAACTCTCTAACAACTGGAATCTCATCCAATATAGTCCCCTCCTTCCCTGTCTCCACCACATAAGCTAGATAACCCTGACATCCTTTACGTAGCATTTTCTGTGCTGTCATGGCGGAGATCATACAAGAAGATAACTCTCTACGTAATCCTCCGAACTTTAATTTCCAATCCCGGCCTCGTTCCAGCTTTACTTCCTTTATAACAATCTAACGTGGCTCTATGGCGACAACCAATCCATACCGAGAACCACATCAAGTCCCTCATATCTAAAGCTACAAGATCCGCTGGGAACTCTTGTTCCTCAATCGTGAACCTACTATCTCCGACTACCTCGTCTCAGAATAACGGATCTCCAAATGAAGGAAACCCTCATACTAATCTCTAAATCTGGGTCTCTATCCGGGCATTCAAGAAAGGCCTCGATGCAAATGAATGCGTGAGCTCCCCGGGTTTACTAAGGTATATGCATCATGCTCAAGGATAGAAATAATACCAAAGGGACTACATCCGGAGCTGCATCCGCATCTCGCCGAGCCCCAAAGATATACGGCCTCGGGTGCGAGGCCCCCGCCTCAGATCCCCGCACCGCTCTACCTCTACCACGGCTACCGCTCGCTACCGCGGCCGGGCCCCTCCGTTGGGAAACCTCTCCCCGACAACCTCTGTGCGCTCATCTCTGGTACTGGAGTAGCTAGACTGGCTACTGATGTCTCCGCACCAATCAGCTGAGGACACTCTGTCAAATGGTTTTCCGGCGATGGCTCACAGTGGAAACACCCCGAACTGAATCTCCTGCACTCCCCATGGTGTCGCTTCTGGCACATATATGACATACAGGAGGAATACTCTGGGTGCCACTGCTAGCAACCGGGGCCTCACTGATCCCTGACTAGAGATAGCTCCTCTGACTGCACCCCTCCCGGCCTCCGTGAATCCTCTCGGGCCCCTTTGTTCTCTTTATGCTATACTGGTCCTCGAAGCTATTGACGTGCCTCGGTGCACTCCTCTTACTTTACTTTCCTCGCCTACTCGACACATAGGCCGTGGTACTTTGCTCAACTCTCAGCGGCCCCACTAAGTCCCCAAATCTATTCTGAGGAACCACTAATAAATGCACTCTGATCCTGTGCTGTAGTCCTAATAAAAACCTTTTGCACTTCAGGACTTCATCCGCTTGAATATAGGGAACCAATCTAACTAATTTCGAGAACTTCTTCTCATATTCTGACATTGACATGCTCTTTTGTTCTAATTTGAAGAACTCCTCAATTTTTGAATCCCAGACTCCTCGAGGAAAGAATCGTCGCTGAATTCCTGCTAAAATTGGTCCCATGATATGCCATCGATGCCTCCTCTCTACAAAGATCCCACTAATCTCAAATTGGTCTTCCACGTAAAACTCGGAAAACAAGACTCTTTACTCATTCGTGCAGCCCATAACTCCGTAAACCTTATTTACCTCGCTTAGCCATAACCAAAGCATTTCGATCACCACTACTGGCCATATGGCTCGACGCCAAATTTTCAGACTTCTCTATCAACCTTCCGTGCTTCGCGATCACCGATAGGTCGCTATGACTACTATCCTGTGCAATCTGCATACTATTCTAGCCAGAATAATCCTGGCACTTGAGCCCTCCGTAATCGTATGGTCCACCGACCGGAGGTCGATTCATGAGGCTGAGTGGAACCAACTACGTGCTCATCCTCACAGTAATCGTAAAGACGCCGGAAACCTCCGAATAACTCTCCTAGGACGACCTCACCCCATGTCCCCACCTCACATAGTGTCAGAATTCCAAAAAATATCAACTATTTAATACTTTGAATCACTTTCGATATGTAATGCATTTTTAAGCTCTGAACATGCATGGTTGCTAATACTTATGCTCCGATACCACCAAGGTGCATCATCTCCTCATGTCCCAGGTCGCTGCATACAACCCGCTCCTCGATAATACCTTGACACCCCCACCCTTCCAAAGGAGTGACACAGCCACCAATTTCACGAACCCACCTGCTACCTCTAACGAACAGAAACTCCCGCGGAAGCGGCCGCATTGCTCGCTAAAACCCTCCTATAAAAATTTTTCTTTCTAAACTTATGATTTTATAAAAATTTCGCAAAGATAACAAATGACATGTGATACTGTCCCAAATCTCGTATACATCCAATTTACACTATATCCAAATACACAGAAACTAAAGATGATCTGCACACTCTCACAAACTTCACTTCTACATGATATCCACGAGGCAAAACTAGTAGTGCTATCTCGTGTCATTATCTAATGCTGTTGATCCATGAGAAATGTCGAGAATCCTAACTGGCCTCCAAATAGCCCTGAGGTTCAGACTGAAAATAGTTTTTAAAATACAAAACAATGAGAGCCAACTATACCCATGGAGTATTTATAAAATGTTTTGTTTTCTTTCCAAAGACCCAAATCCATGAAACTTTTTATAAGATATTTTCCAAGCCTGTCTGCTTTACTTGAAGTTTCTAAAACTTATTCGCTTGTTTTCTGGGTGCTTCGGCGCGATTCTGGATTATTGCCTTAAAAGCTTATAAAACTTAATATTTGTCATTACTATTTGTTTTCCTTAAGTTTGATAAACTTTTCAATCTCTCTATTTGTTTGTTTATCCCATTGCTTTAAATATAAAACTTATAAACTTTAAATGAAAATTCTTCACTTCCTTGTTTATTATTTTTATTCCAATGAAAAGTTTCCTACAAAACTTTTCTACAAACTTTCATTTGAAGTTTCAACTTTTTCTATAAATCAGAACTCCAACAATCAAGTATTCTTCTTGAAAATAAACATGAGTCTAACAACTGGTTAGTTAAAACTCCAACTTCCAATAATGGAAATCCAATAATGATTTTCAAAACTGAGATATGTTTATAAAACATCATCCAACTGAGGTCATTTTTGGTTGACTTATTCAGCCAATATTACTTTGTGGTTCGGCTACTACAAAGTCTGTAAGATTCTCGGTCCATCGTCTTTTCCAATATATGGACTGATCCAGGTCTCATCATATGAACAGAGTTCATAATCTCCAGAGTATCCCAGATGCCAACAATGGTCTTTAACATGATAAGAACTATTTCATCATCAGCAAATTAAAACAACGGAGTGAGATCCATCACTCCATCACGTTTAATATTCCAATCGTTTCGACGAATCCATGGTTCTGTTTTTCAACATTTTGTTTATTATCGGTTTGATGAGCGAAAAATGAACATAATTTTTAAAACTATCTGGTTTCGAGCCATTAATGTCAACGATCAAAACCATTATCTATTTGTTTCGTCGGTACGATATTTATGACTAACGATTTGATTACGTTTTTCAAAATTTATTAATTCTAACGCTAAAGATTGAATGAAAATAGTTTATAATAATAATAATACTTATCAAGATTTAAAACCACTTGTAACACCCCATCCTTGTCATTAACTAGCTACTGTACCTCACAACTTCCATTGTTTAATCTTTCACATCCATTATTAGATCAACTCAAAGATAACCATATTTAATCTCATGACACTTCACATCAAAATCTCTTCATATGTGGTCCACCATTCACATGTATAATGACTATTCATTGAAGATCTCTCTGATATATCCAACAACTTAAATGATTTAAACTATAACTGAGATCCGCTTCATCAACTCAATTATCCAACTGTTCAAAATACCTCAATTCAGTCTTGACTCATCCTAAAATGAGTTCGTGTACTTTTATCTGAAAATTTAAACTACCCAATTGGATCATTTAGATACTTCAAGAATGACTCCTGTCGCATATTATATAGCCTAATACCTAAATATGTTAAAGGAGCACTTCCCCACCTCCAAGTCGACAAAGCCGCAGATTTTGCAATCACGGATTCTCGCGCGTGAGAGTGATCCAAACTGTCCAAAATTCTATCTATCAGAAGATTTGCAGATCCGGCAAAAATCACGTCCAGGTTTCGACATTGACCCAATTTTCTGCGAATCCCGTATTTTTGGCATCATTTAGTTTCGTCACGAGAGTATTTTTCCAAGGTTGATCCATTTAAAATCCCACTTTAACATTATCCGCAGCCTCTTTTTGTAACTCCAGAATAAACGTATGAGAATGCAGCACCAAAAAATTCCCTCTGGTCGTGACCGACGCCTTCTGCCGTTTGATTTCCATTTCCTTTCTTTTTGTTTTTGTCTTTTTTTTTTTTTTTTTTTTTTTTTTTTATTCTTTTATGGGACCCACATGTCCCTTTTTCTTTCTCTTCTCTGTCCGTTTCAGCCCCGAAACAAATTATTTTGTCCCGGTTTCAATTTTATTTATCCTAATCAATATTCTTATATACTTGCAATTTTTCGAGATTTCTAAAATCCCTTGCCATGCTTCACTCTAAACCCATCGCCTTAAATTCGTGAAAATATTCCGACCGTCCCGGAATTAAACGAAACTTTCTAGGTCACTAGGATTTCGCGAGACTAACTTAACGCGCAGTCCGCTTCGTTATCCGAGATCTAGAGAATTTATGACTTCCTCGAAAAATTCCTACAATTCATTATTATTAATTTACTATTTAATCCATTAATTATACTTTCACCTCACTCTTCCTTAATTGCAAACTAACTAAATTCCTACTAGCGCCATCTCTAACTTAATTATGCCTTACATATCCTTTCGATAAATGACAATTGTACTTTATTTTTAAGTACCAAATTCGGTTCCAAAATTTATAATTTTTAATTTCATCTCCAAAATACTACAACGACACTTCTGGGAGATTTTATACACTTACAAGATCATGTAATCGTACACTCTGGATTCCGGGTGTTACATCGCAAATTGCAAATTTTACGTGCTAACTAGATTTCGCGAGACGATTCCAAATCTGCAATCCGCTTCGCCATCTCGAGATCTAGTGGAATTAATTATGGATTTTAACCGTAATTATAATTTTGTAATCAAATTACGATTTTGCCCTTATTCCGTAATTTGGAATTTCTCGGTCTTACAATTATTATCATGTAAAACCTAATAAATTAATGTAAAATATTGAATGAGGAATGTTAAAATTAATTTAATTAATTTGAAACTCACGAGCCCATTAAGGGTCCAATAATAAAATGGTTATGTGATGCCTGAATGGATAAACATGACCGATTTTATTTGGATTATATCTAAATATAATTTCAATTTTTTAATGAGGTTTTATGACCTAACGTCGATAACACTTTTAATATTAAAGATAAATTTGAAATTAAATTAATGGTTATTACATTTAATTCTAGTAACATTAATAATCATTTCTACGAGACTCTGTTAGTGTTATTGAAAGTCTAAAGTTTATTGAAACAAAGTTTTGATTGATGCATGTCTGTGGTATTTGATAAATTTTCGATCAATTTTCCATGGATAGTGACTTGTCGGGTACATGTCTAGGAAAGTCCTCATATATGGGCGATAAGAGCCTTAAGGTAAAGAGTTTTTCGAGGATCTGCAGACCCTAATGACTTACCTAGGACTTTCCTTGTATTAACATAGAAACTCACTACTGTCATGGGTTACTATTTGAGTTTCCTGAGCCGACTCGTGGGACACTTTCGTATCATGTCTAAAAAAATATTAGTTTGTTATAAATATCTTGGCTCAACGTAAGTATTTATAATGGAAACTAGAATATTGCTGCAATATATAAAACTCTACTTATTGGTATATTTTGATTGCGTATTTTTTTTTTTTTTTTTAAATTCTTAAAATGACATCCCTTTTAATCCTCTAGTTATAATTTTTTAAGTAAAAACTATTGAATGGAAGTAGTTACGACTATGGAAAAACCGATCTTACATTGTCCTTGCTTTTTTAGAGAATCGAATTTATTACAATTTAACACTTTAAATATACCCTAGTCGTTTTCAAAGATGTTTAGGGTATTTTGTAGGTATAATTTGAATTTTTCGTGAAATTAAATACAAAATGAAACTGGAAACCCTAAATAAGTAAGGGTAAATTTGTAATTTGTCAAACGTGGACAATAAAAAGTCATAAGATAAAAGATGTGAGGCTATTATAGAAATAACATAACTTGTGGAGCAAATAGAAAAGAGTTGAAGGACCAAAGTGTAATGAAACGAAACTTAAGTCAAAAGAATGCATTTTTGTACAACATGAAGCTTTAACTCAATGAGGATAAGACCAAATTGGCTTCTCATTTTGGGCATTTTGGAGGTTCATACGTGTGAAGGGAGTAAAGTTAAGAAGAGAAGTTAAGAAGAGGAAGCCAAGAAAGGTTTGGATACTAGTTTGGATTTGCTATGGTTTTGTTTGAATTTGCTTTGGGTTTTGTATGGATTTTAGTTTGTTCCATTTCTAGGGTTTAGTTAGGAATCTATCCTAACCCTAGATTACTTGAAAGTTGGGTTGGTAATAATTCTAGTTTCCATAAGATGAGTAAGGCTTGTATGGATTCTCGTTTATGGTATATGGATATATGAAGTTGGACCTAATCTTTACAAGTATTTGAATTAGGATTTGGAAAAGCCCACTAATCTCTATGTTTGGTTTTGCTGCTAGAATATGTAAGACCCGAGAAATTTCAATTTCGAATAAGGGCAAAATCGTAATTTTATCAAAATATAATTACGCTTAAAAGTCCGTAATTAATTCCTAGATCTCAGATGACAAAACGGATTGCACCGCTGAATCGCCTCGCGAAATCTAGTTAGCACGCAAATTTCGCACGCCGGTGACACCGAGTCGGGCATCAGTTTCTTTTCTGAGGCATCGCTGCTTCGTGCCGTGAAATCGATTTTCGATGCACGTAAAGGCACATATAGCATGTGTACTCATGTACTAAGTAAGTGGTATGGAGTAGAGAAATTACGGAAAATGGATGGCCGAGGTAGTGCCGAATGTCAAAACTGGTAAAAGAAGAAAATTAATCAATTAAATGAGATTAAGTGAACTAGAAGACAAAAAGGCTACAGTGGCCTTCTTCTTCAAATTGAAAGCAAGAGAAAAACGTGATTTGGAAGGCAGGGAGGTCCAGTAGCAGCCGAATTCATTTTTTAGAGAGAGAAGCTTAAGCTTCTCTCTAGATTTGCCAGAGATCCAACCGTCATGTTTTTTGCAAGAGGAGAACGTTTCTACGCTACAGCTACGCGTGACCCCGGTTTATGGTAGTTTTTGATAACTCCAAGAGGTAGGATTTTCCTACTAAGGCTTTTGTATTCCCATTTTTAAGGGTTTTTCATGTTTCGTTAGTTTGAGGCCATGAGGGGCCGTTTTTGATCGGGTCCTAAACATGGGATGCACTGTGGGAATTTATTTGGGATTTTCTGTGGCCGTGACCGCTTCCATGGATGTTAGGGGCCGTTTGGTTGTGATGGGTGTTAATTTGTGCATTAAATGCTTGCTTGATATGCTTTAATGAATGGTCAGATTTACGTTCACTAAGTGAACCTGTTTTGTGATTTTCCTGAATAGTAAACGAGGGTTTCACTATTCTCAGATAGTGTTCTAAAATATATATTTTTATGAAAGACGTGCTGGCCGAGTGATTTAAATTAAATTACTCGTGGTATGATCATTAGCCTACGAGCTAATTTTTGATATGTGATTTAAAGTTTATGTAAATATATTCATGTATATATATTTGCATGTGATTTAGACTGAATTGGAACTGGCATACATGCATTCCATATGCACTGGAACATCCTAGGAATATAGGAATGAGTGCATGAGATGAGTCTAGAGAAATAAGGTTCGGAGGGTAGTCTAAAATGTAAATTATCGGAGGGTAGTCCAAATTAAATAATATATCAACCGTCGGAGCGGCCCAGTTGATATTTATTCATCGGAGGGTAGTCCACAAATTAAAGAATATATCAACCGCTTCGAGCTACCGCTTGATATTTATTCATCGGAGGGTAGTCCATTAAACACCACGATATATCAATCAGCTTCTGAGCGCTCCAATTGATAGCACCAACGGAGGGCTGCCCACTAATAAATTAATAATTCTCATACGAGGCTTAGCTTATGTGAGAGAGTCGGTGAGGGCTCCTGATCCGAGCTGGTCACGTAGACATTCAAGCAGGATCATGCATTTGCTTGAATGTTTGTTTAAATTGGAACATTGCACTACACTTAGGTGGTGAGAGTAGCCCACTCTAGTGGCGATTCTCCTATCGAGCTTTAGCTCACTCCTGCTGCGGGACTTTCTTTTCATGTGCACAGGAGCGTGCGAGAGAAGACTCATCCTAGAGACCATGGATTAGAAGAAAAGCTTCTGATTGTGGCTTATTTGGGACGATATCTACATGTATTAGAATTTTCCCCTAATTTTAATATATGTTGTATAAGAGTAAAACATTTGAACTCTTGTAACTATTGGGTATATAGTTGACTCATGGTTAGTATGTATTATGAGGATCATTGTGGGCCTAAATGGCCAGATTACTCATGCGGATTTGATCTCTGGATATATTGAATATAAATTGACCGCTTGGGACAGTTTCATGCAGTATATTTTAATCGGGTAGAGCCCCCGCATACAAAGGAGACTCTGCCCGATTTTCTAAAGTGGCGTCTGGTAATCCGACCTCCACTTGTATTCCGCAGGTTGACGGGTAGTCAAATCTGACCCCCGGATTGGGGTGTCAGCTGGTATCACATTTGGGAGTTGTTTGGTGATGCTTCTGGAGTATTTAAGTTTTTGGTTAGATTTTTGGAAAAATGGACCAAAAGAGAAAAATCTAGGCAATGTCGAGGGTCTTACGCCGCGGCATAGGGACCCCTCGCCGCAGCGAAGGTCCCCACCACGACGTGGTTGAGAAGAGGATTTTTCCATCCTCGTGCTCACAGATAGCAGTAGAGCTTACGCATAGCCGGTACGCCTGCATAGGCCATCGCTCACAAAGATGGAAAATTCGCCGTGGTTTTTTGGCTTTGTTTTTTGTTATTCCGTTGCTCCAAAGACTCGTCTATTGGACTAATGAGGACCCTATAAGTGTATGAAAGGATCCATACATGTTTGTAAGGTCAAGGAAACAGAGAAATTAGACCGTACCTCGCAGCCGATGTTGGCAAACGTAATACCTCTATGATAAGATAGTAGGTTCCTGAGCACATATTATTATAGGACTGCGTAAGACTAGATATTGAATGACATGACACTTTTGTTATGGGCAGCACGCCTCCGATCAAGGCTTTGGTACTCTTGCTAGTGCTACGATCACTTCCGTTACGTGCTGCATGTTCCCATTAGTGCTTCGGCACTCCCCGCTAGTGCACCGCACTGCTACATGGGCGCATGTCTCCCGATCGCGTTTCCAAGACTCGTGATGGAAGGGGAGATCACCCGTAACGTGCGATACATGCAGTACTTCATTTCCTCCGATCGCCCTTCGACACTCCTACTTTGTGTTACGACACCTAGTATCATATCGTACATTCGAAATACTTATTATGTTGTGTCCTACTCATTTCTTATTATTGGTCTAGGTAGTCAAACAATTATATGATAAGAGTCTTAATAATGAATAAGAGTAAAGTAAAGCATATCGTTATGCTTTGAATGTTCTTACGTACCTCCGTACTAATATAAGTCCGTAGTAGTGCCGGGTACTCCTATATAGATATATATATATATATATATATATATATATATATATAGTGTGTATATATATATATATATATATATATAGATAAGTTCCAGATATATAGATATATCTATATATATATATATAGATATCTATATATATAGATATGTATATCTATATAGATATATTATCTATATACATCTATATATATATATATATAGATTTATATATCTATAAATCTATATAGATATATAGATATCTATATATAAAAATATATATATATATATATATATATATATATATAGTTATCTATATATATAAATATGTATATATCTATATATAGATATCTATATATATATCTATATATATATATAGATATATAAAATCTATATATCTATATATCTATATATATATATAGATATATAAAATTTATATATCTATATATATATATAGATGTATATAGATGTGGTATATATATCTATATATATATATCTATCTATAGATATATATATATATAGATATGTATATATATATAGATATTCATATATATAAATATGTATATAATCTATATATAGATATCTATATATATATATATATATATATATATATATATATATATATATATATATATATATATATATACATATCTATATATATAGATGTATATACACATCTATATATATAGATATCTATAGATATATATATATATATATATATATATATCTATATAGATATCTATATATATAGATGTGTATATACATCTATATATAGATATCTATATATATATATCAATATAGATATCTATATAGGTATATATAGATATGTATATATTCATATAGATATATCTATATATATAGATGTGTATATACACATCTATATATATAGATATCTATATATATATATATATATATATATATATATATATATATATATATATATATATATATATATATATATATATATATATATATATATATATATATATATATATATATATATATATATCTATAGATATCTATCTATATCTATATATAGATATACATATCTATATAGAGTATTCATATATATAGATGTATATAGATATATCTATATAGATATATATACATATCTATATATATAGATATCTATCTATAGATATATAGATATATATAGATATATAGAGAGTATATATATATATATATATATAGATATCTATCTATAGATATATAGATATATATATATATATATATATAGATATCTATAAATAGATATAGATATATATATATAGATATATAATCTATATATAGATACTCAAGTATATATATATATAAATATAGTATAAATCTATATATAAATATCTATATAGATATATCTATATACATCTATATATAAATATCTATATATATAAATTCATATATATAGATGTATATAGATATAGATATATATATATATATATATATATATATATATATATATATATATATATATATATATATATAGTTATCTATTGTGACGTTTCAAAAATTCGGGGTCCGTTGATTACCCACAACTCCGCTGGAATATGGAGGTCGTTACCCGACCAAGACTTATAAAATTCCAGAGTCTCCTTTGTACTGGGAGCTCTAACCCAAATAGTACTGCGATATACCTGTCCGAAATAAATTCAATATATGCAATATATATCCACACGCTACTGGGCCCCATAAACAAAGACTATAAATCAATTATCATAACTATTCTTCAATTATCTCCCAATAATTCAATAGTTGATAACACTTTTCGCTTGTAAGACCCGAGAAATTCCAATTTATGGAAAAGGCAAAATCGCACTTAATTACAAAATTGTAATTACGATTAAAAATCCATAACCACCCTTCTAGACCTCAGATGACGAACGGATTGCACCGCTGGGAATCGTCTCACGAAATCTAGTTAGTACGTGAAATCCTCGTAATTTTCCGAGACGGATTCGGCACGCTTTTTCGAGGCATCGCGTTTCGGGTGCCGTAAATCGGTTTTCGACGCGACGAAGCCATGATATAACACGTGACTCCGCCGCACTATAAGTGGTAAGGAGAGAAATGGTGAAAATGGACGGCCGAGATAGTGCCGAAAATCAAATCTGAGAAAAAGGGACATGAAGGTCATTTTTGGAATGTTGCTTGACTAGAAGCATACCAAGAATACTTTCATCTCCCACATTTGGCCAAGACTAAAACGTGAGGAACAAAAAACGGCTCCAGTAGCCAAATTCCCAGAGAGCCTTTGTAGAGAGAGAGGCTTTCTCTAGCACGATCGGACTGTCGGGTCGGCCGGGACAAAAAGGGGAACGTTTCTACGCTGAGCAGCTACGCGTGACCCCGGATTTGAGAGTTTTGACAACCCAAGAGGATTTTCCTACTTGCGTTTTATTCCCCATTTTTAAGGGTTTTTCGATGTTTCGTGGGGTTTGAGGCCGTGAGGGGTCGCTTTGATCGTCCCAAAACTTGGGACCGAAGTTGTTAGAATTTTTTGGGATTTTTTTGAGGCCGTGGACTGGCCCGTAAATCTGGACTGCTTGGGGCCTTTAATTTTGGAAATTTGGCATTTAAATCATGTGCTTGATGTGAATAAATGTCGGAATGGCTGTTGATCGTCCTGAAAACAATGGACCGAATTGTTTGGAATTTTGTGATTTTTCACCTCCGTGATCAGCCCGCAGAGTCGGGTGCCGTTTGTGTGAGATTTGGTATTAAAATGCTTGCTTGGTATAAGCCAGCCGGAATGGCCGTGATTACGGGTTCACTAAGTGAACCGCTGATCAGGGATTTTCGGGAATAGTAACCGAGGGTTTCACTATTCCTAAACCGTGTTCTAAAATGTATTTTTGTGAAAAGATAGCGCTGGTCGAGTAATTTAAAATTAAATTGCTCTTGTTCGATCATTAGCCCAAGTGAGCTAATAATTTTGATGGGATGAGTGTTCTGTATAATTTGCATAACATGATTGTGTGGATTTTAATTATGCGAGTATATTCATGTTGTATATTTGCATGTGATTAGATCGATTGAACCGGCATACATGCATTCCATATGCACTGATCACCTTGTGATTATAGAGTGGAGCGCATGAGGTAAGTCTAGAGGACAATGGGTTCGAGGGTAGTTTAAAATATAATTTATTCGGGAGGGTAGTCCAACTAAATAATATATCAACCGCCGGAGCGGCCCAGCTTGATATTTGGTTCATCGGAGGGTAGTCCACAAATTAAATAATATATCAACCGGCCGGAGCGCCCGGGCCATTTATTCATCGGTGTGTCCACAAACAATTTATATATCAATCGTCGAGCTACCCAATTGATATATATACATCGGAGGGTTGTCCAATATTAAACTAATATTCCTTACACGAGGCTTAGCTTAGTGTGAGAGAGTCGGTGAGGACTCGGATCACTGAGTTGAACAAGTGTAGACATTCAAGTAGGATCATGCATTTGCTTGAATGTATGTTTAATTTGGAACATCAGACCATGACTGGTGTGTGAGAGGCTCATTTAGGCGATTCTCCTACCAGCTTTAGCCTACTCCCGCCGTGGATCCCCTTTTCTGCTGTGCATGTGGAGCGTGCGAGGAGAAGACTCATCCTAGAGACCATGGATTAGAAGAAAAGCCGGATTGTGGCTTTGGCTTGACGATATGTACATGTATTAGAATTTCTCTAATCTTAATATATGTATTGTTTAAGAGTAAAAATATTAACTCTTGAAACTACATATAGTTTGGATATATGTGTCGAAAGATTGTGGTTGATGGCCCAAGTGGTCAGATGATATATATATTGCATATATTGTTGATCGGGACAGGTTTATACAAAGTTTTGTATTCGTAGAGCCCCGTACAAAGGAGACTCGTCGATTTCTAAAGTGGCGTCGCAACCGACTTCCACTTGTATTCCGCGGTTGACGGGTAGTCAACGGACCCCGGGTTTTAAGCACAGCTGGCGCTAAACATATATTAAAATCACAATTCTAATACATGTTATGTCCAAAAACCATCGCCACAACCCTGCTTCTTCAAATGGATCGCCTTTCTCTCGAGCCCTCGTAATTCGAAATAAAGGGGATCCCACGACGGGGTGAGTTAAAGCCCAGTAGGAGGATCGCCCTAAGTGGGCTACTCACCACCTAAGTGCGCTGCAATGTCTAAAGTAAACACACACTCGCAAATATATGATCCTACTTGAATGTCTACATGATTACCCCATGTCACGAGTCCTCACCGACTCACCACACTCGCTCTGCCATGTATGAGGTAAATAATCATTTTCAAAACAAAACTTTTGTTCTTGAAAAATATACTACCGAAAATATTCGTAAAATATGGGACTACCCTCCGAGGTGAATTGGTTGGTGAGCTCCAAATGGGCCATGGTCCTCATCCGAAATGATCCGTCGCCCATCTCCCAACCCAATTCTCCTAATATCATCCCTGCGGAAATTCCTTTCAACTATATCCGTTTGCAAAATACCTTGTCATGTACTCACACCTAATTCTAGGTTACCCAGTGCATATGAAAATGTATTATGCCATTTTCAAAATCATTTACACAATATGTCAATATGCTTATTTTCAATCAACTACAATTACACACATGTAATTCAACACATCAATCATCACTCCAATTTAGCCTTAATTGAGCAATTCATAATTTATCCTTAATGGTTTATGCTCACAATTATATTCCATATAATTGAGCAAATCACAATTTTATTCTTAATATTCCTAAACACACAATTATATTCCCTATGTAATTGTGACCTCATGTTAATCCTCATTAAGCATTAACCTATTGATTTCTTACACCACACCAACTCAAGCCATTCATTTTACAAAGTTCATACCAAAACACATGGACGACATTTTTATCTAATTTATACCTAATTCGGATCGATTTAATAAACGAACCCAAGAAGGGTCGGCCCACGAAATCTACTTGTCCAATCTCGGTTTCACTTTTTGGAATCGAATTTCTTACCCATTTCCTTTCTTATAAACACCAAAATAGAAATTTAATGCATAAATTCCATACATCAGCCCATATCAGGCTTTCCGATCACACGACACCCAAAAATCTCAAAATTTAATAATTCGGGTCCCATGTTTTCGATCGATCCTACGGCCCATTCCCGGGCCTTTTTCCATACAAATACATGCATTTAAAGTAACATTTTAATACAAAATCTGGGGGATCACAAATAAATTTCACAAATTCTGCATCACGATGGTGGGAAAATCCCAAGAATTTCTAACACCCGTCTCATGTTCAGGACCGACCAAACACCCCCTCACGGCCTCAAAACCACCCAACATCGAAAAACCCTTAAAAAATGGGAATAAACGTGCAAGTAGGAGAAAACTTACCTCTTGAGTTGTCAAAAACTCGCAAACCCGTGGGGTCCACGCGCAGCCCGCTCCGCGTGTGAGAACGTTTCCTCTCGTCCGTCGAAATCCAATGGCCTGATCGCTAGATTTCTAGTAGAGAGAAGGAGGTCCTTCTCTCTAACTTCCTCCATTTTCGCTTTCTCAGATCGTAAAATCGGTTTATTTAAGACGAATACGATGTCTCGAAAACGTATTTAATTCGACCAAGCCAAAATTACTTTAAATTTTACGTGCTCACTAGATTTTATAGATTCCATTCCAACGGTATGATCCGCTTTTGGCCATCCGAGATCTAGAGAATAAATTACGGATTTTTAAATCGTAATTACAATTTTGTAATCAAATTACGTTTTTTTGCCCTTATTCCAGAAATTGGAATTTCTCGGGTCTTACATCTATATATATAAATATGCATATATCTATATATATAAATATCTATATATATAGATGTATATACATATCTATATATATAGATATCTATCTATATAGATGTATAAAGATATATCTATATATATATATATATATAGTTATCTATATATATAAATATGTATATATCTATATATATAAATCTATATATAGATATCTATATATAAATCTATATATATAGATGTAGCATTACTCCTCGCTCATTTCCCGAGAGGGGTGGTCTCACTCACAGTTATAGGGACATGTCCCTTGTCTTTCGCTTCGCAGTATTTAACTCAAAGACAAAGGGACTTATCAAATGTAAGACTTCACTGGAAGAACTCCAGCTTACTACACTCTAAATACTGGTAGTGAGTGCTCCCATTTCAATAAGTCCCTTTGGTCTTGGGTTCGAGCTCTCACGGAGGCGAAAGAAAAGGCAAAGGGACATGCCCCTATAGCCTGTGAGTGGGACCACCCCTCGTCGGAGTGGGCCAGGGGGTGGGGCCCTACAAAAAAAGGCGCCTTATATCACAGGTCCTCACCCCCTGGCCCACTCCGACGGAGGGTTGGTGTCCAATTCACAGGCTATCCCCCTAGCTCACAGGGTTTCTTCGACATTCCGTGAGCCTCGAACCCGGGGAATCATGAGCTTAGGTACTCCATTCGTGCAGTTCCCACTACCAACCTGGCCATTTCTTTTGTAAGGGGCTCCGCCGCCCACTCCGACGAGGGTGGTCCCACCCTGCCATCCCCCTAGCCCACAGGCTACCAGAAAGCCAACTGGGACCATGAGCGAGGTAGCCTACTGGAGGTGTCCCCACTCACCAACTCGGGCTAGTATCTCAAGTGGCAAATGGGAACTACTCCTCGAATGGGTACTCAAGCTCATGGTCCCGTGCTCGGAGCCCACGGAGGCGAAGAAACCCCGTGGACCTAGGATAGCCTGTAGTGGGACCACCCGCTTCTGAGTGCAGCCGTGTGGGTGGGCCCTTACATATATAGATATATCTATATAGATATTTATATATAGATTTATATATATTTATATATATAGATATAGATATATCTATATATAGATTTATATATCTATATATCCATATCTATTTATAGATATATAAATCTATATATATAGATATCTATATATATATATATATATATATATATATATATATATATATATATATATATATATATATATATATATATATATATATATATATATATATATATATCTATAGATAGATATTTGAGACGCCCCAAAACTCCGGGGGTCCGCTTGATCACCCAGCCAACTCCGGCTGAATACAAGTGGAGGCCCAAGTTACCCGACGCCACTTTAGTAGTGCACCTGCGTAGCCCCCGTACGGAGCTCTACCCAAATACAAAACCTGTATAAACCTGTCCCAATCAACAATATATGCAATATATATATCCCATATGGCCACTTGGACCCATCAACTGTACTCAACACAATATATCCAAACTATATCCAATAGTTTCAAGAGTTAATAAACTACTCTTATACAACACATATTAAAAATTTAACATTCTAATACATGTATACACCATAAACTAGATGTACCACAATCCCGCTTTTCTTCTAAGATAGCCTCCCCAAGGACGAACCGCCCCCCGCACGCCTCCCGTGACCAAAAGGGGATCCCCATCACGGTGAGCTAAAGCCCAAGAGGAGAATCGCCCCTAAGTGGGCTAGCTCACCACCTAAGTAAAGGCAATGTTCCAATTAAACATACATTCAAGCAAATGCATGATCCTACTTTAATGTCTACATGACTAACTCAGATCTCGCGAGTCCTCATCGACTCCTCTCACACTCGCCTAAGCCTCGTATGAGAATATCTGCTTTATTAGTGGGCAACCTTCCATGAATATATATCAATCTGGGCCAGCCCGACGACGATATATATTAATTGTTTGTGGATCATCATGAATAAGCATATCAACCGGCCGGCCCGATCATTGATATATTATTTGAATTAGTGACTAATTCTCCGATGAATATATATCAACCGCGCCCGACGGTTGATATATTCTTTAGTTTGGACTACTTCGATAATCTATGATTTTAGACTACCCTCCAAACCTTGTTTCCTCTAGACTTATACTACGACTAACTCCTATAGTCCTAGGGTGTCCTAGTACATATGGAATGCATGTATGTCGGGCCCAATACGCCTAAACCACATGCAAATATATAAACATGAATATATTTTACATAAAAAATTTGTAAACTCATACAACATATGAAATTTATCATTAAATGACCAAAATTTAGCTCACTGGCTGATTGAAACAAACACAAGCAATCTGGACTAATTATTTAACCAAACACATAATTTTACGAAATTATATTCTTAGAATACTATTCTCGAAGTCACCAGTAAAACCCCGCTACTATTCCCGAAAAATCACAAATCAACTGGGCTCACCTTGTGAACCCGTTAATCCACGGCTTCGCCCAATCCAAATCAATCCATGATTTTAAAGCAAATATTTGAATTAAAACACTAACAAATTTAAATTTTCCTCGCGTCACGACCAACATTTAAAATCCCAAATAATTTCTAAGACTGTCCCATGTTTCGGGATCGATCGACGGCCCTCATGGCCTCAAACCAACTAAACATGGAAAAACACTTAAAATGGGAATAAAACCCAAGTAGGGAGAAATCCTACTCGAGGAGTCGAAGGAACTCACCAAAACCGAGTCCACGCTGCAGCCGCATTCCGCATCACTTTCCTTCTCACCCTGATCCGCCTCGACGGTCGGATCGCCCGCATTTCAGAGAGAAGCCCTCTCTAAGAAAAAACTCAAACCCGTAACCGGCCAGCTACTTCCTCTGTCTGCTCACGCTTTTGGTTCCCATCTCAATATGTAGGAGATGGGCAATTTATTCAATCTTTGTCATTTAGTCACTTAAGTCTTTTAAAAAATGACATTTATGTCCCTCCTTTACTGTAATTGATATTCTGTGACTATCTCGGCCGCCCATTTTCTACTATTTCCTCTACTCATACCACTTATGGTACATGAGTACATGCTATTTGTGCCTTCACGCATCGGGTAATTGATTTACTTCGTGACCCGAAACGCTGATGCCTCGAAAAACGTCGACCCGACCGTCTTAAAATTACGAAATTTTACGTGCCGGGCCAGATTTCGCGAGATTCATTCCAACCCGCACGATCCGCTTCATCATCCGAGATCTAGAGAATAAATTACGGATTTTAACCGTAATTACAAGGTCAGAATCTCGAAAATTACGATTTTGCTCTTATTTCGTAAATTGAAATTTCTTGCCCCTACATTCTCCTCTCTAGCGAATTTCATTCAAAATTCGGAACGAGATCTTTATCTAACACATGCATATGCAACATGCACTCTACCACGCATGTAAACTAGTCATTTAAATCTTAAATGACTAAACCACGTACCTTCATCCCTAAACAAGAAGGATAGGTGGCCCGCATCGTGTCCTCGCGCTCCCACGTTGACTCCTCCACTGACGCGTCGCCATAGCACTCTCACTAGCCCCATGGTCTCAAGGTCAGCAAGACCCGATCACTGGGCCATCAACACGTACACCGGTCCTCTCAAGGTCCTAGATCCGTGTCAATCTCAATCTCGCCCCCCAATTCACCAGCATGAGCCGGATCCGAGTATCATTCCAGAGCATGGAGACGTGAAATACCTCATGGACACCTATCATGTTGGGCGGTAACGCTAACCGGTACGCAACTCGTGCCTACTTTCGAAAGATCTCAAAGGTCCTATAAATCTCAAGAATAGCTTCCTCACGCTTGTCGAACTTGACCACTCTCTTAGGAATCACCTTTGAAGGAAAACGGAGCACCAACCTCAACTCTAAGGGTCGACGCTGCATATCGCATAGCTCTTCTACCGGCCTGAGCCATGAGAAGACTCTCACAGATTGCTCACCTTTCCCTGAGAGGTGTCTTTAACTAATCCAGACCTGATGGAGCCCCTTCCTCCCCACCTCGGTCCATCCTCTAACGGTGACCTACATGGCCTCCACACAATGCCTCATATGGTGCCATTCGCATACTCCGCCGATAACTATCACAGTAGCTTAATTCCACTAAGGGTAATTAATCCTCTACCCTTATGATCCAGGACACATGTTCGCAACATGCCCTCTAACACCCGTATGTAATCCATACACACGTAATCCTACACAACCCTTGCTTGGTGTGTAACCGCTAACCTCTCCAAGGTTACAATCACTGACAATCCAATGGATCAATAACTCAATCCATGCCATGCATAATGTCCATTTATCGAGCCCTCGCAAATTTCAACAACATCCAATGAAATTTCCAAAGGGTATCCAACTCGAGTCACCACTCGACTCTCTATCACTCAACTTCTAAGTCTCAAGGCGATAACTCTCGTGTCCGTGTGTTTTCATCTTGGGCAACATAACCTTCCGGCTTACACTTCGAGCCTCTTACATTTCCTGATTCAACAATGAGTCTTCATTGGACGTAGTCCTAAAGACAACTCAACCCACACTCACCAAGAGTGGTGAATGACCGCACTGCGGCACCCATACCCGCCTCGATGCGATGTTACCGCGGCACACGGAACGCAAAGAATGTCATACCGTGGGATAACCAATCCCTTGCTCCACCATGAGCGTAATCCGAGAGACGCTCACCATAATCTCGACTCATCAAAGTTAACTCTCACCCTACATCCTAGGGAAGAACATCTATACTTCATTTGTCTAAAGGCCTTAACCTCTAAGCCCAAATCCAATATCGGCCTGCATGACAAACCCGGCTAAGGTATCAATTTCGATAAACAAGTTGGATCAATACCTCATCCATCAAGCCCGACATCAACAACCAATATGTCTACCACCTTAAGGTCCATCACGCTCACAAGCAGAATCCTAATCGCTCCCCGACTTTGACTCCACACTCCGGGCCTCTCTCGCCTATATGTGTTGTCGGAAGCAAGCCATAGCACCCCGAACCGAAACTAGTTCCTCTAACCCTTACTAGGTGTGGAGGAATGAATCAGATATCCCTATTCTACCGCTAACAAGGATCGGTTGTCCCAAAGTCTTGGGATCCCCGCCTCTCGCAATCCCGGCCACTCATGCTCAACCCGGCCCTACCTAAACTAATGTGAAATGTGGTCTTCCCGCCTCATCTCTCTAACTAGAGAAAGCCGATCTTCCTCTTGCTACCAACACTGCACTCCCGAGTGTTCCAAGTATCCTCAATCTCTCTCTATGGTCAGGGTCGTCCCAACCATGGAGTTCATATCCCAGAGGCGAAACTTATAATCCTCGCCCCCCCCGAACGGATGCCAACTTCAAATCCCATTTTCAAATCTCCTCAGAATACCCACCTAATCCCAAGAAACTACGCACTCAAGATTGACATCCGGTCTCCTCCCAATCTCATCATTGCCTCAACCTTCTAGATCGACCGACACCCGATGCTAACACCACGTGTCCCAAATCTCACCTCGCAGAAGCCAAACTCGCACTTATCGAATCCTATGCATAACCGATGGTCTCTTAATACCGTGAACAATCCTCGCGATACTCATGCTCCCGCTCGACCGGGAGTAGATCAAAAATGTCATCCCGACGACTACGACAACCGATCTAGATAGGGCCGAACACCCTATGCATGAGATCCATGAACGCCGCTAGCGCATTCAATCCAGCGGTATCACCAGAACTCAAAGTGCCCATAACGCGTCCTAAACGCTCGTCTTAGGATATCCTATCCCTAACTCTCTCAACCGATGATAAACTGTTAAGGTCTATCTTCAAGTAGACTACGCCTCAACTCGGTCAAACAAATCATCGCCCTAATAGGTGATCGATTCTCAATCGCGGACTCGTCTCCAACCGCCTCGTAGTCAATGGCACACCGGCTGGTCTTGCCCTCTTCTTCGCAACTAGAACCGGCGCCCATGGTGAAGTGTCTCGGTCTAATAAACCCCTCATTCAATAGCTCTCAGAATCCAGACTCCGAGTTCCTACGACCAACCGGTGCCATCCTAAGTGAGTCATGTAGATGATCAGCACAGGTGTAACTCGACACTAAGTCTACTACCCTCTCGTGGAGGTAGTCCGTAGCTCACGAAAACATCCACAAACTCGCACACCACTCGAGGAAGATCTTAGTCCGGTCTCCCTTGTCCTTCAGCAAGGCCTCCGCTAGCCAACCCGCTAACTGCCCTCGACACTTGACCGTGATACTCATCTCGGGGAAAATATCATGCCTGTCTCCAATACTGGCTACACGAGCACTGGGTCCCCGCTGCAGGCGATAACCCTCCTACGCCTCACAATCGATAACGATCCCGTAAGTTATCACTAATCCATCCTCGGTGACGACATCAAACTCCGACATGTCCATAATCCTCGTGTCCACCGGTGGGAGTAGAGTCCCCAAGATCTCTAATCAAGTAACCTCGAAGATGTCATCCCTATTCTCACTTAAATCCCTTAGAGAACTCACGTGCATAACGGCTCCCTCTAAGGTCTCTAGAGGTCCTTGCCCATTTCACTATATATAGGCCTCATTCTCCAACCTAGAACGCAAATTTAGTCTATCCGGCCGCGCCGTAGGTAATCCCATAAATTCTAACACTTTCTCTCGTTTCCTCGCATAAACCAATGGTCCTGTCACTGACGGCCCTCCTCTCGTGAAGGCCTGAGGATGATACCCAAACCTCTAGAGGTTACTAGGATCTTCCTCGTCTACATGCCATACTAGCCTCGTGCCAGCATTCGTCGTAATACCTACTACTACAAAGGCCTATCGATCAAATGCCGGCTACCGTCAAGGCTCTGCAGCTCGACCCGCGCCCCGCGGACGCCTCTATGTCCTCTCGCCCTCGACTAACCATCTATACCGCTCAATGGCAACAATAGTCAGCTTAATTTTCATTTCAGCCAACTAGTAATGCATAAGCCGACACAATAGACTTGGCAACCAGGAACTCGACCCGCTCATTTTCTAAGTGGCGCTAAATTCAACCACTCAATTTATTTACTCGGCACTAGGTTCTATGCCCTCTTGTTCATTCTCATGATCCAAATCCCTAAGGTCATTACTCATAACCTTAGTATTTACCATTTTCCTATACGCATTTCACCATGCATATAATTTCCTACGAACTACCGGCAAGAATCACGACTCCTCAAATGGTAGTTAATTCCAATACAAGATTCCCCATGCACAAACTACGTACTCTCGAGACACTAATCATACACATAAATCAGTGTATACACATTGTCCTTGCATTTACGGTAATGCAAGGCAATCCATTTTGCATTTAAAATATTGTTTTCAACAAAATTTTATTTTCGAAAATTTTATCAAATTTTATTTTATTTGATTTTTCAAAAAATTTTTTTTTTTTTCAATTTTAATAATAATTAATTTTTTTTTTCATTTATTTCAGAAATTGGAAAATCATTACTAAAATCACTAAAATCATTTTTTTTTTTCATTTTTCCATATTTTAATACTCAAATAAATTTATAAAATTTATTTTCTTTTTCAGCTTTTCACTCAAAATTTTTTCTCCACTCCAAATAAATTTATAAAAATTTATTTCCTTCCCATTTTCTTCAATTTTACTACTGTAAAATCATAGAAAATTATTTTCACACTCTCATCAAATAAATTTAGTAAAATTTATTTTTCTTTGGTTTAAAATTTCTTCTCACTTTCCAACAACCCAAATAAATTGAGTAAATTTATTTTATTTAATCTTCAGCTTACACTGTAAAACCTTAAAATTAAATTTCTTCACTTTTTAAACCCAATAAATTTTTCCAATTTATTTCCATTTATTCTCTTTGCTCCAGTTTTTACACACTGTAAAAACTCCTAAACATGTTCCAACATCCTCCTATGCTATCAACCAAGCATATAACTCAAAAAATTTCAATCACATAACACCTAACAATTCATGTTATGCACACAATCACCAAATGATTCACAAAATCACACAAAACACATCAACATCGCGGCACGTAGTGTCCTAGTTTTGTCCCGTGATTTGGCCTAAGATAACCCCATACCTAAACTCAACATCAAACCACCTAGTGGTGATGTTCCATCAACCATGGCTCAAGCCCGAATCCTCAATCTATAGGCCTCCATATAATTTATACTCCACATCATACCACCTAGTGGGCGATGGGATACACCAACCCGAGCTCCCTAGGTATCTGTGATACCTAAGCTCCGATACTCGTCGTGACGCCCCAAAACCCGGGGTCCGCTTGACTACCCGTCAACTCCGCTGAATACAAGTGGAGGCTCAAGTTACCCGATCGCCACTTTAGGAAAAACCCAGCGCAGTCTCCCTTGTACTTCCCGGAGCTCTACCCAAATACAAAAACCCGTATAAACCTCGTCCCAATCAACAATATATGCAATATATATATCCCATACCCGCCACTGGGCCTAATTAACTGTACTAACACACATATCCAAACTATATCCAATAGTTTCAAGAGTTGTAATAAATTACTTCTTATACAAATACATATTAAAATTCTAAATATTCTAATACATGTATACAATTCCATGTCCACACCACAATCCCATTTTCTTCTAAGATAGCCTCAAGGACTAATCCCCGCCTCCCTCGCACGCTCCCGTACTGCAAAAGGGGGATCCCACGACGGGGTGAGCCAAAGCTCGCAGGAGAATCGCCCCTAAGTGGGCCATCACCACCTAAGTGCAAAGGCAATGTTCCAAATTAAACATACATTCACAAATGCATGATCCTACTCACCGTCTACATGACCAACCCAGATCCCGAGTCCTCATCGACTTTCCCACACTCCGCCAAGCCTCGTATGAGAATTCCGCTTTATTAGTGGGCACCTTCCGATGAATATATATCAATTGGGCCGCTCCGACGATTGATATATATTAATCGCTTGTGGACTACTCCTCCGATGAATACATATCAATCGTCGCTCCGACTTCCGCTGATATATTATTTAGTTTCGTGGACTACTCTCCGATGAATATATATCAATCTGCCGCCCGACTTTGCTGATATATTCTTTAGTTTGACTACCCTCCGATAATTTACATTTTGTGACTACCCTCAAACCTGTTTCTCTGGGGACTTATACCATGCACTAACTCCTATAGTCCTGTGGATGTCTCTAAAGGCATACGGAATAGCTAAGGCCGGGCCCAATACAAGCTCTAAACCATGCAAATATATAAACATGAATATATTTGCATAAAAATTAAATCATACAACATGTTATGAAATTATCATTTCAACACCAAAATTAGCTCACTACTAATGTTCAAACACAAGCAATTCGACTAATTACTTAACCAAACACATAATTTTACGAAATTATATTCTTAGAATGACTATTTCGGGAATAGTAAAACCCTCGTTACTATTCCTCGGTGAATCAACTATTCACCTTAGAACTCGCAATCCACGGCCATTTCCGCCCAATCCAACCAATCCATGATTTAAAGCAAATATTTGGAATTAAAACACCCAACAGCTCCTCTAAATTCTTTCTCGGGCAACTACGACTCAACACAGAAAATCCCAACAATTTCTAACACCCGGTCCCCATGTTTTGGGATCGATCGTGACTACTCATGGCCTCAAACCAACTAAACATGGAAAAACACTTAAAATGGAATAAAACCCAAGTAGGAGAATCCTACTCGAGGAGTTTGAAGAAACTCACTAAAATCAGAGTCCACGCGTAGCCTATTCCGCGTAGATCATTTTCCCTTCTCGCCCCGAAGTCCGCCAACGGTCTGATCGCCCTCGTATTTTTAGAGAGAAGTCTCTTTCTCTCTAAGAAAAACTCAAAACCCCAACTGCCTGCTGCTCTCTCTGGTTCTCTTTCACGTTTTTGGTTCCCATCTCAATATGTAGGAGATGGGTACTATTCAATCTTTTGTCATTTAGTCACTTAAGTCTTTTTAAAAAATGACATTTATGTCCCTCCTTTACCAGAATTGATATTCGGCACTATCTCGGCCGTCCATTTTCATCATTTCTCTACTCATACCACTTATGGTACATGAGTACATGCTATTTGTGCCTTTCGTCGCATCGAAAAATTGATTTGATAAAGACTAAACGCGATGCCTCGAAAAACGTGCCGACCACCTGCTCCCGTAAAATTACGAAATTCTTACGCGTGGGTTTAATAGATTTTCATAGACGAATACCCAACGGTACGAACCAAGCCATCATCCGAGATTTAGAGAATAAAATTATGCATTTTTAACTTAATTACAAGGTTGTAATCGAATTACGATTTTGCTCTCTTATTTCTCGTAAATTGAAATTTCTGTCTTATTGTATATCTATATATATATAGATATGTATATATTCATATAGATATATCTATACATATCTATATATATAGATATCTATCTATGATTTATATATCTATATATATAGATATCTATATCAATTTATAGATATATAAATCTATATATATAGATATCTATATATATATATATATATATATATATATATATATATATATATAGATAGATATATATCTATATATATAGATATGTATATACATCTATATATATAGATATATAGATTTATATATCTATATATATATATAGATATGTATATATAGATATATACATATTTATATATATATATAACTATATATATATATATATATATAGTTATCTATATATATAAATATGTATATATCTATATATATAAATCTGTATATAGATATCTATATATATAAATCTATATATATAGATGTATATAGATATATCTATATAGATATTTATATATAGATTTATATATATTTATATATATATATATATATATCTAAGTATATATATCTATATCTATTTATAGATATATATAAATATATATATCTATATATATAAATCATATATATAGATGTATATAGATATATCTATATAGATATATACATATTTATATATATATTTATATATATATATATATATATATATATATATATATATATAGATATATATATCTATATATAGATATGTATATATCTATATAGATATATCTATATACATCTATAAATATAGATATATAGGATTTTGGTATATATATATATCTATATAGTTATGTATATATATATATATATATATATACATACCCATATAGATATATATACATAATTATATAGATATATATACATATCTATATAGATATATAGATAGCCTATATATCTATATATATATATATATATATATATATATATAGTATATCATATAGATTTATATATCTATATATATATATATATAGATATATAGATGTATATAGATATATATCTATATAGATATATACATATCTATATATATAGATATCTATATATATTCATATAGATTTATATAGATATATAAATCTATATATATATATATATAGATGTATATAGATATATGTGATATACTATATATATAGATATCTATATATATATATATATATATATATATAGATATGTATATATCTATATAGATATATCTATATATGATGTACTTTGGCCCATATATATATATATATATATAGATATGTATATCTATATAAATTTGTCACACTACTACTGCATTTATATTAGTACGTAGGTGTACGCCCCAAAACCCGGGTCCGTGACTACCCACAACCCGCGCGGACATAGCGACGCCGGTTACCCGACGTCACTTCAAAATCAAGCAGAAGTCTCCTCGGTACGGAGCTCTACCACCTAATTACAAAACCCGCATATAACCTGCCCCAAGAAATCCAATATATGCAATATATATATCAAATATATCCAATATGCATACTAACTATATATATTCCATAGTTACAAGAGTTACAATATCTTCTACTCTTAAAATAATACATATTAAACTTAATTAGTTCTAATACATGTAAACATCAACAGCTACATTCCTCGACTTTCTTTCTAGAACTCACCCAGATCTAACCGTCCCTCGCACGCCTCCCGTACCGAAAGCGGATCCCACGACTGGGTGAGCTAAAGCTCAAGAGGAGAATCGCCTCAACGGGCTACTCAACACCAAGTGCAAGGCAATGTTCCAAATTAAAACACACATTCAAGCAAATGCATGATCCTACTTGAATGTCTACATGACTAACTCGTGATCCCGAGTCCTCATCGACTCTCCCTACACTCGCCTAAGCCTTGTATGAGAATTATTATTTTATTAGTGGACAACCTCCGATGTATATATATCAATTGGGCCAGCCCGAATATTGATATATTATTTGTTCAGGATCACTCCTCCTCGATGAATATATCAACTACGCCTATACGTTGATATATTGTTTGTTTGTGGACTACCCTCCGATGAATATCAATTGGGTCATCTTCCGACGATTGATATTATTTGTTTGGACTAACTGAAGATGTTTTTATATTTAGACTACCAACCATTTTTCTATAGATCATCTCATGCACTATCTCCTATAACTTCTAGGATGTTCGTGACGCCTGTACCTCGGGTCCGCTTGATTACCCGCCGTAACCCGCTGAATACTGTGGAATGTCGTGACCCTACATTTTTCACTTAAAATCGAAAGCGTAGTCTCCTTTGTACGGTGAGCCTCTACCCAAATACAAAAGTCTCATAAAACCCGTCCCCAACATCAATCAATTGATTACAAACGGCCTCTCGGGGCCCAAAAACCCAATACTAATCACACTATATCCAAAATTCCGCTTATATTCATAATATTCCAACTATATCCATAATGCAAGAGTTAATACTTACTTTATACAACACATATATTAAAACGAAGCATTCTAATAATTAAACATCAACAAAGCCACATTCCGGGCTTTCTTCTAGCGCCTCACCCCCAGGACGAGCCGTCTCCTCGCACGCTCCCTGCACTTGTAAAAAGGGGATCCCACGACGGGGGTGAGTTAAAGCTCAAGAGGGAGAATCGCCCTAAGGGCCACTCACCACCTAAGTGCAAAGGTAATGTTCCACTTAAAACACACACATTCAAGCAAATGCATGATCCTACTTGAATGTCTACATGACCAACTCAGATCCCGAGTCCTCACCGACTCTCTCTCACACTCGCCTAAGCCTTGTATGAGAATCATTGTTTTATTAGTGGACAACCCTCCGATGTATATATATCAATTGGGCCGCTCCGACGATTGATATATATATTGTCTGCGGACTACTCCTCCTCAAGGAATATCAATCACATTCCGACGATCGATATATTTTAAGTTTGTAGACTACTCCGATAATTAACATTTTTAGACTATCCTCTCGAACCGTCTTCTAGACTTATACCACATGCACTCACCCCATCTCTAGGATACCCTGCATATAAAGTATTATGATGCCATTTCAATAATCTACAACACATGCAAATATATAAACATGAATATACTCGCATAAATCAAATCACACAATCATGTTATGTACTATACAACTCATATATCACATCAAAATAATACCGCCAATGAATCCAAAACCCAATCTCCCACATGATCACACAAACAAATTATGACTCACACATCAGATCCCATTGTTAATATAAAGTTTCATAATAACATTTAAAATCAACACAGAATCGGCCACAAACACAACATCCAGCGGAATTGTCACTGGTACCAACATTACTTAAACACCATTAATCCATTTATCTGTCAATAACTGCTTATCTTCATTTCATACTATTCATACGCCACATCACATGGATGACTTATCCATTTATTGATATCCTTAATCGCTAATAATAAATTAGATCTCTGTAGGGTAATGCTCCACGGCAGTCAGATTTATTCAATTTCGCGACTTTTTTGAACCGAATTTCTTACCCGCTTTCTATCTTATACTCACCTAAATAGAATTTAATGCATAAATCCATATAACAGCTCATTAACACTTCGGATCACACGATGTACCTCAAGAATCTCCAAAAATTCCTACTATTTCGGTCCCGTGTTTCCTTGGGACCGATCCACAACCCATTCCCGGCATTTTCCATAGAAATACATGATTTAAAGTAAAAATTCTGGAATTTAAGAGACCCAAACAGCCCCTAATTTTCTGGGCAAAATACTAGATGATGAGAAAATCCCCAAGAATTTCTAATAATCGCCCCATGTTTGGGACCGATCAAACGGCGCCTCACGGCCTCAATCCAACCGAAACATCGAAAAACCCTTGCAAAATGGGAATAAAACGCATAGAGAAAATCCTACCTCTTGAGTTGTCAAAAACTCGCAAACTCGGGGTCCACGCTGTAGCCTCGCTCTCACGCAGAACGTTTTCCCCCTTCGCACCGGCTTCGCCAACTGGCCGGATCATGAGATAACCTAGAGAGAAGCCGAGGTGCTTCTCTCCTAGCGAACCACCATTTTCTGCATCCGTGCAAGCTGCTGGATCTCTCCTCACGTTTTGCCTTTTGTTTAATTTGGGGAAGATGGGTCATGTGCACTATTTCGTCTTTTAGTCACTTAAACATTTACAAAAATGACGCTTATGTCCCTATCTTCTCAGATTTGATATTCGGCACTATTTCGGCCATCCATTTTCATCATTTCTACTCATACCACTTATTGTACATGAGTACATGTTATATGTACTTTCTGCCGCATCAAAACCGATTTACTTCAGACTAAACGCGATGCTCAAAAATGTGTCGATTCCGACCGCTCCCAGAAAATTATGAAATTTTACGCATAATTCAGGATTTCTCATGAGACGATTCCAACGTGCAATCCGCTTTTTTTTATCCGAGATCTAGAGAATTAATTACGGATTTTTAACCAATTACAATTTTTGTAATCAAAATTACGATTTTGCCCTTATTCCAGTAATTGGAATTTCTCGGGTCTTACATTCCTCCTTAAAAGGAATTTCGTCCCGAAATTCAAAGGATAATTCATAATCACTCACATGCATAAGTGCCACGCCGCACTTATCATGCATGTAAACTAGCCATTTAGATTTTAAACACTAAATCACATTTAATTTCATCCCTAAGCACGGCGGATAAGTGGCCGTGATCGCGGTCCTTGCGCTCCCACGTGAACTCCTCCACTCCACAGTGCCGCCATAGCACTCTCACTAGCCTCACGGTCCCTAAGGCCGCAAAACCCGATCACGCTTATCAACAATGCACACCACCCTCCTCACACCCCATCCGCGGTTACAATCTCTAACTGTCTCTCAATCCAACTCATGAGCCGATCCAAGTATATTTTCGAGTATGGAGACTGAAATACCTCGTGACACCTAACACGCTGGGCGGTAACGCTAACCAAGACGCAATAAAGGCCTGTCCTCTCTGAGTATCTCGAAGGTCTAATAAACACGGCGATAACTTTCCGCCATTAACCTCACCAATTTCTTAAGATTCACCTTCAAGGAAACGTGATCACAACCCCGAATCCTAAGGGCCGACGCCTCCCATTAGCATAGCTCTTCACGGGCTCCGAGCCGTGAGGAAGACGCTTTATCGCATCAAGCCTCACCTTCCTCAGAGGTGTCTCTTAATCGATCAGACCAAAGAATGAGCCTCTCCCATCCTACCAACATAATCTGATCTACATGGCCTCCCATATCGACGTCGCCATATGGTGCCATTCAGATACTCGCCTCTGGATAACTACGTTGTAGGCTTAACTCCACTCAAGCGGCAATTTAATCCTCTACCCTTATGATTCAGGACACATGCTCACAGTGTGTCCTCTAACACATGTCTATAATCCTCACAACACATATCCCTACACAACCCTTGCTTGGTGTGTAAACGCTAACCTTTCCAAGGTCACAATCACTGACAATCCAATGGACTGTCAACTCACTCCATGCCATGCATGTCATCCTTTTACCGAGCCCTTGCTAGCTCAACAACATCCAATGAAATTTCCAAAGGGTATCCAACCCTCGAGTCACCCCCGACTCCTATCACTCAACTCTAAGTCTGCGCGATAACCTGACAGTGTGTTTTCATCTTGATTACATAACTCTTCGGCTTACATTTCGAGCCTCTTCCATTCACATAGAATTTCGGACATCTCCACAGGCTCTTTCAGACCCACAACTCCAGATTCTCACCATGAGCGTAATCTCGCAGATTTCACCATAATCTCGACTTATCGTGTCAACTCTCACCCTACATCCTAGGAAGCAATGATCCCACCGGCTTCTAAAGGCCTTAACCTCCAAGCCCAATCCAATGCCGCGGTCGAGTATGACAACCCATCTAGGCGGTCTCACTCATATCGACAACCCGATGGTCGTCAACTTATCCATGTCAAGCCCGATGATCGCAAAACTAATTTGCGGTACTAATTTGCTAACCGCTACGCCCATCGCAGAACCCCGATCTTATCCCCCCCCGACTTTGACCCACACTTTGGCCCCCTTTGGCAAATCTCACAGGTTGCCGAGAGGCTTGTATAGCACCCCAAATCAAACTAGTTCCTCCGGTCTGCATCTAGGTGTGTGGAGGAATGAACTGTATACTCTCCTGTCCTACGGCCAACTGGGACTGCATTGTCCTAAAGTCTTGGGATCCCTGTTTCTGGGGAAATCCCATCACTCATGCTCAATCCTAGCCCTAATCCTGAAACTAGTGTGAAGCAGAAGTCTTCTGCCTCTTCCCTAACTAGAGAAAGTCGATCCTCCCTTCATTCAATACCAACACCCAGATTCGAAAGTGTCCAAGTATCCCCTAATCTCTCTCTTATGGTCGTGGCTGCCCTAACCATGGAGTTCATGTCCCAGAGGTGAAGTCCTACGATCCTATCCCGACCGGACAACTTCAATCCATTCCTGTCTCACTACCCACCAATCCCAAGAGAACCACGTGATCTCGAAGATTGACATTCTGGCCTCTAAGCAACGCATCACTCCGCTCAACCTTCTTTAGGTCTACTAGACTCAGTGCTGACACCACGTGTCCCAAAAACCTCCCTTCAGTAAGCCAAAACTCGCACTTACTGAACTTAGCGTACAACTGATGGTCTCTTAACAACTATAAAACAATCCTCGGCAATGGGTACCGATTCTTGATCGTACCCTTGTCCAATAGCTCAGAATCGGACTCGCATTCCTACCACTAACCGTGCCATCCTATGAGTCATAGAGATGGGTAAGGTATCAGGTAACCCGATACCAAAGTCTACTACCCTATGAGGTAATCCGTATCTCCCTCCGGGAAACATCCAAAATCGCAACTACCGAGGTAGATCTAAGTCCTGGTCCACCTCGCCCTCTAGTGGTAAGGCTCGCTAATCCAACCCGCTAATTGTCCCCGACACCCGAACTCGTGATAATTGGTCTGGGGCAAAATATCGTGGCTTCGTCCCTTGAAACACGACACGAGGACCGGGCCCAAATGTAGCCGTAATCCCTCCGCGCCTCAATCGATAACAACCCTCAGAATTGTCACCCGGGGCCCATCCAAGGATGACATCGAACTTGACATGTCCAAACTCCTCAGTCCATTGTGAGAGTCCCCGAGATGTCTAAACTCCGAAGCCCCGATATCGTACCTATCCTCGCCCCTAACTCAGGAGACCCCACGCACAACGGCTCCTCCAAGGTCTCTAGAGGTCCTGCCCAGCCTCCATCATATTCGGGGGCCCCATTCCTCTAGCCAGAACGCAGCCTAATCTAATCCTGGTCGTGTCGGTAATCCCATAGCCTCTGTAACACTCTCTCGTCTCCGCATGAACCAATGTCAGCCACCACCTGACTTCCTCCCCCGTGAATGCCTGGAGGATGATACGCCTCTAAATCTCCGGAGGTTACTAGGATTCTCCCCTGCCTACATGCCATATTAGCCTCGTAAGAGCATTCACGTAATACCTACAAATTTCTAGAAAAGTCCGCCGATCAAATACTCAATTGTGCCCGACTAAGGCCCCATGGACGTTCTCACGTCCTCGACTTACTAGCCATTTACATTAACATGGCAACAAGAGTCATCTACCTTCATTTCAAATAACTAGCGCACATAATAGACTTGACAACCATGAACCGATCCGTCTCAGCTTCCTAAGTGGTGCTAAATTCCAACCACTTAATTCGTTTTATTCAAATAAAATTTTAGGCTCTTGTTCATTTCATTATCCAAATCCCTAAGGTCGTAATCCCTAACCTTAGCATTCACCCTTTTCCTATACGCATTACACCATGCATATAATTTCGTACGCGAACTAAGGCCATAATCACCATTTCAAATGGTAGTTAATCCAATACGCATTCTAAGGCATAACCACAGCCCGAGACACTAATCATACACATAACTCAGTGTATACGCAATCAATTTCGCGTTTAAAATATTGTTTTCAACGAAATTTTATTTTCAAAAATTTTATTTTTGAAAATTTTATTTTTCGAAAATTTTATCAAAATTTATTTTATTTTATTTTATTTTAATTGAATTTAAAATATATATATATATATTTTTTATTTTACAATGAACAATGTTCATTTAGTGACTCAGGAAAAAAAACGAGTCAAAACGGATCGAAAATGGGCCGAGTGCACCGAGTGCACCGTCAAGGCCAGCCTCGCGAGCCTGGGGCTGTGCCACAAGGCGAGTCAGCGCCTCACGCGTACGCCCCGCGCCCCGCATGCCGCTGCCACGTCCTACTCGCACAGCCCCGCCACACGCCACAAGGCCGCCAGCCTCGGCAACATACTCGAGCCTCCGTCGTCGCGAGCCTGGGGTCGCTACCAGACGCCTGGCCGTCTCCGCCTCGTATGCTCACAGGCTCGCTGGGCTTCACACACTGCCGCCTACCTACGCCAAGACTACAATACATCTAAGTCATTAACACACAAAGAGCGTGTCACGACACACTTGGGCAAAGAGTCTACTCACTTTTTCGCACCAAATTTTTTTTTTTTTCATTATTCATGATAAATATTTTTTTTTTTCATACTTTAATACTCAAATAAATTCTATAAAAAAATTATTTTAACCTCTATTTCTTAAATTTCTTCCCAATAAATTCATAAAATGGCTTCACATTTTCTTCAACTTAGGAAAATTGTTTCATCACCTAATAGCTAAATAAATTTATAAAATTTATTCTTTTCGTTTTTCTTTTCCAGTTTTTGTACACTGTACAACTCGACATATTTTCTACACATCCATGTGCTAATCACCAAGCACACATCATTTCACTACTCACCTACAACATGACAAAAACACCAAACACACAATTCATCAAATGATCACACATGTTATAAACATCAATCATACGATCACATGATCACAATCCAAAACACATACAGTGTTCTAATTTTTCTCTCGTGCCTTCCTAGGTAATCTCATACCTATACTTATCATCGAACCACACGTAGTGGTGATGCTCTTCCTCAACCATGGCCTAAGCCCAAGCCTCCATCTCTAGGCTTCCACACCTACACTCCATCACAAACCACCCAAGGGTGATGGATACTCAAACCCCGAGCCCCTAGGTATTCAGATACCTAAGTTCCTGGCAATTAAGTCGTGGACGCCCAAAACCTCGGATCCTGACTACCCACAACCCGCTGAATATTCGTGGAATGCCGTGACCTGACATTTTTCACTTAAAATCGAAAGGCAGTCTTGCACGGGAGCTCTACCCAAATACAAAATCTTCTATAAAACCTGGTCTCCAACATCAATCAATTGATTACAAACGCCTCTTTGGGCCCAAAAACCAATACTTAATCACTATATCCAAAACAGCTTATATCTTACAATATTCCAACTATATCCATAATGCAAGAGTTAATGATTTACTTATACAACACATATATTAAAATGAGAAGCATTCTAATACATGTAAAGATCAATAAAAAGCCACATTCCGGCTTTCTTCTAGCGCACCCCAGATATCGCCTCTCACGCCTCCGCACTGTGAAAAGGATCCTAATGACGGGCTGGAGCTAAAGCTCAAGAGAAGAATCGCTCTGGCCGGCTACTCACCACCTGGGCAGCTGGCAATGTTCCACTTAAAACACACATTCAAGCAAATGCATGATCCTACTTGAATGTCTACATGACTAACTCCCATCCCGAGTCCTCACCGACTCTCTCACACTCGCCTAAGCCTTATATGAGAATTATTGTTTTATTAAGGATTAACCTCCGATGTATATATATCAATCAATGCGCCCGACGATTGATATATATATATTGTTTGTGGACTACTCCTCCATGAATATCAATCGGGCCCGACGATTGATATTTTAAGCTGTGACCACCTATAATTAACATTTTAGACTATCCTCCTCGAATCAGTTTTCTCTAGACTTATACCAGTAATTAACCTCTATCTCTAGGATATTCTACAGTATATGTTGCATTATGATGTCATTTCTAATAATTCATACAACACATGTAAATATATAAACATGAATATACTTCATAAATCAAAATCACACAATCATGTTATGTAATTATACAACTCATATATCACATCAAAATTAGCTCACTGGCTAATGATCAAACTCATCTCCAATGACCTACACACACAATTATATTCCATAATTTGTGGACTCTCATGTTAAATACATAAAGCTTATGCATTAACATTTTAAAATCAACACAATGGCCTACAAACAATTTAATTCCATGTAATTGTGTCATTGTACTAACACATTAAAATAATGTATTAAACCTATTTAATTCCACACACAACCTGGCCATTCATTTTAATACCATTTCAAGCACACAACACATGACAATTTTTATCCATTTCGACATTGAAAACCCGGACTGCTTTTTAATGTCTCAGATCTCAAAGAAGGCTGTCCACGGGCAGCCCACTTGTCCAATCTCGGTTTCACTTTTTGGAACCGAATTTCTTACTCGTTTTCTATCTTATACTCACCTAAATAGAATTTAATGCATAAACTCCATATAACAGCCCATTAAGTCACTTCTTCGGATCACGCCGACAGCCCAAGAATTCCAAAATTCCTAACAATTCGTCCCATGTTTTGGGACCGAACAAACCGCCCCTCGCCGGCCTCCCAAACCAACTCTAAAACATCAAAAACCCTTAAAAATGGGAATAAAACGCAAGCAGGAAAATCCCACTGGAGTTGTCAAAAACTCCTGAACTCTGGCCCACGCTGTAACTGGGCCTCGCCAGAGAATCGCTTTTCCTTCAGACTCGGTTCGCTAACGGTCGGATTTGGCAGATAACCTAGAGACATATTGGCCTACTGGCAGTGAACCAACACTTTCTCGAATGGGTACTCTAAGCCTTATGGTCCTGTGTTCGAGCCTACTGAGGCAAATAGAAACCCCGCAGCTGTGGATAGCCTGTGGACTGATAACCAACCCCTCCAGCCTGGGAGGCCGGTGAGGACTGGTGATATAAGGCGCCGGATTGGCTACTGAGCGAGAGGTGGGTCTTCATCGATAAGATTTCTTAGTCAGAATGTTATCAGGTTGAACTGGACCACGGTTAGTAGCCCACTGGTGAAGGAACTACCTCAATGGGTATCTAAGCTCATGGTCCCGGTGTCTGCTTCCACTGGAGGCGAAAGAAACCCCCGTGAGCTAGGGGATAGCCTGTGAGGAGAGATTGCACCTCTCACTGAGGGGCTGTAATCCCTCATGTGCCCAAAGGCATACGGAATGCATGTGTGCCACCTAATACAAATAATCACACAAAAATATATAAACATGAATTATACATAATCCAAATCACACAACATAAGGTAATTATACATTTCAACAGCATCAAAATTAGCTCACTTTAGGCTAATGATCAATCATAAAGTAATCTGACTAAACCACTTGACCAAACACATATTTCACACAAAATGATACTTTGAAACACTGCTTTCGAATAGTGAAACCTCGTTGCCATTCTAAAAATCATGCAACTCAACTGCTCACTAGTGAACTCAAGAATCCACGCCATTCCCCTACTTCAATCAAAACTAATACATGATTAATAAAGAAATATTTTGGAATTAAAACACCCAAATATTTCAAATTTCAGGGGCCACGCAACCAAGAAAATCCCAAAATTTCCACAAATTCGGTCCCAGCGTTTCGGGATTCGATCAAACGGCCCCCTCACGGCCTCAAACTAACCTAAACATTAGTAAAACATTTTAAATGGGAATAAACCCAAGTAGGGAGAAAATCCTCTACCTCAAGGGGATTTGAAGAAACTCCCGATCCTGAGAGTCCACGCCATGTTCGCTCCGCGTGTAACGTTCTCCTTCTTGTCCCGAAGACCGCCTACTTGCCTGATGAAATACAAACGCAGTGAGAAGTCGAGACTTTCTCTAGAATCCCATTTCCGCTTGCAGCAGCCACATCGACCTCTTTCTCCTCCTAATTCACGCTTTTTCTTTAGTTTAAATGGAGAAGATGGTCATGTACACTATTTCGTCTTTTAGTCATCAAAACATTTATGGAAAATAATGCTTATGTCCTTCTTTCTCGCATTTGATATTCGCACTATCGCCACCCCATTTTCTATCGTTCTACTATTACCACTTTGCGGAAAAGAAGAGTACATGCTATATGTGACTTTCGTCAGATCGAAAAATCGTTTTATTTCCAAGACTAAACGCGACATGCCTCGAAAAACGTACGATTCGACCGTCTCGAAAATTACAAAACTTTACGTGGTGACGAGATTTCGCGAGACGATTCCAACGGTGCAATCCGTTTCGTCATCCGAGATCCAGAGAATTAATTACTTAATTTTAACCACTAGGCCAAATTTTGTAATTGAAATTACGATTTTGTCTTATTCTAGAAATTGAATCTCCCTGGTCTTACATTCTCCCTTCCTAAAGGAATTTCATTCCTAAATTCAAAACTGATCTTTATCAAACACATGCATATGCAATATGTGACTCTACCATGCATATGCAATATGCACTCTAACATGCATGTAAACTAGCTCATTTAAATCTTAAACGACTAAACCACGTACCTTCATCCCTAAACAAGAAGTGGATAAGTGGTCTCGTGATCGTGTCCTCGTGCCCCACGCTGACCCCAATCACGCTGCTTCATAGCACTCACTAGCCCCATGATCTTGTGTCGCAAGACCCGATCACGGCTATCAATAATGCACACTGTCCCCTCCTCGAAGGTCCCATCCGTGGTCAATCTCAATCTGCCCCCAATCCACCACATGAGCTGGATCTGGAGTATAATTCCGGAGCATGGAGACGTGAAATACCTCGTGGACACCTATCATGCTGGGCGGTAATGCTAACCGGTACGCAATCGTGTCTAC